>OV277872.1:57225361-57825361 GCA_922989275.2 Gari tellinella | reverse complement strand
TTTATATAATTTCATGTGAAGCGCTTTTGAACGCACAACTCCTGTGTGAAAAGAGTGCTACATGTATATAAATCAGGTATAATAATAATAATAATAATTAAAAGGCATATTTATGGGGTAATGGGTTACACGTGAAAGATCAACATCTTCTCCACTATCAGTAATTTGCAATTTCTACTATGTAGGAAATCATTACCTGCATATCAGCAGCTAGTTTCTGTTTATCACTATTGGCCTTCGTCCATTCGTAGCTCACTATCTCCTTGTCATCCGTACTCTGATTGCCGTACAGTACCAGGGAATTGTGGGGTAGATGAATGATAACGTCTGAACCGGCATTCGCCTTTGGAGGGTAGTCGGTCTCTACAAGAGTAACAAGATTGCATTTAAGATAGTTCACCAAATTGTCGCCATCAATCCAGGAACAAATTTCCTTACACCAACTGACCCCAGATCAAGATTTTACACACAGTACAGCTTTCGACCAATCAGTCCATCTAAAGATGCTTCTAAATTTTCTTTTTATCCTAGAAGTATCCAACAATGGAACTTACTACCAGTCTTTGCCCAAATTGCTATTGTCACCATACCCGTTATAGTAGATCTTATCTGGGTTTTATTTATCAATTCACTGTATATAACTTTCTCAGAATCATCATTCTTGATGGAGAGAAGTATCAAGAAGAAGACAAGAAGAAGAAGATGTGTTTGTGAAACACTATGCCCCCTGATGTGACCATGACCTCAAAATGTCCTTCACCTTTGTTAAGCATGACCCAACTTGTTCTGAACTCAAGAGCTTCTAGACTTGAGTACACATTCCAAATATGAGTTGCAGAGCAAAAGAGCATTATGCTTTAATTTTTCTGCTTTAACCCATTACCCTATAGCATGTTTCTAACTTTGAAGACAGGTGACCACTTAAAGCAGGTTACTGCTTTACTTTCAGCCTGCTTTAAGCTACCACCTGCTAGAATAAAGAAAATATTCCTTCTGATACATATTCATGACTGTATAAATTGGAACCATTTTCTTCAGCGGAGGATGAAATTTTCTCACATGACTACCCTTGTTTTCTATAGCGACCAACAATGACGAATATCCTTATCTCTAAGATGTGTAGGATCACTACATGTATTTATAACGGCGTTTTGACGTCACCGGGGTTCCAAAAATGCATAATACTTAAAAAATAACGTCAATCGTTAGCAATGTGAGAAAAAGAATCTGTCACTCGTGGATGTTTAAGACAAGTTGATCTCACACTCGTCTAGAATAGAAAAGTTATTAAAGCTCGCCTAATAACATTTTAATTCTAGACTCCTTTGAGATCAGCTTGTCTTAAACATCGACTCATGACAGATCCTATATGAATGCACTGCTTTGAGGTAAAGGGTTAGTGGTTACCTTTGATGACTGTTACATCAGAAGTGGTCGAGTTTGTGGCTCCATCAGAGTCAGTCACAGTCAACCTGAAATAGACAAACATGACATGCAATGACAAAACCTGATCTACACTGTTTGAAATGCAATAAGCAAGACTCCAGATAAGAGGGGGTAAACTGAAGAAATCCAACCTTTTCTCACTCATTTCAGCACCAAATTCTATGGTGTCTCTTCGAGACGATTCTAATGAGTAGTAACACCATAGGGTTTAATGCAGAAATAAAGATTTTAGCTTTTGGAATACTCCCCCTTATCTGGAGCTCTGAATAAGGCTCAAATACAGTGAGCTGGACACAAACAATTGCCATAAAACCTCTCTATTACGACCATGAAATTGTGTTAAGGTATTAGATTTTTCAGACTGGTGACGGCTTAAAGAATGGTGCTGAAATGAGTGAGTAAATGTTGGATTTGTTCAGTTTACTCCCTCTTTTCTCACATAACTACCCCTGTTTTCTATAGCGAACAACGATGACGAATATCCTTATCTCGCACATGTGTAAGATCACTTTGATGACGTCACTATAATGTCACTATTTATAACGGCGTTTTGACGTCACCGGAGTAAAAAAAAAAAGGCATATTGCTTAAAAAATAGCTTAAATCGTTGGTAATGTGAGAAAAAGAATCTGTCACTCGTCGATGTTTAAGACAAATTGATCTCAAACTCGTCTAGAAATAACATTTCAATTCTAGACTCGTTTGAGATCAGCTTGTCTTAATCATCGACTCATGACAGATCCTATATATCTTGAGCCCTGTGAGTGTCAAACAATTTGGACCAAGACCAGTCACTGTGTTAGGCAACACCTGATCTGGGCTTAAACTGTTTGCAAAACCAATCAAGCACACAGTTGAAAGGACAATAAAATTATTTGCAACAAGGTTATCAAACCTTGTAAACAATTCAGTATACAGCTGTGATATTACAAGGCTCAAGAAAAAAGGGAGTAAACTGAACAAATCCAACATTTTCTCACTCATTTTACAAGGCTCTAAATGGAGTAAGCTGAGCAACATTTTCACTCATTTAAGCACTAAATCCTATGGTGTAACTACTCATTGGAATCGTCTCGAAGAGACGATTCCAATGAGTAGTAACATCATGGGGTTTAATGCAGAAATAAAGATTTTAGTTTTGAAATACTCCCCTTATCTGGAGCTCTGTGACATCACACAAAACAGTTGTCATTGTCTTTATCTTACTTAAAGGTGTAATTGCCAGGGGCCAGGTCCTTCAGAGTTAGGGTGCTGCGGTCCCCTGTAATCCCCTGTTCCATGAGGGGTCCACTAACCATCTCCCATTTGTAACTGACAATACCGTCGTCATCTTTACTGTCTGAAAACAACAACACCAACTATCAATAAACCTGGGGACGTCTTACGAGACATCGTACAACAAATATTGTCGTAAGTCAGATTCTACAATTCTCAATTAATATCTATTTTTCCATATAATCCTGTCTGAAAACGACAACACAAATTATCACTGAACCTGATCAGTAACACAACAGATGAGCATAAAAAAGATGGGGCCCGTCTTATGAAACGTCATACGACAAATATTGTCGTAAGTGTAATTCTAAAATTCTCAATTATTATTAATTTTTCTGTTAAATCCTATCTTGTGACATCTCTTTGGAATCGTCTTGAAAAGACGATTCAAAAGAGATGTCACAAGACAGGAATAGATGGAGAAATAAGATGTATTTCTAAGTTTTGACTTACAACCGTTTTTGTCGTACGACGTTTGATAAGACAGGCCCCTGTTGTTTGTTCACTTTTTTAGACACAGCCAGTGGTATAAACCTTTAATCTATAGATGTGCCTTTTTACGCATTCAATTCCTTCACTGAAGAAAATAGTTCGATTTTACAGTAGAACCTCTCTATTACGGCCACTTAATTTTGTTAACTGTTAGGTGTTTTAGACAGGTGACTGCTTAAAGCAAGGTGACAGTAAAACAGAAAGCTCCTTTAAGCTGTCACCTGTTTTTATGCAGTCAATAAGTCTCTATTCTATTGGCCGTAATAGAGAGGTTTTACTGTATACAGTAATGCATGTGCAGCATTTGAAATAGATCCGATATCCTGGCAGATGGTAGCTTAAAGCAAGCTTATAAAGGTGTAAATCACGTACCTGAACCATCCAAGATGGCGGCGTTGGTTGTCTTCACACTGAGATGGTCGGGGTTTATTACAGCTACTGGTGGTGTATTCTGTCTGGCAGCTGCAAGTTCAAAATAATGTAAACACTTTCAACAGTATTTCAGTCATATTGCGACGTCCAGCTAATTACAGGTGGAGGAAGAACCCAGAAGCCCTTTGTGGACTGTTTCAGGCACAAATCGGCAACTGGGTAGAACCAACCTTCCGCAAGCCTCCACAAAAGTAAATATGTCCACTATTATACAGTTATGAATATGTATCATAAGAAATATTAGCTATATATTCTAGCAGATGGTAGCTTTAAGCAGGCTGAAAGTAAAGCAGAATGCACCTTAAGGCGCATTCTGCTTTCCCTTTAACCTGCTTTATGTGGTCACCTATCTTCAAAACTAGAAACAGGCTATGGGGTAATGGGTTAATGAAGAAAATGTTGGAAATGTGCGGTTTCTCTGATCTGGTTTTGTTGTTGAAATAATGCTTTAGCCCATTTTCCCATAAATACGCCTCTAAATCATTGTTCCACTGAAGAAAAGTTTCAATTTATACTGTCACAAATAAGAATCATAAGAAACATTTTCTATATTCTAGCAGATAATAGCTTAAAGCAGGCTGAAAGTAAAGCAGAATTCGCCTTAAGGCACATGCTGTTTTACTTGCAACCTGCTTTAAGTGGTCAACTATCATGAAATCTAGAAACAGACTATGGGGTAATGGATTAAGCAGCTTTAACAGTATTTCAGTCATATTGCCACTCCAGGAGACAAGTTGTCAGATCAACACCTCATTTACATTGATCTAAATATGAGTTATTTATCTAGAAATTTGAACCCTGACGAGAATACCAGAGTTACAAATAATTTGGAATTTTCACCTTTTCAGTATTTGGCATAAATTAAATGTGTTAGAAGGCATATCTATGGAGTTAAGGTTTAACCCATTACCCCATAAATATGCCTTTTAACGCCTTTCTTTTATTCTTCCGCTAATGAAAATAACTCCATTTTATACAATCATGAATATGTACAATCAGAAATATTTTCTATATCCTAGCAGATGGTAGCTTGAAGCAGGTTGAAAGTAAAGCAGAAACCCATTCCTCCCTGAAACTTTCAATGGACAATTCCAGTTTCCATTTTAGTCTAGTCCATTTCTGACTTTTAAGGATAGTTTTTGTAAATGTTTGGAATTATGGCAAACAGTGAAGACCCTGATCAGAGGGCTCCAAAAGAGGGCTCCTTTAGGAGCCTTCTGATCTTGGGCTTCACTGTTTGCACAGGACAAGTGTTCTATTCACATGTACAATGTTTGAAAAGGAAGCCTATATGTGGGACTAGGGTTCAAACAGTTAAGGCGCATTCTGCTTTATTTTCAACCTGCTTTAAGCAGTCATCTGTCTTCAAACTAGAAACAGGCTATGGGGTAACGGTTTAATGGTTACATAATGTGCTTCCAGTGTAATTTCCACTTACGAGGTTTAACCGTCACATTGATTTCTGCCTCTCCAAACTTGTTTGTTGCCGTCACTTGAACCTTGAACGTGTAAAGCCCAGCAATCAGCTGAAAATGAAAACATGTTACAGGTTAACCCATTACCCCATAAATACACCTTTAATTTATTCCTCTACAGAATAAAATAGTTCCAATTTAAACAGTCTTGAATAGGTCCCGTACCTCATAAATACGCCTTTATACACCTTTAATTTATTCCTCTACTGAAGAAAACAGGTCTTATTTATACTGTCACGAAATAGAATCATAAGAAATATTTTCTATATTCTAGCAGATGGTAGCTTTAAGCAGGTTATAGGTAAAGCAGAATACACCTTAACCTGCTTTAAGTGGCCACCTGTCTTCTAAACTAAAATTAGGCTATGGGGTAAAATGTTAATTCTTTTGCTTCCACTGACATAAGTACCAATCAACTGATATAGCATTTATGGTTTATTTGTGCTGATATCAAGTAAATGAGCTTTTTTTCAAGAATGTACCTTTAGGCACATTCTGCTTTCTTTCAACCTACTTTAAGTGGTCACCTGTCTTCAAAACTAGAAATAGACTATAGGGTAAAGGGTTAAACAATTTCATCCTTTTTATTTTTTCATATATCTCAGAGATATGTCCAGCCTTTTCATGTCTTTACCTGTTCCTCATAACACTGTTTGCATAGGACAAGTGTACTCTTCATATGTACACTGTTTGCAAAGGACATCTATAGGGTTCAAAGAGTTACAGCAAGTTCAAAGGAAAGCGGAAAGTTCCGGAAGGAGCTTTCAGCTATACTTTTATCTTACTACATAAGCTGCCACCTATGTTAAAGACCATCAATTAATACTCTCTTTTTGTGCTTATGCAAAGATCCTATAGTGCTTATACACAGGAAACCATTTGTCTTAACCCATTACCCCATAGTCTGGTTTTAGGTTTGAAGACAGATTACAACTTAAAGCAGGTTGAAAGTAAAGCTTAAGGAGCATTCTGCTTTACTTTCAGCCTGTTTTAAGTTACCATCTTCTAGAACAAAGAAAACATTTCTTATGTTACATATTCGTGACTGTTTAAATTTTCTTCAACAGAGGAATAAATAAGTGGCGTAAAAATGCGTATTTATGGAGTAATGGGTTAAACACTAAAATGAAACAATTAACAAAGGTACAATCAATGTTATGGTAGATGACTCCTAATGGAATTGGATCAAAATTGGTACTCTACGTTCAGGGATTGGTTATTTTCTTCAACTGTTGGCTCATTCCGAACCATGATTTAGCATGGTTCGGACGAGTCGAGAGTTGATGAGAATGGCCGATCACTCTCCCTAGAGTACTTATACTGACCAACACTGCACGGCTCCAGATAAGAGGGGGTAAATTGAACAAATCCAACACTTTCTCACTCATTTTACCAACAATCCTATGGTGTTACTACTCATTAGAATCGTCTCGAAGAGACGATTCTAATAAGTAGTGACACCATAGGGTTTAATTGCGAAATGAAGATTTTAGTTTTTGAAATACCCCCCTTATCTGGAGCCCTGACACAGGCCCGATCTTATTAGGGTTCTTCAACCTTAGACCACAGTCAATTAGCACACAGCATCTGTCTCATCATACTTACATTGGACAGTTTGAGCGTGTTGGTATTTTTGCCGTCCATGGAGCCGGACTCTGAGCCCTCAGGATGTTCTTGTAGGGTCCATGTATAATGATAAGGATTGTCTGTGGAGAATAATACAGTAGAGTCATACTTGTTAGGCCCCTAGGTGATAAAGCATTTGAGTTGAGTCTCAGATCATTCCAAGCATTTGATTGGTCAGATTTGTGAAAAAGCTCAAATCTGACCAATCAAATGCTTGAGAACAATCTCAGACTCTGAGCCCGGATGCTTTATAACCTAGGGCCCAGTGCATCAGATAAGAGTGTGAAAACATTTTCAACATTATCTCCTTTATCCCAGTACCCCATAGCCCATTTCTAGATTTGAAGATGTTTGACCTCTTAAAGCAGGTTGAAAGTAAAGCAGAATGTGCCCTAAGGCACATTCTGCTTTACTTTCAGCCTGCTTTAAGCTACCATCTTCTAGAATATAGAAAATATTTCTTATAATACATTTTCATAATTATATAAATTTGAACTATTTTTTCAGTGGAGAAATAAATTAGAGGCATATTTATGGGGTAATGGGTTATACTTCCACCAAACATTGATATGACTACGTGTGATGATTCTAATGAGAGGTCAAATTATAGAATTAGGTAGGAGCGTAAAATTTTTAGTTTATCTGGAGCTCTGCTAGTGTTAGAGGAAAATATTAATTTCTCCAAAGATGAAATGGGCCCATAATAACTAACCTTCTGTCTGTTCAGGCAGCACGAAGGCGGTCAAGGTGACCTGGTTCTCTGGTAGCTGGATTTCCTGGTTCTGACCAGCAGACACCGTCAACATCTCCACTATAACATATAATAGTGACATCACACAAAATAATGACATCATCATACAAAATAATGACATCATCATACAAAATATTGACATCATCACACGAAATATTTACATCATCACACAAAATAGTGACATCATCACACAAGATAGTGACATCATCACACAAAATAGTGACATCGTCACACAAATTAATGACATCATATAAAATATTGACATCATCAAGTCTAATACCAAAACATGAACCAGTCTACCAGGAATTCTGGGATGTTTAACCCTTTCCCTCATGGAAGCGCCTTTTAGTGCATTGAATTTATTCCTCCACTGGTGAAAATAGTTCCAATTTATACAGTCATGAATATGTATCATAAACAATATTTTCTATATTCTAGCAGATGACAGCTTAAAGCAGGCTGAAAGTAAAGCAGAATGCGCCTTAAGGCACATTCTACTTTACTTTCAACCTGCTTCAAGTGGACAACTACATTCAATACTAAAAACACGCTATGGGGGGAAAGGGATAACACTTTACCCCATAGCCTGTTTCTAGTTTTGAAGACAGGTGACTAAAAGCAAATTGAAAGTAAAGCAGAATGCACTTTAAGGCGCATTCTGCTTTACTTCTTACATGCTGTAAATTATCATCTTCTAGAATATATAAAATATTTCTAATCATACATGTTTATGACTGTATTAATTGGAACTATTTTATCCAGTGGAGGAATAAATTAAATGGGCTAAAAGGTGCTTCTATAGGAGCCCTCTGATCTTGGTCTTCACTGTTTGCAATTGTAATGAGTATATTTTAAACAGGTCCATGGTGTTAAAAGATTTAAGAACACATTTTTGAAAAAATATTATTCTATAATATTACATGTGTTAAAGAGTTTATTTATATTCTATTGTCCCATATGACTTCATTCAAATTCCATATAAACAAGTGATATCAGACGTCGGACACAATTTGCATAAATACCATGTCGATAGCCCCTATCCTGTCACAATATCATCAGCTTTAAATCGTTATCTTCAAAGTTTTTCAAACTATTATACTCATATGCATCTTTGAACTGAACAAACTTAAAGACGAGCGTCAAACAGTTTGGATCCAGATCAGACGCCGGTTACGCAACGTCTGACCTGGATCCAAACTGTTTACAAATGCCAGTCCAGTTGCGATCTGCAGAACAAGAGTTAAAATCCACAAACACGATGGATTATTGAAAATTTATGAGTTTTTTGTTGATCTGCATAACTCAATTTATTCTTTCACTGTTGCAGCCACAGAACATCCCATAGGAATGGGCGTCGAGTTTTATTCACAGGAAGAAAGTCAGGAAGAAACGAGTCAGACCTTCCCCTATCCAATTATCACTTGGAGTCCGTCTACAGGGCTTTTTTACTTCTATAAAAGAGGCTGATTTTTGGTGACTTCCCAAATGCAAAAAGCCTCTTTTTCCCCCTAATTTTAAAAATAAAAATTGTCTATATTCTAGTAGATGATAGCTTAAAACTGGTTGAATGTAAAGCAGAATACACCTTAAAGCACATTCTGCTTTACCTGCTTTAAGTGGTCACCTATCTTCTATATTATAAACAAGCTATGGGGTAAAATTCTAGAGCTCCAGATAAGGGGAGTATTTCAAAAACGAAAATCTTTACTTCTGCATTAAACCCTATGGTGTCACTACTCAATAGACAATTGTAATGAGTAAAACACTATAGTATTTGGTGCTGAAATGAGTGAGAAAATATTGGATTGGTTCAGTTTACTCCCTCTTATCTGGAGCCCTGTATCAGGGTTCCAGATAAGAGGGGGTAAATTGAACAAATCCATCACTTTCTCACTCATTTTTTCCACCAAATCCTATGATGTCACTACTCATTAGAATCGTCTCTTCATAGGGTTTAATGAGAAATAAAGATTTTAGTTTTTGAAATACTCCCCTTATCTGGAGCCCTGCTCTACTGTTAAGGCACATACCTTTAGGAGTGACAGATTTCTGTGATGGTTTTTCTGTCGGCAGCGACGTTGTTGTTGTCACTAAAGCTGGTACAGTTGTGCCATTTCTAGTACTGCCCTGAGTTACCTGACCCGTAGACATGGCCACACCCTCGACAACACATTGTCCAGGCGTACCAAGCTTATAGCCTTTAACACACTGACACGTGCCATATTTTGTACGAGAGTTTTTGGGCACACATTCCTGGTTGGCCTCACATTCCAGCAGGCCGTACTCACATGTCCTCAGTGGTACGCTAGCGGTAGTCTGAGATGGTACAGTTGGTACTGAAACACGGAAAAAACAAAATACAGCTCAAACTGAATAATTCAAACACGCTTAAGTCAAACTTAACTGTATTTCAAAGTTAAAACATGATTTAGCCATGTTTTAACTTTGAAATTCAGGTATGTTCAACTTAAATGAGATTGAATTATTAAAATTCAATATTATGAAAAAACGGGTATGTTGACTTAAGTGTCCAATATTTTTTATATCCTAGGAGAAGGTAGCTTAAAGCAGCCTGGAAATAAAGCAGAATGTGCCTGCTTTATTTTCAACCTGAATGTGCTTTATTTTCAACCTGCTTTAAGAAGTCACTTATCTTTAATACTAAAAAAATGCTCCATAGGGTACTGGGTAATAAGACAACATGATACTACAAATATTAACCCTTTCCCCCATAGAAGCGCCTTTTAGTGCATTCAGTTAATTCCTACCAGGGCTGCCATTTTCCCGGATTTTTCCTAAATATCCGGATTTTCCCCAGGTAATGGTAGCTTAAAGCAGGCTGAAAGTAAAGCAGAATGCGCCCTAAGGCGCATTCTGCTTTACTTCCAGCCTGTTTTAAGTAGTCACATGCCAACAAAACTAGAAATAGGCTATGGGGTAAAGGTACGATTCGTAAAATCGCGCTTGAAAAATGCATATTTGGAAATCTTAGGATTTTTCATTTCAACTTATGGCAGCCCTGTCCTACGCTGAAGAAAATTTTGAGTTCCACTTTATACAGTTGTGCATACACATGATATCATCAGAAATATTTTCTATATCCTAGGAGAAGGTAAAGCAGGCCTTAAGGCACATTCTGCTTTATTTTCAACCAGCATGTGCTTTATTTTCAACCTGCTTTAAGCAGTCACCTTTCTTTAATACTAGAAAGATGCTCTGTACGGTAATGGGTACTACAACTATTAAAGACAGACGAGCTAGAACATATGCTGCCTATAAAGATCCTGTGATCTCTCTGAAGTCTGTTATAAAATATATGTGATCAGTCAATATCCCTTGTCTGTTTGCTGTAAGATGTCACCGAGCTGTCACAGTTTACTTACTACAGTAAAACCTCTCTATTACAACCACTAAATTGTGTTAATTAGTAAGAGTTTATGACAGGTGACTGCCTAACTCATTCACCCCTGAAACTTTAAATGGATAATTCCTGTTGACAATTAAATTTAGCCCATTTTTGAATAATTATGGTGGTTTTTAACAATATTTAACAAAATGACAAACAGTGTAGACCTGGTCAGAGGGCTCTTTAAGGAGACCTCTGATCAGGGTCTACACTGCTTGCACAGGACAAGTGTACTCTTGATAGGTGTATGATTTTTTCATGACGAGTATACTTGTCACTAGGGTTCAATGTGTTAAAGCAATGTGACAGTAAAACAGAAAGCTCCTTTAGGAGCTTTCTGTTTTACAGTCACATTGCTTATAGCTGTCATCTGTCTTTTATACAATCAATTACCCTACGTTTTAGTGGTTGTAATAGAGAGGTTTTACTGTATAGCTTAATGTTTTAGGTATATTCTTATATTCAAAAGTATAGTAACCCTTTATTCCATACCATGTTATAGTATTGAAGATATATGACCACTTAAAGCAGGTTGAAAGGAAAGCAGGATGTGCCTGCAGGTGAATTCTGCTTTACTTTCAGCCTGCTTTAACCCTTTGAACCCTAGTCCCGCATATAGGCGTCCTTTTCAAACAGTATACATGTGAATAGTACATTTGTCCTATGCAAACAGTGAAGACCCAGATCAGAGGGCTCCGAAAGGAGCCCTCTGATCTGGGTCTTCACTGTTTGTCATAATGCAAAACATTGACAAAAACAACCCTTAAAAGTCAGAAATGGACAAGACTAAAATGGAAACTGGGATTGTCTATTTTAAGTTTCAGGGAGGAAAGAGTTAAGCTACCATTTGTCAGAATATCAACAAATATTTCTTATGATACAAAATATTCCTTACTGTATAAGATGGAACTATTTTCTGCAGTGAAGGAATAATCTACAATATAAATGTGTTAAAATGTATATATGTGGTGTAATGGGATAAACAATGAAGATCCTGATCAGCAGGCTTATAAAGAAAACTAGACTGACTAATCTAGGTCTACACTATTTGTAAATCATGTATTTACTCATTTACAGCACAGTAAGAATTAACCCTTTACCTCATAGCCTGTTTCTAGTTTTGACTGATAGCAGGTTGAAAGTAAAGCAGAATGTGTCATAGGCTATGTTCTGCTTTACTTTCAGCTTGTTTCAAGCATCTGCTAGGTTATATAAACTATTTCTTCTGGTGTATATTTAACCAATTACCCCATAAATATGCATTTTTACGCCTTTGATATATTCCTTCACTGAAGATAATAACCCAATTTTATACAGTCATGAATATGATCCATGAGAAATATTTTCTATTTCTTACTAGACTGTAGCTTAAAGCAGGCTGAAAGTAAAGCAGAATGCGCCTTAAGGCGCATTCTGCTTTACGTTCAACCTGCTTTAAGTGGTCACCTATCTTCAATACTAGAAACAGGCTATGGGGTAATGGGTTAAAACTGTACAAAGTGATACTTTTTATGGGTTAAGTCAGATTGTAAGAGAAATAATATCTTCTTCAAATAGATATCCCCATATGGCATCAACTAGATGTCAGCTCCAAACTTGACATATGACAGATCTGAGAAATTGAAACTTTCAACTATACTTTGGTACATCAGTTTCTCGACAGCCAAGTCGAATTCAGTCTGTTAAGAATATACCGTATTTATTCAGAATTCTAATAAAACCATCCCTGCCCACTCTTTACTAATGTTTGAAATATTTTTCAGGGCTCCAATGATAAGTAGGATTAATCTGAACAATTAAAACATGATCTTCTTTAAGATGTTAGTGTTTCAAACCCTATGATTTGACTTCTCATTAGAATTGTCACTTCAAAGTGCATTCTGCTTTACTTCAAACATGGTTTAAGTGGTAACATGTCTTCAAAACTTAAGGGGTAAAGGGTTAAACTGCCATAACCCATTACCATAAATACTCCTTTTTACACCCTTAATTTTTCATGCACTGAAAAAAAAAAAAGTTCCACTTTATGCAATTATGAATATGCACTTATAAAAAATATGTTCTATATTACAGCAAATGGTAGCTTAAAGCAGGCTGCTAAGGTTATAGGAAATATTTCTAACCATACATGAACATTACTTTTAAAATTGTAACTTTTTACTTTAGTGACAGAATGAATTATATGCTTAACAAGAGTCAAGATGGCTCTAAATCGCTCACCTGGTACACTATGTAAAACTTGACCTATAATGACCTAGATTGTGACCAGATATAACCCACAATCAACCGTGGCCTAGATTTGAATGAGGCAAACATTTTGAGAAAGTTTCATTAAGATCAAATGAGATTTGTAGTGTTAACAAGGACTTTTTTTTATTTGACCTTGTGACTTAGTTTTTGACCCGACATGACCAATATTGAAACTTGACCTAGATTTCAATGAGACAAACATTTTGATTAAGTTTTAATGAGATTTGTAGCCTTTACAGTGTTAACAAGATTTTTCTATGATTTGACCTAGTGACCTAGAGTTTGACCAGCTATGATCTAGATTTGAACTTGACCTAGATTTGATGTAGGCAAACATGCTGACTATATTTCATTCAGATCTTTGAGATTTGTAGCCTCTAGAGTGTTAACATGGCAGGGGTGTATAATTCTACTTGCCCGCTCGCCATGGCGAGTAACATTTTGACAGGGCGAGCAGATTCTCTGATAATTTATAACGGAAACTAATAAGCAAAATGTCATTATCACCCAGCAGGGCGAGTAACAATTCTGAAAATTTTACACCCCTGCATGGTTTTATTCAAATTTGACCATGTGACCTAGTTTTTGACCAGACATGACCAACATTCAACCTTGACCTAGATTTCTTCAAGACAAACGTTGTCATCAAGTTTCATGAAGATGGGATGAAATTTGTAATCGCTAGAGGGTTAACAAAACAATTGTGGATGGACAGACAGACAGACATACATACAGAAGATGGACATGGCGGCACTTCGTGCCAAGTGAGCTTAAAAGTTATCTGCCTTAACCCATTTACCTTAACTCTTTCCTCCCTGAAACTTTAAATGGACAATCCCAGTTTCCATTTAAGTCTAGTCCATTTCTGACTTTTAAGGGTTGTTTTTATCAATGTTTTGCATTATGACAAACAGTGAAGACCCAGATCAGAGGGCTCCGTAAGGAGCCCTCTGATCTGGGTATTCACTATTTGCATAGGACAAGTGTACTTTTCGCATGTATACTGTTTGAAAAGGATGCCTATATGCGGGACTAGGGTTCAAAGAGTTAAACCTGCTTTAACCTATCAACTGCTAGGATTTAGAATATATTTCGTATAATACTTATTAATAACTGTATAAAGTGGAACTGTTTTCTTCAGATGAGTAATAAGTTAAGGGTTAGGGTTAGACGTAAAATGGCATATTTATGGGAAATGGGTTGAACACCGTCTGATATAGGTGATATGCACTAGCTGCAGTCAGTACAAGTGGAGGACAGAGTTAATAGGCCAGTAATCAATGACAAAGTATGCCTGCTGTCCGGACACAATCAATAGATGACCCAATAAACACTCGGCCACTTATAGCTGCCACACAGCCACACTGGACATACTTAGCTCTTTGCATGCTGGGTAATTTTTAAACAATATTGTCGTCTGCTACTATTCTAAAAATATTTTTTTTCTAAATTTCTTTTCAAAACAGGGTCAGAGTATCAACAGTTTGGAGCCTGATGAGATAAAATGAAAAAAATAAAAATATACCAAGTTAAAGCCTACTTTCAGTCCGAATGACCGCTCAGCCCACTGTACATTTACTCCTCTGATCAATGAGCCATCTTGCCTACAACATTGAGCACTGCTAACATATGGCACAATCAAATGCAGCCGCAGTACCGGCTCAGACCCTTCACAGGTACCCATTTTAACCCCTGGATGGAAAGGAGCAATTCGCGGTACATGTCTTGCTCAAGAACATTCCTGTACATCATCGGAGATTCAGAAAAAATCCCCTAGTCAGATCGAACTCACAACCCCTGGTACCGTAGTCCAATGTGTTAATCATTGGGCCACTACTGCCGCATTATTGTGGTGTCTCATCAGGATCCAAACTGGAAAGGTTATCCCTGGACTTACTTGGTGGACCCCTTATGCCTTCACTACAAAGTTTTACTCATTAATCTATTTCTCCATTGAAGGAAATAACTACAATTTATGCAGACATGAATATATATCAACATTAGAAATATTTTCTTTATTCTAGCAGATGGTAGCTTAAAGTAAAGCAGCATGCACTTTAAGGCACATTCTGCTTTACTTTCAACTTGCTTTAAGTGGTCAGCTATCTTATTAACTAGAAACAGGCTATAGGGTACAAGACACAGACAATGAAGTTAAGGATTAAAAGAAATATTTTGTCAGTACAATCCTGCAATTCTGCTGTTCTTATATGAGAATTTTCTTTTGAAAACAGGATCAGAGTACTTATCAAACAGTTTAGATCCTGGTGTTTGAAACCAGCAGTAAATTCTCAATATGTGCTGTGTCCCTGCCCTGCAGTATTCCCAATAACTGCTGTGTCCCTGCGCTGCAGATGTATTTATCAGGGTATTCATGATTTTATTGGCAATAACACTTCTGGTTGTCAACTTGTGACATCCTGCTCGTTGATTATCTATGACCCTCAGAGACATTTGCAGGCGGTCAATGCTATGGTCAACTCGATATAGCATTATGTGATTTGGTGTGAACAAACGGGCAAAGACAGAAGCTTTTAATTTCTCTGAACCCTTTCCTCCATAGAAACACATTTTATGCATTTAATTTATTCTTGCACAAAAGAAAAAAGTTCCAAAATATACAGTCATAAATATGTATTATAATAAATGTTTTCCATATTCTAGCATTTGGTAGCTTAAAGCAGGCTGAAAGTAAAGCAGAATGCGCTTTAAGGCGCATTCTGCTTTACTTTCAACCTGCTTTAAGAGGTCACCAGACTATTCAAAATTAGATATAGGCTATGGAGTAATGGGTTAACCCTTCTCATGCTTTAACTCTTTCCTCCCTGAAACTTTAAATGGACAATTCCAGTTTCCATTTTAGTCTAGTCCATTTCTGACTTTTAAGGGTTGTTTTTGTCAATGTTAGGCATTATGACAAACAGTGAATACCCTGATCAGAGGGCTCCTTTTGGAGCCCTCTGATCTGGGTCTTCACTGTTTGCACAGGACAAGTGTACTATTTATATATACGCTGTTTGAAAATGACGCCTATATGCGGGACTAGGGTTCAAAGGGTTAAGCCTATATTGACACTTTTTGAAAACAGTGAAGACCCCGACCCTGAAGGATCTGTCTGAGCTGGGTCTGCACTGTTTCCTTATCTATCATTTTATCCTAACTGATTTGTTTTGATTTTACGTCGCTTTCAACAGTATTTCAGTCATATCGCGACGTCCAGCTAATTATAGGTGGAGGAAGACCCCAGAAGCCCTTTATGCACTGTTTCAGGCACAAATCGGCAACTGGGTAGAACCACCGACCTTCCGCAAGCCAGCTGGAAGGCTTCCTCACGTGAAAAATCTGAACGACCCTACTGGGATTCGAACTCACAGCGGTGAGGAGCTTAGTGATGTAAGTCACAGTGACTATACCACTAGGCCACGGAGGCCCCCTTTTATTCTAACTGATGATAACTAATTGTTTCCTTATCCAGTGGAGGAATAAATTAAATGCGCTAAAGGACACCTCTATGGGGGACAGGGTAAAATGGAAAATTGTTATTCAGAAAATAATCTGTTGTTCCAAATTTAAAAGAAAACTCTACATTCAAAGTGTGGGTTGTTTTTTTTTGGGGGGGGGGGGGGGGGGGGGGGGGGGGGAGAGATATGCACCATGAGAATATTTTTCTACATCCTAGTAGATTGTAGCTTAAAGCAGGCTGAACGTAAAGCACCATGAATATGCACTATAAGGATATTGAAAATGAAAGTAAACCAGAATGTTCCTACAGATACATTCTGTCTTACTTTCAACCTGCTTTAAGTGGTCATCTGTCTAGAAAAAGACTTTTGGGAGAGTGGATTAATCCATCCAGTTTGTAGTTTTGAATACAGGTTACCACTTAAAGCAGGTTGAAAGTAAAGCAGAATGTGCCTTAAGGCACATTCTGCTTTATTTTAAGCCTGCTTTAAGCTATCATCTAGGATATAACAAATATTTCTTAAGAAACATATTCATAACTGGAAAAAGTTAAACTATTTTCTACAGTGAAGGAATAAACCAAAGGCGTAAAAAGGTGTATTAATATTATTTATGGGGTAATGGGTTAAGGCACTCATTTTTCCTTCCCCTCATTAAATCCTGAAGAGGTTATACTGAACATTCATATTGATTTAACTCTTAGCTTGCTAGCGGTGAAACCATGGTAACCATTGCAAACAGTTTTGATCCTAATCAGAGGTCCTGTAATGCAGCGTCTCATCAGGATCAAAACTGATTGACTCTCTGACTCTGTTTTGAAAAGAAATTTTGAAAATTCTATTTTTAGAACAATAGCAGACGACAATTATTGTAGACCAAAAATTACCCAGCATGCAAAGAGACAAACATTATCATCCTCAATAAACGGTTGAAGTAGTCATGTTTTACTGTATAACCTATATCCCCTATCATTGCATTGTGGGTAATTTTTTCGTCTGCAACAATTGTCATCTGCTACTGTTCTAAAAATAGATTCTTCAAAATTACATTTCAAAACTGAGTCAGAGTGTCAAACAGTTTGGATGCTGATGAGACGCCGCATTATGCGCCGTCTCATCTGGATCCAAACTGTTTGCAAAGGTAATCACTATGGAAGATATATCTGCCGCTAGCATGGTAAAATTTAATAATAAGATTGTACTATCAGTGCTCAAGATAACTATCAGAAAGTGAGTCATGTATTTAACGATAAAGCCATAAATATGCCTTTAATTAATTCCTGCAGTAATGAAAATAGCTCCACTTTAAACAGTAATGAATATGCACCATATAGAAATATTTCCTATATCCTAGCATATTATAATTTAACCCATTACTCGGTAGATATACATTTTAACACATTTAATTTATTTCTCCACTGAAGAAAATACATAAAATGTATTTCCCATTTACGCAGTCATGAATATGTATCATAAGAAATATCTTCTATATTCTAACAGATGAAAGCTTAAAGCAGGCTGAAAGTAAAGTTTTACTTTCAACCTCCTTTAACTTAAGTGGTCCACTATCTTCAATACTAGAAACAGGCAATGGGGTAGATGGTTAAAACAAGGCTGAAATAACGCAAAACTTACTCTATATAGAGCCCACTATCAACATCAATCGTCTAAACTATTACCTTGGCTAAGAAAATACAGAAACTTTTCCCCAGAAAAGACTGCATATTCATGTTAGACAGATTGTATAAGAAAACAGTGCAGACCCTGATCAGACAGCTCCTTCAGGAGCTGGAGCTGTCTGATCTGGGTCTACACTATTTTCAAAAAGTGGCAATATACGCTAATAGCTATAAGAGTTTAATATAGATAGCTTTAATACTTTCCCCAATAGAAGCACCTTTTAGTGCATATGTGATTTATTCCTCCGCTCCAATTTAATCAGTCATGAATATAAAAAAATACTATAGGTAATATTTTCTGTATTCTAGCACATGGAAGCTTAAAGCATTCTGCTTTATTTTCAACCTGCTTTAAGTGGTCACCTATCTTAAATACTAGAAACAGGCTATCAGGTAAAGGGTTAACAAGATTTTTACACCTAAACTACCGGTATAGCCCTAGGATAACAATTGTAGGTATTGCTTAACCCATTACCCCATAAATAAGCCTTTTAACCCCTTTAATTTATTCATCCACTGAAGATAATAGTTCCAATTTATACTGTTCCAAATAAGAATCATAAGGAATATTTTCAATATTCTAGCAGATAATAGCTTAAAGCAGGCTGAAAGTAAAAAAGAATGCGTCTTAAGGCGCATTCTGCTTTACTTTCAACCTGCTTTAAGTAGTCATCTATCATCAAATCAATAAACAGGCTATGGGGTAATGAGATAATATATCTGACATAGCATTGTAAGCACTAGAAAGCTGTTAATTTGCTAGCCGAGGATTGTAGACGTTTTCTGCGTCAGATTTGTTACAATATAGGCGTCATTACAGCTGGCTTAATTGGTTTGTCAAAATTTCCCTGGCAATGTGGCAAAATGGAATTACAATAATTAACTGGAAGAGAACTTTGCATGGATGACCCATCAATTTACCTCATTACCCACTAGCCTGTTTCTAGTACTCGAGTACCGAAGAAAGGTGACCACTTAAAGCAGTTTGAAAGTAAAGCAGAATGCGCCTTAAGGCGCATTCTGCTTTACTTTCAACCTGCTTTACACTACCATCTGCTAGGATGTAAAATATATTTCTGGTAGTGCATATTTATGACTGTTTAAAGTGGAACCATTTTCTTTAGTGGAGGTTAAATTAAAAGCGTAAAGAGGAGTATCTATGGGCAGGGCTTGACACTAACTTGTAGTACCTGGTGGTCCACAGGACAAGTGACTATCAAAACTTACTGGTCCTTCAGGACATTAACTGGTCCTACAGAACATAAACCAATTAGTACCAATTTAGATCCCAGCAGGGTGCCATATTTGGGATGTCTCGGTCGAGGATTAAAAAGTCCATATTCCTCAACCTGTTTTGCCAGCTGAACTCTATATGTTGGAAAACAAAGCATGATATATGGGAAAAGATATAAGTTCTTAAACAAGAGACCCAGAGGGTCACATTTCGCTAAAATTTTCTGGAGGTCGAAAGGACCAGCAAGACAGGAATTTAACTGGTCCGAGTGGAAAAACTGGTGGTCATCAGACAATAGGACTTGACTAAGACTTAGTGTCGAACCCTGATGGGGTATTGGGTTAAGAGACAAAAGTGACTATGTATACTCACTAGGCACACAGTTCTTTGAGAACTGGCCCTCTGCCTGGTACCCTTCCAGACACTGACAACGGGTAACCAGCCCGTCCTCCCTCATGGCACATGCCTGGTTCTCTCTGCAGCCCGTCCGAGACATTATCGAACATTCATCTGCAGTGTCTGTCTCCTCTGAAACAAAATATAAGACAATCAAAGCACTGAAAGTACTGAAGACACAGAGCAAAGTTTGCTGATAGGTCAATTTCTGTGGTTAGTCCAAACTTATTAACCTATAACTCATTAAATACGCCTTTAATACGTCTCTAATTTATTTCTCCACTGAGGAAAATATTCCCATTTTTATTACAGTCATGAAAGTATGCCGTAAGAAATATTTTCCATTTCCAAGTAGATAGCAACTTAAAGCAGGCTGAAAGTAAAGCAGAATGTGCCTTAAGGCACATTCTGCGCTACTTTCGACCTGCTTTAAGTTGGCAACTATTTCAAATCTAGAAACAGGTTATGAGGTAAAGGGTTAAAGTAACAGGATTCTCTTCTAAATGGTTTGAAATCAACTTCAGACAAAAAATCTTTCAGAAGAATTCTCCAAAACATGTATCTGAAATTATATTATCAGTGGAATGAGAAGTGCTTATGCAACTCTAACTGAATATAGACTTGCACAGAGGTAAAGGTCAAGGTCATCCCTCTTTTCATTATGTAATGACTTCCCGCCACTATGAATTGACTTAACCAAGTGAGTGCACTTGGACCATGAGGTTATCATGGTATCATTAAACCCGACGTCTGTCTTTTTCAGCACCAAATCCTATGGTGTTACTACTCATTAGAATCGTCTCTTTGAGACAATTCTAATGAGTAGTGACACTATAGGGTTTAACAAAAAAAAAAAGACTTTACTTTTTTAAATACTCTCCTTATCTGGAGTTAGGTAATGACTAACCAAGTGAGCGCACCTGAGCCATGAAGGATTCATTAAACCTGGCATCAGTCTTTTTTAGCACCAAATCCTATGGTGTTACTACTCAGTTAAAACCGTCTCTTTGAGACGATTCTAATGAGTAAGTGACACTATAGGGTTTAATGCTGAAATAAAGATTTTTTTAAATACTCTCCTTATTTGAAGCTAGGTATTGACTTACCAAGTGATTGCACCTGGACCATGAGGTTATCATTTAACCTGGCGTCAGTCTTTTTCAGCACCAAATCCTATGGTGCTACTACTCATTAGAATTGTTTTTAAATTTAATTTTTTTTTAAATACTCTCCTTATTTGAAGCTAGGTAATGACTTACCAAGTGAGCGCACCTGGACCATGAGGGTATCATTAAACCTGACGTCTGTCTGTTTCTTCGGCTCGCACGCCCCGGGATCATCCGGGTTACACTCAATGGTATAACACTGTCTCTGAGTATAAAACGCTATATTACACAGTACATTATCACAGCAACTAAAAACACAGTCCGCCGAGCTATTCGCAGCAGTGTCCAACTCGTAGATGCCAGCTTTCATTTTGCCCTGTGGTACGGCGGTCTTATGAACGAATGGCTCGACATCAGCTTCTTGAAGACTCTCAATACTCTTACACATATCACAGAAACAGCCTGAAAATAGTAAGAAAGTTATAAGGTAATAATTAAGACATTTTATCACATATGTTAACCCTTTCCCCCATAGAAGCGACTTTTAGCGTATTAAATTAATTCCTCCGCTGAAAAAAATAGTTCCAGTTTATACCCTCATGAACAATTGTCAAGACAAATATTTAATATAGCCGAGCAGATTTTAGCTTAAAGCAGGCTGAAAGTAAAGCAGAATGTGCCTTAAGGTACATTCTGCTTTACTTTCAACCTGCTTTAAATGGTCGCATGTCTTAAACACTAGAAACAGGCTATTAGGTAAAGGGTTAAAACAGCCTCTGGCAGAGTAATAAAGCCAATTTACAGTATTTTTAATATTACACATATCACAGAAACAGCCTGAAAAAGTTTTACTTTTACCTTATAAATATGGCCTTTTACGCCAGCAATTTATTCCTCCAATGAAGAAAATATTTCCATTTTATAGTCATGGATATGTATCTTAAGAAAGATTTTCTGTATTCTAGCAGACGTTAGCTTAAATCAAGCTGAAAGTAAAGCATTATAATGTGCATGAAGGCATATTCTGCTTTACTTTCAACCTGCTTTATTTTTCTCACCTATTTCAGAACCAAATCCTATGGTGTTAGTACTCATTAGAATTGTCTCTTTGAGACGATTCTAATGAGTAGTGACACCATAGGATTTAATGCAGAAAATAAAGATTTTAGTTTTTGAAATACTCCCCTTATCTGGAGCCCTGATTATCAATCCGTTATCTGGGTGTTCCACTATAGACGATTCCCAAAACCTTTTTGGCTGCAACCATAGTAGGGTTGTCAGAGAGACAGCAAAGCTTGCCAGCAGGGGGCAGCACATTTCGAAACTTAACCCATTACCCCATAGCCTGTTTTTTAGTTATGAAGACATGTGACCATTTAAAGCAGGCTGAAAGTAAAGCAGAATGTGCCTGCCTTAAGGCGCATTCTGCTTTACTTTAAGCCATTATCTGCTAGAATTTAGAAAATATTTCTTATGATACATATTCATGATTGTAAAAATTGGATCTATTTTATTTAGTGAAAAAAAAAGAATGGCGTAAACAGGCGTATTTATGGGGTAAAGTGTTAAAAGCAGTGTCTGAGGTCAAAGTCACAGGGATCAAACTTTTTGCGTGCATGGAAAGGTCTTGTCCATGGACACATGCATACTAAATATGAAAATAATATCTCAAGGGACATGGAAGTTAGAACTGTTTATGCCACCCACAACGACGCCGATGTATAGCATAATTATAAGCTCGTCTTGTACAGGCGAGCTAAAAATAAGTTATAAATAGTTGGTTTGCATGCTTATATGTTTTCCATTTTCTCACGCAAACCACAAACTTGTCAATGACAATATTTTCTTATATATCTATAGATTCCAAAAAACTGAGTGAAAATTACTCTGCTATTCAACAAAGCTCCAGATAAGATGGGTATATTTCAAAAACTGAAATCTTTATTTCTGCATAAAACCTCTCCCCCATAGCCTGTTCCTCAGTATTGAATATAGGTATCCACATAAAGCAGGTTTAAAGTAAAGCAGAATGCGACTTAAGGCGCATTCTGCTTTATTTTCTGCCTGCTTTAAGCTATCAACTTCTAGAATATAGAAAACATTTCTTATGATACATATTAATGACAGTATAAAGTGGAACTATATTCCTAAGTGGATGAATAAATTTATATTCATTTATATTTATATTTGTATTTATGGGGTAATGGGTTAAAACTCTATGGTGTTACTACTCATTAGAATCGTCTAGACGATTCTAATGAGTAGTGACACCGTAGGATTTTGAGTAGGCATAAAGATTTTTGTTTTCACTGACAAGAATTTCTTTCTCATATATCTTGCTACTCCCAAAGCTGAGAGAAAATTACACAGCTATTGAAAAGCCATCAACCATTTCATTTCAGAATTTCCAGGAAAATTTTCTTAATGTATATCCTGCCAGCCAATCAAGTTTCACATGGAATATTCTTCTTGACAAGAACAGGAAGAACCAAGCAGGGCTCCAGATTAGAGGAGAATTTCAAAAACTGAAATCTTTATTTCTGCATTAACCCCTTAACCCATAAATACACCCTTTTAAGCTTCTAATTTATTCCTCCACTGAAGAAAATAGTTCAAAATAATACCTTCAAAAATATATAACATAAGAAATATTTTCTTTACCTAGCAGATGTTAGCTTAAAGCAGGCTGAAAGTAAAGCAGAATGTGCCTTAAGGCACATTCTACTTTACTTTCAACCTGCTTTAAGTGGTTATCTATCTTTAAAACTAGAAACATGCTATTATATATATATATAGGTAATGGGTTAAACCCTATGGTGTTACTACTCATTAGAATCATCTATTCGAGTCGATTCTAATGAGTATAGAGTAGTTACACCGTTTGGAGCTGAAATGAGTGAGAAAATTATGTATTTACTAAGTTTACTCCCTCTTATCTGGTGCCCCATGGTTTCACAATCATGGAATATTCTTCTTTACAAGAACAGTGGAAGCTGGATAGCGGGGCTACAGATAAGCGGAGTATTTTGAAAACTAAAAGCTTTATACTTGCCCAAAACCCTATGGTGTGACTACTCTTTTGAATCGCCTCAAAGAGACGGTTCTAATGAGTAGTGACACCACAGGGTTAAATGCAGAAATCAAGATTTTTGATGATTTGTAAACCTGATGACTTGTAAACCATATGGTGTTACTACTCATTAGAATCGTCCCTTTATGGAATAATGGGGGGGGGGGGGGGGGGGTGTGTGTGTGTGTGATAACTAGTCGGGTTAGTCTATTCATAGTATCAGTGGTGTAAGGTTTAACCCATTACCCCATAAAAACACCTTTTTACACCTTTAATTTATTCCTTCATTCAAGAAAATACTCCCAATTTATACAGTCATGAATATATATTATAAGAAATATTTTCTATATTCTAGAAGATGGTAGCTTAAAGCAGGCTGAAAGTAAAGCAGAATGTGCCTTAGGCACATTCTGCTTTACTTTCAACCTACTTTAAGTGGTCGCCGGTTTTCAAAAAAAGAAACCAGGCTATGGGGTAATGGGTTAACCCTCATACTGCTGTAAAGCTTTGACATTGTCCCATGCAATTGCTGTCTAAAAATATGAGGTCTATAAATTTGATCACTGACCAGAGTTACAAAATATTCTGGATTTTAACCTTTTCAGTACAGTATAACCTCCGTTATCCGACACCCCATGGTTCCATGTTTGTAAGTCGGTTAAGAGAGGTTGTCGGTTAACGGAATTAGGCCTAAGTTCACAAGTTTACACACCCAAAGATTGTCGCTGTGAGGCGAATTTATCGATGCCGATTGACTTATTGAATATGCTTGCATGACTGCAGCATATCCTTGTCAGGTTCTTCCAGTTTAAAATAGGAGTCCCAAGCTCCGGATCTACATGGTTTTTCCATCGTTCTTTCTACAGTAGGCATAAACGTGTATAATCAGTGTACAATCGGAAGTTAACACGCACAATGTAGATATTAAGGGATCGACTAAAACACCGGCACATTCGTATTTACATTTTCTTCTCTCGTTATGTCGACTAGCGGGAAATTAACAAAAACTTCAAAACGCGAGAATGTTTTTATTTGCTCCTAATATAACTTGAGCATACATTTTTACGCCTGTGATTATTACTATTGACTCGACCTATGCGGAGGGTGCATTAGATATATATTTCGTACTTATAATGTTGACAACTTGACGGTGAGGACGATTGGCAGATACCTGTCCAATTTGATCACGAAATAATGGTTAGCTATTGTTGGAGAGGAGGGATGAGTTGGTCTTTTTGGCACTGCGACCCTGAATGGGTTGCTTACACGTGTTGGCTGAAGTTATCTTATTAACCCTCACATTATTCACTCATTGTTTAAACATACATTTTGTCTTACACGACCATCCGAGCAATATGTGTCATTATCACCTGCGCGTGTATAGTCGGTCAATGATCAAAGGTCAGCATACCATCGGATAACGGGGTGTGAAAAACCTCTAATTTGCCTTTTTTGGTCCGTCAAGGTTTGTCGGATAACGGTTAACAGAGGATCCGATCAAGAGAGAGTTAGGTTACATAAAATATATAGGGAAACTGCCGGGACCAAACAGCAGGGTCGGATAACAGAGGTTTCCGGTCAAGAGAGGTGTCGATTGACAGAGGTTATACTGTATATGGATTGACCATTTATCAAATCACTTAAAAGGTTACACCTTTTGGCAGCCTTCTACTGTATCGTGCCAGGCTATGGAAGTGGTTCCCATTCTTTTCTGCCAGTTGACTAAGCTGGCATGCCCCAGAACCACATTGTCCCCTGCAAACTTTGCCAAGTTAAGATTTACAGTGCCCCTCACTACAACAGCCCAAGACCCTGCAATGCTTCCCTCCTTACAACAATGGTTTCAACTGTTGCCCAAACAAGAAAGTCATATTTATTTTTCCCTCCCTGTAACAACTCCCCCCCCCAACAACACCCAAACTCTTTTTCTCTCAATTGGTGTTGTTGTATAGAGGCAGCACTGTATTGCATGTTCTGAAATTGAAGAAACTTAAAATTGAGAGTCAAACAGTTCAGATCCAGATCAGATGTGGCCTTATGAGGTGTCTGATTTGGATCTAAACTGTTTATAAACCCATTACCCCATAGGTTGTTTTCAGTTTTAAATGAAGACAGGTGACCTCTTAAAGCAGATCAGATGCTGTGCTATGCGGTGTCTGATCTGGATCTAAACTGTTTATAAACCCATTACCCCATTGTTTTTTTTCAGTTTTAAATGAAGACAGGCGACCTCTTAAAGCAGATCAGATGCTGTGCTATGCGGTGTCTGATCTGGATCTAAACTGTTTATAAACCCATTACCCTATAGGTTGTTTTCAGTTTTAAATGTGACCTCTTAAAGCAGGTTGGAAGTAAAGCAGAATGCGCCTTAAGGCGCATTTTGCCTTACTTTCAGCCTGTTTTAAGCCATCATCTGCAAGAATATAGAAAATATTTCCTATGGTTCATCTATTTCTTGAGTGGAGGAATGATTTCAAGGCGTAAAAAGGAATATTAATGGGGTAAATGGGTTAATACAGTCGGGACCAGCAGGCATAGGGTTAAACCCTTCAATGAGGTTTTGTCTTGTATTGTAGTTATTCCTATCCACAGCTATCAATTATTGGTTCATTGTCTGTTTCTACCAGGAAATGGAGCAGTTTAACACTTTGCATGCTGGGTAATATTTGGCGGCCATTTTAAAATGTCATCTGCAGCGGGTATAACTCAGATATTTGCAAAAGATTTTAGCAGTTTCTGATAGAATAATGACTTTGCTGCAAACAGTTTTGATCTCAGATCAGGCCCCACATGTGTGGGGTTGATCTGAGATCAAAATTGTTTGCCTAGAGGTAGATCTACACATAAAAGTGTATTCCACATAAAATGGGCTAAACACTTTGCATGCTGGGTAATTTTTTTCGTCTGCAACAATTATCTTCTGCTACTGTTTTAAAAACAGAATTTTCACAAAATTCTTTTAAAAATAGTTTCCGTGTGTCAAACAGTTTGGAACCTGATGAGATGCTGTGTTATGCAGCGTCTCATCAGGATCCAAACTGTTTGCAACTGCTATCATAGTTTCACCCCTAGTGTTCTGAAAGTTAACCCTTCAATTCCAAGAGAATGTCGGCCGCTGACATTCTGTCGTCTGCTGCATATCTAAATTTGTCATATCTTTTCCGCTTTTTTCAAAAACATGATACAAATAACAATTATTTGGGATCATGATCAAAAAGATGTTCGGACTAATCATGATAAAAAACCAAATTGTAAGAATTCTTCACTGACCGGTCTCCTGTATTCAAAGAATTGATCATTATCTTGTAAAGCAGTATCCAGCCCGGGCCAGCTGGGAGCCGAAATTGATGCCTGATTTTTTTTAATTCGTTGAAAATTCAATAGACTGTTTGGAATTCACAGCCTGATAGAACTCGGCTAATTTGAGATAAAAGCAGCAAATCTCTGTAACACAGTAAAGTCAGTTTCTGGGTCTGAGACCAGTTTAACCCAATATTACCCCATAAATACAATTTATTACACCTTTAAATTATTCCTCCACTAAAAAAATAGTTCCACTTTATAAAGTCATGACTTTGCACAAAAAGAATTTTTTTTTATCTTTAAAGATGGTAGCTTAAAGTAGGCTGAAAAAAAAGCAGAATATGCCGTAAGGCACGTTCTGTTTTACTTTCAACCTGCTTTAACCCTTTCCCCCATAGATTCAGTTTATTCCTCTGCTAAAGAAAATAGTTCCAATTTATACAGACATGTATATATGTATCATAAGGAATGTTTTCTTTATTCTAGCTAGTAATGGAACAATGATCACCTTCTTAAACAGTTTGTATCCAGATGAGATGGCATATTACGTGCTGTCTGATCAGGATCCAAACTGTTTCACACATCAACTCTAATTTGGAAAGAAATTTTTATAAAACCGATAATTTTTAGAACAGCAGAAGATGACAAGTGTTGCAGACGACAATTTCACTTGACCTGGGAACAGTTAAATTAACATTCAACCCTTATCATGCTGAATTGTCGTCTGCTTAAAATATATCATCTGAGAAAGAAGATGAAATTAATTCTGATTTTTTTTTTAAACTTGAGAAAATATCAATTTAAGTAGCAAACAGCTTGGATCCAGAGCAGGCGCCGCGTTACGCGGCGTCTGATCTGGATCTAAGCTGTTGCAAATGCTAGTCCGGTTGCGCTTAGCACAATAGGGGGTTAACAGCTTGCTAAAGGTAAGGTATAAATTGGTTGTAAATATTACAGGACAGTAGAAATAATGGTTCCAACTACCATGCTTACTGTGTAAATTACATGGTGGTATTAATTTCAGCAAATTACCCCTTCTCATGCTAAAAGAACATATCAACCCATTTACCCATTTAGGGTGCCTTATCACACTTCTTATTATTCATACACTGAGAAAAGTAGTTCCTATCTAGGAATTCCTACCCAATTAACCCATTACTCCATAGAAACCCTTTTTATGCATAAAATTCCTCCGCTGAAGAAAATAGCCTGTAATATCAAAAACATTACCCATCAATATCCTAGCAGATGGTAACTTAAAGCAGGTTGAAAGTGAAGTAGAATGTGTCTCAAGGCACATTCTGCTTTACTTTCAGCCTGCCTTAGCCCTTTATAACATGAAAGAAGCGCCTTTTAGCGCATTTTAATTTATCCCTCCGCCAAAGAAAATAGTTCAAGATTATACAGGCATATGAACATGTACAATTAGAAATATTACTTATATACTAGCAACTAGTGACTTAAAGCAGATTGAAAGTAAAGCAGAATGCGCCTAAGGGCGCATTCTGCTTTACTTTCAACCTGCTTTAAGTGGTCACCTGCCTTCAAATCTAGAAACAGGCTATGAGGTAAAGGGTTAAGTAGCCACCTGTCTTCAAAACTATAAACATGCTGTGGGGTAACTGGTCAATCCATTACCCCATAGCCTATTTCTAGTTTTGCAGAGAGGTGACCACTTAAAGCAGGTTGAAAGTAAAGCAGAATGTGTGTTAAAGCACATTCTGCTTTACTTTCAGCCTGCTTTAAGCTACCATCTGTTAGGATATAGACAATATTTCTTTTGGTATATATATTTATGGCTGTATAAAGTGGAACTATTTTCTTGTGTGAGTGAAGGAATAAATTAAAGGCATAAAAAGATGTATCTATGGGGTAATGGGTTAAGCATCAGACACTACCATTTCCTATTATTGGTTTGTAAAACCTTTGTCAGCATCATATTTTATTAAAATAACAAGTACATGTACAACAGTAAATCTAAAACACAAATATAATATTCTGTATACAGTGTCATAAACCCAATACTGTACCCCCTCTCTACAACAGTGCTGCCTCTCTACAACAGTGCTCCCTCTCTACAACAGTGCTGCCTCTCTACAACAGTGCTGCCTCTCTAGAAAAGTGCTGCCTCTCTACAACAACATCCAACGGGACACTAACATTATGTGTGTTGTTTGGAGGGAGTTGTTATAGGGAGGGAAATTTGCTTATATTGCAAACAGCTTGAATCCAGATCAGACGCCGCATTACGCGGCGTCTGATCTGTATTCAAGGTGTTTGTCACTCGTCATTATGTTGGTTTTTTTCTATCAAAATTTCCAATATGTGACTTTTTGAGAAAAAACAGTAGAGGACAATTTTAAGCAGACGGTATTGCAGATGTGAAACTTTTGTTTGGGGAACAGTGGAAAGCATTGTTGTAAGGAGGGATTTGTTGTAGGGTGGGAGCATTGTACATGACTGCATATTGAGCAGTGTGGTATAGTATACCCTGTTCAATTAACCCATTACCCCATAAATACTCCTTTTGCAGCCTCTAATTTATCCTTCCACTGAAGAAAATAGTTCCAATTTATAATGTCATGAATATATGCAGTTATAAATGTTTTCTGTATCATATCAGAAGATAGCTTAAAGCCTTAGGGCACATTCTGCTTTACTTTCAACCTGCTTTAAGTAGTCACCTATTTTCAAAACTAGAAACAGGCTATAGGGTAAATGGTTAAACTTAACTTTTCATACTGGCTATTCCACTTACAATGACAAGAAAAGTGACCAGCTAGTTGTGTTTAAGGTCTGCTTTAAGAAAAAATATTTCAGTAAAATAAAAGTAATTTGAAAGCATTGCCCACCAGGATTGGTAATCAGGGTCTACACTGTTTGTAAACTATGCATGTGCTGTTTTCCTGTCTATAAAGGGTAAGGCAAGCTGCTGTCACAGGATCTGAATAGCATTGTTTTCACTATACATGTAATTATATGCAATCAGAATATCATTCTATATAATCATGCACAGATAGGAAGAGAGATGAAAGGGATGGGGTGTGGAGATGGTAAGGAGGGAGAGACAGACAAAGAGACAGAGAGAGACAGTGAGAGAAAGACAGAGATAGACACAGCTGAAAAGGAAAAGAGAGAGATGAAAGAGAGGGAGATAATAGAGAAGAGAGAACAGACAATCAGACAGACAGACCAGACAGACAGACATGGAAAAGAGAGGAGAGCGAGAGAAGATAAGAAGAGAGAGATATGACAGAGGGAAGATTATTAACCCATTACCCCATAAATACACCTTTTTACAACTTTAGTTAATTCTTCCACTGAAGGAAATAGTTCCAATTTATACAGTCAGGAATATCTAGCAAAAGAAATATTTTCTATATTCTATCAGTTGATAGCTTAAAGCAGGCTGAAAGTAAAGCAGAATGCACCTTAAGGCGCATTCTGCTTTACTTTCAACCTGTTTTTAGTGGTCACCTGTTTTCAAAACTAGAAATATGCTATGGGGTAAAGGTTAAAGAAAACAGACAGACAGACAGACAGACAGTCTATATATATAATGGACAGACAGACTGACAGACAGACAGGGAAACATGAAAAGGAAAAGAGAGGAGGGAATAAGAAGAGAGAGAGAGATATGAAAGAGGGAAGATTATAAAGAGAAGAGAGAACTAACCTGAAAGCAAAGAACTAAGTAAAATCCATTTCAGCAGAGCTATATTAAATCCTCTATGACCAGTCGATGAATGTAGCTGCATTTTGTACGAGTCAAGTCATCCCCACAATAGTCTGACCGTCCTAACAATAACAACAACGATTTGCCATCGTCACACCGTCCAATACAACCTCTCCATGTTTTCACTGCATTGATCTAGCCTGTAACGAAAAATCAAACAAAATATGACAGGAGAGTACCATGCAGCACATGTCTATTGACTTATAATACAGTCAAACTTGAGTTAACGATCTCCTCCCTGAAACCTCAAATGGACCATTCTAGTTTTCAATTTAATCTAGTCCATTTTGACTTTTTAGGGTTGATTTTTACAATATATATCAAAATGACAAACAGTGAAGACCCTGATCAGAGGGCTCCTTGAGGAGCCCTCTGATCAGGGTCTTCACTGTTTGCATAGGACAAGTGCACTCCACAGGTACACTGTTTGCAAATGACGCATATATGCGTGACTAGGGTTCAAAGAGTTACAACGCAGAAAGCTGGGTACCGGTGTAACAAAATATGATAGGAGGGTACCAGCACATAGTGCAACAGGTGGTGTCTATTGACTTATACAGTAACACTTGTGTTAACTCGCAGAATGCTGGGCACTGGTGTAACAAAATATGACAGGAGGGTACAGTGCAACAGGTGGTGTCTATTGACTTATACAGCGCTCCCTCTCTACAACGACACCCAATGGGAGACACAGATTGTGTGTGTTGTTCGGAGGGAGTCGTTTTAGGGAGGGAAAATTAAGACTTTGCTTACATTTGCAAACAGCTTGAATCCAGATCAGACGCCGCGTAATGCGGCGTCTGATCTGGATTCAAGCGGTTTGCCACTCGTCATGATATTTATTCTATCAAAATTTCCACTTAAATGTTACTTTGAGAAAAACAGCAGATGACAAATTTAAACAGACGATACTTCAGCAGTGACATCGTTAGTTATAAATGTCTTATTTGGAGGAACAGCGGCAAGGGTCATTGTAAGGAGGGAGTAATTGTTGGGAGAGTCGTTGTAAGGAGGGAGTCGTTGTTGGGAGGACCGTTGTAGGGAGGGAACATTGTAATACAGTAACACTTCTGTTAACTCGCAGAAAGCTGGGTACCGGTGTAATAGTAAATTTATCAATATTTACACCCCTCCCCACCCTGGAAATATTGTCACCACTTTACTAATCTAATTATTCACTCTTTACTCTTTACTCTTTAGATACTCATTCTCATGCATTTGAATTATTCCTCCACTCAAGAAAATAGTTCCATTTTATACAGTCATAAATTCATGTACATGTATGCACCATTAAACATAGGCTCCTAGCAGATAGTAGCTAAAAGCAGGTTGAAAGTTAAACAGAAAGCACCTTAAAGCGCATTCTGCTTTACTTTGAAAGTAAAGCAGAATGGGCCTAAAGGTAAAATGACATATTTATGGGTTAACGGGTTAAAATTCATAAACCCTTAACTTAAGCTTCAAGTTCAAATGGGCAACTCCAGTTTTCAATAAAATTTAGTCCATTTTTACTATTAAGGGTTGTTTTTTACATTTAATAGCAATACAACAAATAGTGCAGACCCTGATTAGAGGGCTTCTTTACTTGCCCGATCTGGGGCTACCCTGTTTGCATAGGACAACATTTTAATCTACTCTTTACCCGTAAACTACTCGGATCGTCAAATACGGATAAAATCTTTGCTAGGACTCAACTGATTAATCTTATATGGCATTTTGCAAGAAATTGACCCTTAACTCCATAACTTGTTTCTAGTATTTAACCCTTTCCCCCATAGAAGCGCCTTTTAGCGCACTCAGTTTATTCTTGCCCTGAAGAAAATAGTTCCAATTTATACATTCATAAATGCTTATTATTTTATAATTTGTATAATACAAAATATTTTCTATATTCTAGCAGATGATAGCTTAAAGCAGGCTGAAAGTAAAGCAGAATGCGCTTAAAGCGCATTCTGCTTTACTTTCAACCTGCTTTAAGTGGTCACCTATTTTTAAAGCTAGAAACTGGCTATGGGGTAATGGGTTAAGATAAGTGACAACAGTTACTTCAAGTAGGTTGAAAGTAAAGCAGAATGCGCCTTAAGGCGCATTCTGCTTTACTTTCAACCTGCTTTAGTGCTCACTTGTCTTCAAAAGTACAAACAGATGAGGTAAAGGATTAATGGTGTAAAACTGTGTATCTAAATATCTATGGAGTAATGTGGATGAACAAACTTTGATCAGAGATGACAGCTCGAATATGATTAAATCATTAATATGATAAACAGCCGACAGTCTGAAATTCAATCTCATTGATTGAAAATGAACAACAATGCACTGAATACAGCTGGAAGTGCCAATATTAAATTATTATTGGATTTTTGCCAGGTATTTTGGGGCTATTAATTTCAACACCATGGACCTGTTTAAAATAATGCACTCTTCACATTTACAAGCAGTGTAGATCCAGATCAGAGAGCTAGAAACAGACTATTGGTTAATCCTTTCCTCCACAAAAGGGCTATATACAAAGCCCAGAGCTCCAGATAAAAGGGAGTAAAGCGAACAAATCCAACATTTTCTCACTCATTACATCACCAAGTCTAATGAGTAGTAACACCATAGGGTTTTATGCAGAAATAAAGATTTCAGTTGTTGAAATACTCCCCTTATCTGGGGCTCTGAACGCCTTTAAAATTATCCTTCCTGCTGAACAGGTGATAACTGGTAGCTTAAAGCAAGATGAAAGCAAAGGCTTTAAGCAGAAAACTCGCTTAACCCTTTCATCCCTGAAACCTCAAATGGACAATTCTAGCTTTCAATTTAGTCTGATCCATTTTTTGACTTTTTAGAGATGAATTTTACAATATATGTCAAAATGACAAACAGTGTTGACCCTGATCAGAGGGCTCTTTAAGGAGCCCTCTGATCAGGGTCTACACTGTTGGCATATGACAAGTGTACTCCTCACAGGTTTCATGCTGCTTGCAAATGACGCATAAGAGTTAACCCAGCATTGAAGATAGGTGACCAATTAAAGCAGGTTGAAAGTAAAGAAGAATGCACTTTAAGGCACATTTTGCTTTACTTTCAGCCTGCTTTAAGCTACTATCTGCTACAATGTAATTATATATAGAAAATATTTCTTATGCTACATGATCATGACTTTATAAATTGGAACTTTTTTCTTCTCCATTGAAAAACCCTTTAAGTGTATGTCAGCCTATTGTCAGGGCCTCTATAGAAAACTTGAGATTGCTGACAATTGAGTATGCATGCTTTTCTCATGCTTTACAGCTACTTTCATGCCTAGTGAGAACAATGGGGGGATAAATGAATGGACTGGGGTAATGTCTTTAAAGCAAGGACTTACAGCAGAAACTCCAAACTCGCTTAACCCATTACCCCATAGCCTGTTTCTAGTTTTGAAGATATGTGCATGACCACTTTAATCAGGCTGAAAGTAAAGCAGAATGTGCCTTAAGGCACATTCTGCTTTACTTTCAGCCTGCTTTAAGCTATCATCTTCTAGAATATTGAAAATTGTTCTCGTCATACTTTTTCATAACTGTATAAATTGGAACTATTTTCCTCAGTGGAGAAATAAATTAAAGGCGTAAAAAGGCGTATTTATGGGGTAATTGGTTAAAGCACAGTATACATGTACTGGTACTATACTGCCATCAGGGTTGGCAAGTTTTTGCCAAGGGTGGAAAAAACCATGGAAAAAAACGGGAAAAAACGGCAAGGAAAAAACTGGGTGGCAAAAACTGGCAAAAAAAAAAAAAAGTCTGCCATACAATTACATACAGATTGATATTGGAGATTTGCACGTTTGGTAATGGAGGAAAGAGTAAACAAAGTTCATTGATATTCATAGAAATGTTATTCCCTTTTCATTACCAATATTTGAATAAGCTTTATGTATGAGCTGCAATATTATATGACAGATCTTTCACAGATGCTAACTCAGTGTCACTTACAGTGGAGAATGTGTTATTCTTTCCCAATAAACGCGTTTACGCTAAAACTATTATTTCCAGTGCAAACAGTTTGGAGCCAGATCAGACTCCGGGTAACCCGGCGTCTGATCAGGCTCCAAACTGTTTGCCATCATGATAAACATGAAATATCAGAATTGTCCAAAAGTTGTTCGTTTCTACGTTTTAGTGCCTTGCGTTTGCGTACGTTTGCGTTTAAACGGGAAAGAATAACGTTTTCTCAACCAGGGGTGTAAAATTTTCAGAATTGCTACTCGCCCTGCTGGGTAATAATGACTTTTGGGTCATTAGTTACTGTTATAAATTGTCAGAAAATCTGCTCGCCTTCATAAAAAGTTACTAGCCATGGCGAGCGGGCGAGTGGAATTTTACACTCCTCACAGTCCACTGTATGTTGAAAAATCAAACTCGCTTAACAGTGGCAGTATTGCAGCTGCAGAAACGTGACATCCAGATTCTTGCTGCGGCCACAAAAAACTCTTAATCAGCCGCACGTCATATCCCAAGAACTTGCAGGCTGTAGAGCTTGTTTCAGAATTAAAACCCGAAGTTATAACATTTTTTCATTTCTACGACGGCCATAGAAAAAGACACGCCACAGTGCGGTTCTGAAGTTGGCATATGGGACTAGTGACACCATAGGGTTTAATGCAGAAATTACGATTTTAGATTTTGAAATACTCCCCTTATATGGAGCCCTGGATATGTATAGAGAAGGTGTCATGGCCTGACAACATGCACATGTTTGTACATGAGTTTCATATACAGTAACAGCTGTGGCAGGACAAGTGTTTTATTTCCACCAACATCTTTTATTCTCCAAATGTTAACCCTTTCCCCCATAGAAGCGACTTTTAGCGTATTTGATTTATTCCTCCGCCTAAGAAAATAGTTCCAGTTTATATCCTCATGAACAATTATCTTAACAAATATTTTTATATTGCCTAGCAGATGGTAGTTTATAGCAGGCTGAAAGTAAAGCAGAATGTGCCTTAAGGCACATTCTGCTTTACTTTCAACCTGTTTTAAGTGTTCACCTGTATTTAATGTTATATGCGGGTTATTGGGTAAAGGGTTAATGCATGTATGTACTATGAGTAATAGAATGCAATATTGTATTGGTCTGATCCATAGTGACCCCTGCACTGCCAAACCCAACTGTATGCTAAACCCACTAATATCTTCTTCCCTCCCCCCTTCTCCTTGTCCCACCTTACACAGAGATAACAATGCAAAAGTCTTTTATAACTGGAAATAATCTGAGACTCAGTAGATTGTGGATGGGACTCAACCTTTTCTGATCCAATGCGTCCCAGGGACTGACAGTGAATTTCAAGGCTAACATGGACACTGCATAGTCACCCCTTCACTGCCAAGCCTAACTGAACAAATCCAATATTTTCTCACTCATTTCATCTCCAACCAATATGGTGTTACTACTCTTTAGAATCGTCTCGATGAGACAATTCTAATGAGTAGTGACCAGGGGTGTTAAAATTCCACTTGCCCGCTCGCCATGGCGAGTAACATTTTATCAGGGCGAGCAGATTTTCTGACAATTTGTATTTTGTAACAATAACTAATGACCCAAAGGTCATTATCACCCAGCAGGGCGAGTAGCAATTCTGAATTTTTTACAGCCCTGGTGACACAATTGAGTTTAATGCAGAAATAAAGATTCTAGTTTTTGAAATACTTCTGCTATCTGGAGCCCTGTTGAGTGACTAAAGGTTTATAGCTGTCACTGTACTGTCAGTGTGGAGTGACTAAAGGTTTAAAGCTGTCCCTGTAGTGTCAGTGTTGAGTGACTAAAGGTTTATAGCTGTCCCTGTACTGTCAGTGTTGAGTGACTAAAGGTTTATAGCTGTCCCTGTATTGTCAGTGTTGAGTAACTAAAGGTTTATAGCTGTCCCTGTACGGTCAGTGTTGAGTAACTAAAGGTTTATAGCTGTCCCTGTACTGTCTGTTCATTGACTAAAGGTTTATAGCTGTCTCTCTACTGTCAGTGTTGAGTGACTAAAGGTTAATAACTGTCCCAGTACTGTCAGTGTTGAGTAACTAAAGGTTTATAGCTGTCCCTGTACTGTCTGTTCATTGACTAAAGGTTTATAGCTGTCCCTGTACTGTCAGTGTTGACTGACTAAAGGTTAATAGCTGTCCCTGTACTGTCAGTGTTGAGTGACTAAAGGTTAATAGCTGTCCCTGTACTGTCAGTGTTGAGTGACTAAAGGTTTATAGCTGGCCCTGTACTGTCAGTGTTGAGTGACTAAAGGTTTATAGCTGGCCCTGTACTGTCAGTGTTGAGTGACTAAAGGTTTATAGCTGTCCCTGTACTGTCAGTGTTGAGTGACTAAAGGTTTATAGCTGTCCATGTACTGTCAGTGTTGAGTGACTAAAGGTTTATAGCTGTCCATGTACTGTCAGTGTTGAGTGACTAAAGGTTTATAGCTGGCCCTGTACTGTCAGTGTTGAGTGACTAAAGGTTTATAGCTGTCCATGTACTGTCAGTGTTGAGTGACTAAAGGTTTATAGCTGGCCCTGTACTGTCAGTGTTGAGTGACTAAAGGTTTATAGCTGGCCCTGTACTGTCAGTGTTGAGTGACTAAAGGTTTATAGCTGTCCATGTACTGTCAGTGTTGAGTGACTAAAGGTTTATAGCTGTCCATGTACTGTCAGTGTTGAGTGACTAAAGGTTTATAGCTGTCCCTGTACTGTCAGTGTTGAGTGACTAAAGGTTTATAGCTGGCCCTGTACTGTCAGTGTTGAGTGACTAAAGGTTTATAGCTGTCCATGTACTGTCAGTGTTGAGTGACTAAAGGTTTATAGCTGTCCCTGTACTGTCAGTGTTGAGTGACTAAAGGTTTATAGCTGTCCATGTACTGTCAGTGTTGAGTGACTAAAGGTTTATAGCTGTTTAAACACATCTATGTATTGTCAGTGTGAAGCTGTTAAGATTTAGAGCTGTCCCTGTACTGTCAGTTAGGTTTCTGAAATTCTCTTCTACTTGATTGATGTAATCAATACCAAGTGAACAAACGTGTGAAATGAGGGAAATCTTGTTTATGGAAAACTTGTCTCCAGTAATAATCCAGTTTGGTTTGCCAGCTGGCGTGAAATATTAGTCATTAACTTTTTGCATGCTGGGTAATTTTTTCGTCTGCTACTGTTCTAAAAAGAATTTTCAAAATTTTGTTTTAAAATAGCCTGGTCAGTGTTTCAAACAGTTTGGATCCTGATGAGACACCGCGTTACAATCACTGAAGGATATTTACGCTGCTAGCATGGTAAGAGCTAAGGCATTTGAAATTTGAATAAAAGTTGTCTGCTTTAACTTGTTGCATGCTGGGTAATTATTTTCTTTTGCAACAATTGTCGTCTGCTACTGTTCTAAAAATAGAATTTTCAAAAAAAAATTCAAAACAGCAAGGTCAGTGTATCAAACAGTTTTGATCTGATGAGACGCCACATTACGCAGCATCTGATGAGGATCCAAACTGTTTGCACACATAATCAAGTTTCTGTCGCTAGCATGCTAGACCATTTAAAGCAGGCTGAAAGTAAAGCAGAATGCGCCCTTCAAGCTACTTTCTGCCAGAATATAGAAAATATTTCTCAGGGATTTCCCCAGGCCGTTTTCGCCTGTCGCGGGCGACATGTCTTCCTTCCAGGCGGTCTCTTCGCGACATGCTTTGATCTTGCCGACATGCCTAAATCTGTAAAGCGACTAGCCTTAATCACGGCTCTGTGTTGTGTACTCGAGTAAATTGTTTCATATGTCAAACGCCGTCACGCGTGTCGGGCGTGAGCATAGCATCATCAACCAATCAGAAGCCGAATTTCCCTATCTAAACGGTGATTGACAGGGTCTTGGATTATTTCTATTTGACCGAGATCAACTTTTTGACGTTTCTAAAACCGTTAGTACTGGCAATGGCGAGTACTGGAAGTTGGAACATGATTTTCTGGAACACGATTGTCGGAAAACAAGCTACGAATTACGATGAAAAAAAAAAAAAATACTAGCCGAAACCGGAATCTCAGACAGTATTTTTCCCGAATCTAAACATTAAGAAGATGATTTACCATTTTGCGGACTGAAAATTCGACGCGTTTATTGAGACGAGAATAACAGCGGCGAAATCGCTTGTCGCCTCGGAAAAATACACTCGATACGGGGCCTAATTCTCCGAAAATATTGAACAAACGAACATTAATTACCTTTAAGAATTGATTTCCTCGACAACTCCGTATTAATAATCACGTAACAGACACAAACAGTATTCCAAACTTCCGAAATGAAATCCATTTGCGCGGCATGCTTCGAACTTTTGACACGTCTTTACTGGTTTCATTGGTTACCAAAAAGGTAATTCCGAGCGTCATTTTGAAAACATCTAATTAGATTAGACGTTATCTACTTCCATTTAGAAAGACTGTTTTGATACTAGTGAAATTAACATAAAAAACGATGGTTAAAATTAGCACTTATTCGTATGAATTGGCTAGCGACGCGGAAGACGTTTTTCGTGGGAGTTTCGGGAAATAATTTTTTTTAAGAACAAAGGCAAAACATTACACGTGGGAAACGAGGAATCTGTATTCTGGCAGTTTTGGTATATATAGAAATTGAATACTTGGTGATGAAATATTGAAAAAGAAAATCGTGACAACAAATATTTAAGTAGACCTGGATTTATCTCGTGACACGGTCATACAGTCTTATTAATTCTTCACAAAGTTAAGATTTGTTTTCTGTTTTTATGATGGATGGTTGTTTAGAGCAGGCTTAAAGTAAAATGAATCCTCCATTAGACACCAGCCTGTCGGGATGAAGTGAAATTTTAAATGCTCTCTCTTTACCCACAGGTGCTTGACACATAAAAAAAAAAATTTTTTTTTTTTACTAGACCTCTTTTTTTTCTCTCCCGTATCTAGATCTGTCTTCGATAGAATAAAAAAATATTTACGTTAACTTCAAGGGAATAGTAAAGGCATAAAAACTTATCTCAAATGACTATGAGGAATAAGAGTTAAAACATTATACATTCAAATCACATTATACATGCACTGTACTTAATTCTAAGTAAGGGTAGGTGTTCGTGTGTATGTTTGACTGTGTGTGGCAAGTTAATGTTAAATTTTTCAAATAAATTCTTTGATTAAGTTTATGAGAGTCAGAGACTTATGAATGTTTTTCCATAAAAATAAATAAGACAACCAGTTCTACCCTGATCAGGGGCTTCCTGTTCTGGATCTACTGTTTGCAGCACATGCCCAATCTACTTGTTTCTGCATTCCTGTTTCAGAATTTATTTATTTGAAGAAAAAAAAAGTGAGCATTTCTAGTATTTGTGTGTATTATCTGATTGAGTGTGACAGTAGTGTAGTGTGTATGGCAGAGAAAAATGAAAAGGTGTGTACATTTCACATGCTTTAAACTTTCAAATACTGATTTTTAAAAAAGAGACTTTTCCATTTTGGTCAAAAGACTACATGTTGTTTGCGGTTTCTGTCAAAAGTAATTTTTCCAAAGAATTTACAATCTTGTAAATGGCACTGACACTGATCAGAGGACTCACCCAGGAGATCAGACTGGGTTTACACTTTTTCCATAGGTCCAGGCATTCATAGTTTCAGGATATTTTTTTTGTATAGTTTATGTATAAAATAAGTGAATTAATGTGTTTCAGCTGTTTATCATTTTTGTGCTTTTACAACCAGTAAGGCTTTACAATGTAATACTTTGTTGCAAAATAATGGAATACTAGTTAATGCAAGCTGCAGTCAGCAACTAAACTGGGAGATCAGCAGGTATAATTGTAAAATTTAGTTATGATCGAAGTGTAACTTAAATATTGGTGCTGAACTTGAAAACAAAAATCCTACACAAACTGGTTCTTGCAAACAGAATAATACTTATTTCAGCCATTTCCATATAAAACACACTATACTATACACTACATATATGTATTGCTAAAAATGCACTATTTCATTGTTTAAAGGGCAAAAAAAATCGCCCCTCCCCCTATGCCCCAAATTCAACATGCCTTCAGGAAATCCTGGGGAAATCCCTGTTTCTTATTATAAATATTCATGACTGTATAAATTGGAACTTACATGTATTTTCTTTAACCCTTTAACTCATAGCCTGTTAACAGTTTTGAATACAGGTCACCACTTAAAGCAGGCTGAAAGTAAAGCAGAATGTGCCTTAACGCACATTCTGCTTTACTTTCAGCCTGCTTTAAGCTAAAATCTGCTAGGCTATATAAAATATTTGTATTGGTAACTATTCATGAGGGTATAAACTGGAACTATTTTCTTCAGCGGAGGAATAAATTAAATACGCTAAAAGTCGTATTTATGGGGTAAAGGGTTAAGGAAGTAATAAATTTTAGACGTAAAATGGCGTATTTATGATGGGATAATGGATTAATAGATTTTTCAAGAAGAAATGTGATTCTAACTAACAAACACTTTGTTGACAGGTTTAGATACAGAGTAACTAGCTCCCTGATCTGGATCCTATCTGTTTGCAAATTCATGTTAGCTAAAACACACTCGGAGCTAACTTAAGGTAGCGTTTTACGAAATAAATGGTAAAATAGTCGTTTTATACTTTTTTACAAATCCTGATAGATAAAGGTATTTTCTACAAGTTACCAAATTCTCTCTTGCTTTCTCGGGTCATTTTACCGGTAAATCACGCGTCAGAATCCCCGCTGGGTGCCTCAATTGCGTAGATTACGTGACTAGATAGGTGGTTTATTCCGAAGCTGTTAGAGGTGATTTACGACTTTTACCGTATTAAAATCGTTATTTTTATATGATTGGCTTTGTTAATTTGGGGCGGAGTTTAACGAAATGGTTGATCATAAGCTGGGTCATGTTATTTGTTGAAAAAGAAGGTCTTAGTTGAATACCGGGCGGTCACGGGAGCCTAATTGACACATCAGTCAGTTAATTGGAGTTTCTGGCATTACATAATTTGAAGCAATCGGTATTTTTGAACACCCCTAACTTTCGCTGTTGGGGTTCGATTTTCGTGCGGTTTGAAGCAGATGAAAGGGTATTATCTCCCCGAGGGAACCGTGTCTCAGAAATTGTATAAGTAGCTCAAGTGGTCCGTTATAAAGCGTTACGTAATAGTGGTCGACTTTAAACCGTAAAAAAACTTTGATGTTACATTTTAAAAATCTGAGACACGGATCCCTAGATATGTTTATAAAGAGTATTTTGGGCAATTTTAATCATGTTACAAATAAAGATGGCTTTGGTATCGTTGTTTGAAATTATTTTTAAATGTTCTTATAAAATCGTAAAAAATTAAAATATTTTTGTAAATTGGCATATTCTGATGGGATGTGTACCATTTTCATCCGTCAGCTATAAAATTGGGGGGAAAATCATCAATTACGACAAATAATTAGATAAATCCGCTTGCCGTATCGATCATAAACAGCTACCTTAAGCAATTTAGATGCAGTGTAGCAACACTGTGATTATCTGTTTGCATGTTAGTAATCTGTTTGCATGTTAGTAATCTGTTTGCATGTTAGTAATTTCTTATTTAATCTTTTACAAAAGAAGATTTCTATAATACGGATTTTCAATTTGGGCTTTAACTCTTAGCTTGCTAGTGGTGAAATCATAACCGTTTAAAACAGTTTGGATTCTGATGAGACGCCGCGTAATGCGGCGTCTCATAAGGATCCAAACTGTTTGACACTCTGACCCTGTTTTGAAACAAAATTGTGAAAATGCTTTATTTAGAAAAGTGGCAGACGACAATTGTTGCAGACGGGAAAAAATTACCCAGCATGCAAAGAGTAACATCACGCTAACCATTCTCCTGTTAATGATGCATATTAACACTTATTGAAAACAGTGTAGACCCAGATCTGACAGCTTCTAAAGGATCTGTCTGATCAGGAGCTAAACTGTTTTCTGATAGGACCTGCATTTGTCCTCTTTTTTCGTCAATGAAATAGTTCAGATGACGGATCCGATGTTCTTGCAGGGTGGGTGGAGATCAGCACGAAAAGGGGCTCTTTTATTATCTCATAATATCAGCTGCATATTAACCCTTAATTTCCTCCCTAAAACCTCAAATGGTCAATTCTAGTTTTCAATTTAGTCTAGTCCATTTTTACTTTTTAGGGTTGATTTTTACAATATACCTCAAAATGACCAACAGTGTTGACCCTGATCAGAGGGCTCCTTAAGGTCGACACTGTTTGCATAAGACAAAGTGTACTCTTCAAAGAGTTAAATACTATATTACATTTTACTTAACTTAAATACTTTGAAGGATTTGAAGAAACAACGGAATGCTTTATAATTGTCCCTCTTAACCCTTACTCCATAGACTTTTCTAGTTTTGAGAATAGGTGACTACTTAAAGCAGGTTGAAAATAAAGCAGAATGCGCATCAAGGCGCATTCTGCTTTACTTTCAGCCTGCTTTAAGTTACAACCTGCTAAACAAGGATTGCAAAAGCTTACCCTGAGCTAGCTCGGGTGAGCTAATAAAGAAAATATTCCTTAAGATACATGTTCATGACTGTATAAATTGGAACTATTCTCTTCAGTGGATGAATAAACTGAATGTGCTAAAAGGCGCTTCTATAGGGGAAAGGTTAAATGTGCATGATATATATACCATTTTTTTACAATCCAAAACAACACTTGTGTATAATCTAGATACAAACTACATCCAGGTGCAATTAATTATTAAGATATCCACTTGCAGTGACTTCTAAAACAGGGCTCCAGATAAGAGGGAGTGAACCGAACAAATCCAACATTTTCTCACTCATTTCAGCACCAAATCCTATGGTGTCACTACTCATTAGAATCGTCTCAAAGTGAAACCATAGGGTTTAATGCAAAAATAAAGATTTTATTTTTGAAAGACGTCCCCTTATCTGGAGTCCTGTAAAAGTCAACATAGGGTTTTTAGAGATATTTCTATTAACCAGGGCTCCAGATAAGGGGAGTATTTCAAAAACAAAAATCTTTATTTCTGAATTAAACCCTATGGTGTCACTACTCATTAGAATCGTCTCTTTGAGCCGATTCTAATGAGTAGTCACACCATAGGGTTTTGTGCTTAACAAGTGAGAAAATGCTGGATTTGTTCAATCAACTCCCTCTTATATGGAGCCCTGATTAACCCAGGACAGTGTTATCTCTATGCAACAAGGGCTCCAGATAAAGGGAGTATTTCAAAAACTAAAATCTTTATTTCTGCATTAAACCCTATGGTGTTACTACTCATTAGAATCGTCTCGATTCTAATGAGTAGTAACACCATAGGATTTGGACCTGAAATGAACGAGAAAATGTGAAATTTGTTCAGTTTACTCCCTCTTATCTGGAGCCCTATGCTCTGTATAATAACCTCCTGTGAAGTTCTTTGCAAATAGTGCAGATTTAGCTATTTTTTTGGTTTTCAACCTCAGGTCTATTGACGCATGTTAAAATCTTTGCATGCTAGCGGCAGAACTGTGATTATCTATGCAAACAGTTTGGATCCTGATGAGACGCCGCATCATCAGGATCCAAACTGTTATACATTCTAAACTCTAACAAGAAATTTTGAAAAATCTATTTTTAGAACAGTAGCAGACGAAACAAAATTACCCAGCATGCAAAGAGTTAACTTTTTGAGTGCTAAATAAACTTCATCTCCTAAAATTTCGATATTAACTCTAAAAAGACTTCAACACTACAGATGGTTTTGAAATACAGTCTGTGAAATTAGCTTTTAATTTTGGTTGTCCTCTGGAAACGGGTTCTCTTAACCCGGACCCCATAAATACACCTTTTTACACCTTGAATTTATTCCTCCATTGAAGAAAATAGATCCAATTTATACAGTCATGATTCATGACTAAAATTATATTCCATTAGAAATATTTTTTGTATAATCCTAGCAGATGGTAGCTTAAAGAAGGCTGAAAGTAAAGCAGAATACACCTTAACTCTTTGAACCCTAGTCCCGCATATTGGCGTCCTTTTCAAACAGTGTACATGTGAATAGTACACTTGTCCTGTGCAAACAGTGAAGACCCAGATCAGAGGGCTCCAAAAGGAGCCCTCTGATCAGGGTCTATACTGTTTGTCATAATGTCAAACATTGACAAAAACAACCTTAAAAGTCAGAAATGGACTTATCTAAAATGGAAACTAGAATTGTCCGTTTCAGGGAGGAAAGAGTTAAGGCAGATTCTGCTTTACTTTCAGCCAGCTTTAAGTGGTCACCTGTCTTCAAAACTAGAAACAGGTTTTGGGGTAAAGGGTCAAGCAGAAACCAGTTGATTTTTCTTAAAAGTTTTGACATGTTTTGGACTCAACTTTTCAGACGAATGCTGCACAAATCAGAGCTCCAGATAAGAGAGAAAAGGGTTAACATTTTACAACAGGCCAGATAACTCTTAAGAAACTCCCAGTTTTCTCCCTTGTTTAACCCTACGACAAGCATAGTGGTATAATGTGCCAAGCTGTCATTCCTTTTCTCTTGGGTCCAAAATCAACTACTCATGACACAGTAGCTGTGGTTTCTATTGTTTAGTTATAATATTGAAAAGCTTTCCCACTGACCCAGTTGTTGAGATAGATGATACAATCAATGACCACAAGGCTCCAGATAAGAGGGAGTTTACCGAACAAATCCAGCATTTTCTCCCTTATTTCAATACCAAATTCTATGTTACTACTCATTAGAATTGTCTCTTCGAGACGAGTCTAATGAGTAGTGACACCATATGGTTTAATGCACAAATAAAGAATTTATTTTTTGAAATATCCTCCTTATCTGGAGCCCTGGACCATCATCACACGCACATACAGTTGATAACCTTTTGAGAACAAAAACTCCAAATAACCTCAGTCTCCGGAGACGAACTTAACTAAACTACTTACGCAAAATTTTTGCGTAAGTCAAAATCGTTCTACTCTTATTTTTCGATCAAAAACGTTTGCAAACAGCAAATAGCCAGATCAGAGGATGCGCTAAAAGCGCATCCTCTGATCTGGTTATTTGCTGTTTCTAGCAAGTGATAAAAAAAAATATAAATTAAAATTTAAAATTTTGACTTACGCAAATAGTTAAGTAAAACGGGCCCCAGGGCACAAGATAAAGGCGGTATTTCAAAAACTAAAATCTTTATTTCTCAATTAAACCCTATGGTGTCACTACTTATTAGAATCGTCTCGAAGAGACGATTCTAATGAGTGGTAACAACATAGGATTTGGTGCTGAAATCATTGAGACAATGTTGGATTAATTGTTCATTTATGATTTAACTACCGGTACCCCTTATCTGGAGCCCTGAACAAAACTCCAAACCCTCAGTCTCTGGAGACTAATTTGTCAGTACCAGGGCTCCAGATAAGGGGAGTATTTCAAAAACTAAAATCTTCATTTCTCAATTAAACCCTATGGTGTCACTACTCATTAGAAACGTCTCAAAGAGACGATTCTTATGAGAAGTGACACTATAGGATTTGGTGGTAAAATGAGTGAGAAAGTGTTGGATTTGTTCAATTAACACCCTCTTATCTGTAGCCCTGAGTACTATAAAATACATTCTTCTTGCTCACTAACCTACAGGGCTCCAGATAAGAGGGAGTAAACTGCACAAATCCAACATTTTCTCACTTATTTTAGCATCAAATCCTATGATTTCTCCTCGAGACGATTCTAATGAGTAGTGACACCATAGGGTTTAAAGCAGAAATAAATATTTTAGTTTTTGAAATACTAGCTCCCCTTATCTGGAGCTCTGGGTATTGCCCTGAAACCTATTACTGACCTTAACTCAAAAACTTAACCATTTCTCCATAAACACACTTTTTTATGCCAACTTATTCCTCCACTGAAGAAAATAGTTCCACACTAAAACAGTCATGATTGATAAGAGGGAGTAAACTGAACAAATCCAACATTTTCTCACTCATTTAAGCACCAAATCCCATGGTGTTACAACTCATTAGAATCGTCTCTTCGAGAAGATTCTAACGAGTAGTGACACCATAGGGTTTAAAGCAGAAATAAAGATTTTATATGTTTCCGAAATACTCCCCTTTATCTGGAGCCCTGCCAGTAGTTGTTGCACAATATCAAGGGAGGTAACTTCTGTTTTGAAGACACAGAAAAATTAGGTCGAAGGTCAAAGTTAATTCGTAAATATTTTGGTATATGTCTGGATAAGACTTGTCAAGATAAACATGCATAAATAAAAACTGAAGGCTGTAGATGAAAAGTATAACCCATAACCCCTTTTCTAGTTTTCAAGATAGTTGATCACTTAAAGCAGGTTAAAAGGCACATTCTGCTTTACTTTCAGTCTACTTTAAACCAGGCTGCTTTAAACTATTATCTGCTAGAATTTAGAAAATATTTCTTATGATTTTGATTTTTGACAGTATAATTGGAACTATTTTCTTTAGAAGGGGAATAAATTAAAGGTGTTAAAAGGCGTATTAATGGGGTAATGGGTTAAGAAGTTTATGGTTTAACCTTAAGATTTCAGATGATGACATTGACAAAGAACCTGGACAATAGCTGATTAAAAAAAAAAAACATTTAACAAAACCCAGACAAGTTCAAAATGAGATAACTGAATTTAGGGGTTGGAACATCAAACTGTAACAGGGCTGGTGAAAAATCATTGACCGACAATTAAGGGTTCGAACACACCTGGGTCTCTGCCCTACTGTGCTAGCACTCTATATATAATAACCACGGAATTATACAAAACGGAATAGCAACTCAGCGAAGTTGAATAGGCGAGCATCTGAGCTCTCGCGGCAGTTGAATTTTGCGAGATTATGTGTCACGTGACAACATCTTCACTTTTTTGCCTCGTTGTCCGCCATTTATGGCGTGAAAATTTACTGACTCAAGTGTTTCTATTGACATTTTATAGGATTTAAACGACTTGGTGGTCATTCAAATCTATTCACGGGAATATAAACCCTGTGAACAATGCTTTGAAAACACGCACATTTATCATATAAAAGTAATGAACCTTAGTATTAGACACAATAAATTCCCTGACAAATTTAAAATTGCAAAAGTAACACCCATTTTCAAAAAGGGTACCAAATCTGACTCCAACAACTATCGACCAATCTCCATTTTACCAACATTGTCAAAAATCCTCGAAAAACATGTGTCTGAACATCTTAAATGCTTCTTAGAAACAAATCATGTAATACATGACAGGCAATCAGGATTCAGATCAAACCACTCCTGTGAAACAGCACTTTCATCTATTATTGACGGCTGGATAGCAGCTATCAATGAAAGATCTTATGTTGGAACAGTGTATTTAGACTTCTCAAAAGCTTTTGACTTGGTTAATCATTCAATTTTGATTCAAAAACTCAAACTTTATCATTTTAGCAAGCCATGTGTTGAATGGTTTGAATCATACTTAACAGGTCGCACTCAGAAAGTCTGTGTTTCAGGAAACACCTCAAGCTCAAAAAGCATTGAAGCTGGAGTCCCACAAGGCTCTATTCTTGGCCCACTTCTTTTCATACTCTATATCAATGATCTCCCCCTACATACCATTAACACCTCAGTCGACATGTTTGCAGATGACACTACAATTTCAGGTTTTGGTAAAACAGTCAGCGTTGTGCACACTAACTTACAGACAGATGTGACTGCTGTAGAAAAGTGGTGCCATCAAAATGACATGATTTTAAATGTATCTAAAAACCAAAGCTATGTACATATCAGCATCATATAACACCAAAGCTGCAATTACTGACCATCTACTTTCAAATCAAATCCAAGTACTAAATCAAACAGTTTCATACTCAGAGAATGAAAAGCTTCTAGGTGTACATGTTGATCAAAACTTGAGTTGGAGACATCATGTAGAACAAACTATAAAAAAATGTAATTCATATCTCTACCTTCTTCTCCGACTTAAATCTTATCTGGACTTGCATTCTAGAAAGCTTTTTTTCAATGCATATATTTTGCCGCACCTTGACTATTGCTGTACAATATGGGGTAATTGTAGCAGTGAGCTCCTGAACTCTGTACTGAAATTTCAGAAGCGTGCTGCTAGAATTATTTTAGACAAGGAGTTTGATGCACCATCAGAAGAACTATTTCAAGAACTGAAGTGGATGAAAATAAAAGATAGAATAGATTACAAAAAAGCTTTACAAGTATACAAGTCACTAAACAATCTAAACCCAGAGTACTTGAACACAAAATTTAATCTAAAAACAGGACGATCCCTCAGATCTATAGATAATATGGAACTTATGATTCCAAAACCAAGATTGGAGTTCTTTCGTAAATCTCTTCTCTATTCGGGTCCGAAAATATGGAACGATATACCTAAACACATTAGACTTTCTGATACAGTTGATCAGTTCAAGAAATCTTATATAAAATGGATCTTCTCAGTCTGAACAGTAAAGTCCTCTCTTAGTGTCTCCTTCAATTTTGACTTCGAATTATGTGTATATCTGAATGTAAATATGTATAGATGAAAAGTATAAAATCTTTTGTTACTATCTGCATAGAACTTTTGAACTTTCAATGTAATGCATTACACATTGAGAGTTAAAAAGTTTTATGCAACCATCTTGTTGCCTGATTATTTATTGTGTACTTATTTTCAACTGTATAATACCTTTCATTGCCAGTTACATCAATTAACTTCTAAAAAGTTAATAATGTAAGTGTAACTGATGTTTCCTAAGTAATATGAATTATAACTATTTATTAAAACTTAGTGAAACATATATGATTACACCATTATCTTTGGAGTATGGCAATGACTGGTACATATTCTTAGTTTCTCTTGTTCTTATGCGCTAATTTTCTGTATATAACTATGTACATGCCATGATTGTGGACCATATTGAAAATTGGTTACACACCAAATATGTTATCCACGTAAAATAAAGTCGTTATTATTATTATTATTATTATTATTATATTGACTACCGATAGACATTCTCTTATTAAGTCTCGCGAGTCTCGTTTGCGCCGCACGAGATTTGCGATATAGTGCCAGGTTTCAATTCCGTCAGTGTATAATTCAGAATTTCTGTGTAATAACCACTGAGCTACAGGATCTGGGACTTTCCACAGGTCAGTTCCTGTACCCGACCACAAATTCAATCCTATACAAATTACAATACAATCGTTACTTCATTAGACAAATTCTGTTTTATACAGATATTGTACTGTGATTTTATGAACATGTCCAACATTTTCTCATTTATTTACTTTATGAATTATTTCCCCCAAATTATTTCTCCCTTATTTTGCCTTGAAATTATTTCTCCCAAAGTTCAAACCCTATGTTGTAACCACTCATTAGAATCGTCGCTTTGTGACGATTCTAATGAGTGGTCACATCATAGGGTTTGGCGAAGGCATAAGGATCTAAGTATATGAAGTAGCCTCCTTATCTTGTAACTTGGTACCTCGCATGATATGGTGTCATAGCCAAAATAAGACATTTTCCAACATGTAAATTGTAACGCTGGGGAACTAGGCAGCGCATAAAACCACAGCTGCCGGGCTATTCAAAGAAAATTACTGCTTGCCAGGGTTGCGTATGCTGTCTTGACATATTTTCTATCTAAACGACATTGAATTATTACAAAATAAAGTAACTTACTTGAAAATAACCGTCAATTTGTGGCTCCGATACGAATTTCAACTGTTACACTTGGGGTTAAGTGAACGACGTCACCTGATGTGTCAGGCCCTGTGATTGGTCAATAAAATAATTTTCTGCGATCCTACAATATGTCTGCGCCCATTGTACAGAACTAAATTAGCTAAATTAGTGCAGTCATCGATGTAAAATACACAATTGAAATGAAAAATTGTTGTTAAAACTATTTAAGTAATTGTGTGAAGGTACATTATATATATATTTGGTAGAATATCGAGCTGACAATGTCTGGAAATCTTGTGCAATACGTTGTGGTGAGAAAAGACTTGGTCAAGTCCCTGAAATGGCCCACAGGAGCCCTCATTGCCCAGGCATGTCATGCGTGTACAGCTGTGATGCACATGTTCTACAAAGACGAGAACACTCAACAATATTTGGCAGACTTAGACAGAATGCACAAAGTGGTTTTGGAGGTAAGATTAATGAAATAGGGTATAAACACAGCCTAAAAGAAGCAAAAGAAAATAATATTTTGATGGATATAAATAATGATTTTATCCTCCACCCTAGAAAGTAAAACCTCTCTATTACCACTTAATGCAAAACCACTAAATCGTGCTACAGTGCTCCCTTCCTACAATGGCCGCTACCAGTGTCGCAGTTCCCTACAGAGCTTATGTTATATTGTTTGTATGTCCTACCGACAGAAAATAAAGCTTTTGTATTTGTATTCCCTAAACACGACAATTATATATAACGCTTATGCAGTTGTAACTGCTGCAATATCCTCTGCTTAAAATGGCCATTTGCTGATATTTTTCTCAAAGTTATAAATATAATGGACATTTTTACAGATTTTTCAAATTTGAACGAAAAAAACTTAATTACGCAGCGTCTGATCTGGATTCAAGCTGTTTGCAAATGTAAATAAATTTCCCTCCCTATAACGACTCTATAATTCCGAACAACGCACACATTTTTGTGTCCCATTGGGTGTTATTGTAGATCGAGGGAGCACTCAGGCTGTAGTTATTAGGTGTTTAGGACGGTATGTGGAAAAAATGCCAGAGGAAAAGCTAATTAAATGCCATAGGAAAAAATGTCAGGAAAAAATGCCATAAGAAAATGGAAAATAAGCCATAGGTAAAAATGCCAGAGGAAAAAATGCCATAGGTTCATAAATAAAATATGAAATATATTGTATTCTGATATGTTTTATCAAGTTATATGAACTTCTGAAGCAACATATTGATATTTTAATTTGATAATTGAGTGAAACTTTAAAAAAAGTTTGATAAAAGAACACAAAAATGGAACTAATTGGTATTAGATGAACTGTTTATGGCATTTTTTCCTACAATCGTTTAGGACAGTTGACTCTTTTAAAGCAAGGTGACAGTAAAAACAGAAATCTCCTTAAGTTTTACTATATACCTTGCTTTAAGCTGTGATCACCTGTCTTTTATACAAATGGTCGTAAAATAGAGGTTTAATGTACTAATGTGGGAGGTATAACTGTGATATCATAACTATTGTAATGTGTACTGAGGCCAATGGTATACCCAGGGGGTCATGACCCATCCAGTTTTTAAACCATACAAACAATAAAAAATTTGAATACAAAAGTTGGCTTCCAAAATCAGACTGTAGAATTGTTTATATACCGTCCAGTTCCGTCAGGTTTCTCCCCCTCTTCTCTTGACTTCCCCCCGAAGTCACCCCAGCCCACATGGCAGTCCTAAGCGCAGAGACTACTTAGATCAGGGGATGATGATGATGTCAACCCAAATCCCACTGCTGCCATCAAATTTGTAATGTGTTGCTGTACTGAGGCCAACGGTATACACTGACGGTCACCCTAGTTACTAAACACATTGCTTTACTTCGCATACAAAAACTCAACAATATTGACCATAAAAGTTTGCTTCCACAGTCAGACTGTAGAAGTGTATATTATGCTCCATTTCCGTCACATTTTCTATTCGCTATACATCTATACTAGAACATAGGAAATATTTTTCTTATGTTTTATATTCATGACTGTTTAAAGCGAAACAATTTCTTCAGTAGATAAATAAATTAAAGGCATAAAAAGGTGTGTTTATGGAGAAAATTGGGTTGAAACTTAAGAAAAGTTTCCTTTATTACCAGGCTGCAGATGAAGAGGCTTTGAGAAACAATGTTAGCAATCTTTGACTTCGAAATATATTTCACTAATTTCAGCACCAAATCCTAAATCCTATGGTGTTACTTCTCATTAGAATTGTCTCGGAGATTCTAATGAGTACCGGTCGTGACACCACAGGGTTTAATGCAAAAATAAAGATTTTAGTTTTCGAAATACTCCCCTTATCAGGAGCTCTGAATATTTCTTTTGTTTCATTAACAGGCTGCAGATGAAGAGGCTTTGAGAAACTTGTCAGCAAACTTGACTATGAATAATGTTGACCACAAACTTTGGATGGAGCAGCCAGAAAATATACCAACATGTGTAGCTGCAATACCATACAAAAAGGAGGATGTCCAAGAACACTTCAAACAGTTTAAATTGTTTAGATGATTATCTCTTGTGGGTATTTATTGTCCTTTTGGACTCTTTTAGTACAGGCATTTTGAACCAGTCTACTGTTGCATTTTTGATATGACATCAAAAAGGAATGAAAATACCAAACAGTGTAGACCCTGATCAGAGGGCTCCTGATGTTTGCATATGTTATCAGTAATATCTACAGAGGGCTGTAGGGTTGAAAGGGTAAACCCTTTCCCCAATAGAGATTTTCAAATTTTCAAGAGCGATTTTAGGAATCATACATTTACTCTCTCCGACTGCCAGGCTCTTTTACACTTATAAATAACATAAATATGCAAACAGGTTGGATCCAGATTAGACACTGTGTTACGCTGAATCTGATCTGGATTTTAACTTTTTGACACCAATATCAATGTTTCTTGTAAATAACGCATAAACTCCAAATTTCAAAGTAAGAGCGGAAATCCAAAGATTTCGGAAAAAAATCAGTTGGTCTGAAGAAATTTAGAAAAATCTGTTGGTCTGAAGAATTATAAAAAATAATTCTGAAGATTTCGGAAAAACCTAGAGAAATGGCAGCCCTGATATTACCAGGGCCCCTAGCTGAGATAAGAGGAAGTAAATTGAACAAATTCAACATTTTCTCACTCATTTCAGCATCAAATCCTATGGTGTTACTACTCATTAGAATCGTCTCGAAGAGACCATTCTAATGAGTAGTGACACCATAGGGTTTTATTTAGGAATAAAGATTTTAGTTTTTGAAATACTCTCCTATCTGGAGCCCTGATATTACCACTCAATAGAAGTCCCATGTGCTTTATCTAACCCTTCCACTGCCGAGGCCGACAACAGGGACATTTGAAAACAGTTTCGATCCTGATCAGATGCAAAGTAACAGGGCATCTGATCAGGATCCAAACTGACAAACTTATCAATGTTTCATCAGGTCAAAAACAGATGAAATTCCAGATTTTATAAATAAAAAGCAGATGAAAAACATAATATAGAGCAGAATATAATATTATGGCAGCGACTGTGTTAGATGGGTATTTCTGTCATAATGGCAGCGAAAAGGATACATGTGTTTGCAATTATTTTAACCCATTTTATCTGGGATACACTTTTAGGTGTACCTCTAGGCAAACAGATTTGACCTCAGATCAGGCCCCACATTGTGGGGCCTGATCTGAGATCAAAATTGTTTGCAGCTAAGTCAATATTCTATCAGAAACTGCCAAAATCTTTAGCAAATATTTGAGTTATACCCGCGGCAGATGACATTTTAAAATGGCCGCCAAATATTACCCAGCATACAATGGGTTAATCTTGCATTATCTAAGCAGAAACCTATCGTTATCCCTTTCAATGCTACATAACTCTTGTGGATTATTATGTTCCCTTGTGAATCTTTTTAGTTACCAACCCATGTACCACTCAGTTTACTTGGAATGCTGGGTAGTTTAATAAATGCTGGTCTAAATTAGCAAACAGTGCAGACTCAGATCAGAGGGCTCCTACATGGTGTGTAAATGTATTGAGTATATTTAACCCATTACCCCATAGCTTGTTTCTAGTTTTGAAGACAGGTGACCACTTCAAGCAGGTTGAAAGTAAAGCTTAAGGTGCATTCTGCTTTACTTTCATCCTGCTTTAAGCAACCATTTGCTAGGATATAGAACAATTTTTTTATGGTACATATTCCTTACTGTATAATGTGAAACTATTTTCTTCAGTGGAGGAATAAGTAAAAGTTGTAAAAATGTGTATTTATGGGGTAATGGGTTAAATAGGTCCAAGGTGTTGAAAGATATAAAAGTATCCACACTACTTCACAGAGTGGTCACTTAACTCTTTCCTCCCTGAAACTTTAAATGGACAATTCCAGTTTCGATTTAGTTTAGTCAGTTTTTGACATTTAAGGGTTGATTTTCACAATATATGTCAAAATGACAAACAGTGTAGACCCTGATCAGAGGGCTCCTTAAGGAGCCCTCTGATCAGGGGCTACACTGTTTGCATAGGACAAGTGTTTTCCTCACAGCTACACTGTTTGCAATTGACGCATATATGCGTGACTAGGGTTCAAAGAGTTAACCTATTACACCATAGCCCATTTCTAGTTTTGAAGACAGGTGACCACTGAAAGCAGGTTGAAGTAAAGCACAATGTGCCCTAAGGCACATTCTGCTTTACTTTCAGCCTGCTTTAAGCTACCATCTGCTAGAATATAGAAAATATTTCTAATGATATATTTTCATGGCTGTATAAATTTGAACTATTTTCTTAAGTGAAGGAATAAATTATAGGGGTAAAAAGGCATATTTATGGGGCAATGGGTTAATACAAGATTGACTGTACTTGTCTGTTTATTAACTGTGTACCTGTTAAGAGTACACTTGTCCTATGTAAGAAATGTTGACTAAGACCCCTCTGATCAGAGTCTTCTACATGGTTTGTCATTTTGCAATAAATTATTGAGAGAAAAAAAACACACAAAAAAAACATCTAAATATTTTAAAATGAACTTTGCTTATTTGGAGACTTGAATCGTCCAATTGAAGTTTAAATGTGTTTCAACATGATAACTTATATACAAATAAAATGTTGGTAACTTGATTGTTAGTGTTTTGTTCTCATTTGCATTTCTTATAACTTGATTTAACCCATTACTCCATAGCCTGTTTTTAATTTTGTAGACAGTAAAACAACCCAAAGCAGGTTGAAATTAAAGCAGAATGCACATTTTGCTTTACTATTATCTTTGCTTTAACCCTTAGCCTGCCACTCACGACTATAGCTCCATATGCAAACAGCTTTGATCCAGATGAGACGCCGAGTTTCGGCGTCTCATCCGGATCCAAGCTGTTTGACACTCGGACAACATTTTCAGCAATTTTGAGCAACTTTGAAGCACTTTGAAACATGAAGCAGACGAGAAATATAGCAGACGACAATTTATTTGGCGGGCTAAGGGTTAAGCTTTTATAGTGAAAATATTTCTCATGGTACATATTCATTTTCTTCAGTGAAGATTCACCCATTACTCCATAACTACGCCTTTTAACGCCTTTGATTTATTTCTCTACTGAAGAAAATAGTTCTAATTTATACAGTTATGAATATACATATATCATAAGAAATCATTTCTATTTTCTAGAAGATGGTAACTTAAAGCAGGTTGAAAGTAAGGCAGAATGTGCTTAAAGTGGTCACCTATCTTCAATACTAGAAATAGGCTATGGGGTAATGGGTTAAAGGCAGAAAAAGCCTATTTAAGGGTTAATGGGTTAATGACAGTTTCTGTTACTATTAGCTACAGGGAACATTCATTTCACATATTACTCTAGAAATACAATTTTTACACATTTGATATATTCCTCCACTAAATAGAATACATGTATATCCATGTTTAAAAGTCATGAATATGCACCATAGGATATATTATCTATATCCTTGCAGATTATCCATTAATTAACCCATTACCCCATAGCCTGTTTCTAATTTTGAAGACAGCTGACTACTTAAAACAGGCACATTCTGCTCTAAGCTATCATCTGCTAGGATATAGAAAATATTTCTTATCATCATCATTCATGAATGTATAAATTGGAATTTTATTTAGTGGAGGAATAAGTTAGAGGCTTAAAAATGTGTATTCATGGGGTACTGGGTTAACCCATTCAAGTAACCCAATAAATATATACTCCTTTAATTTATTCCTCTACTGAAGAAAACAGTTCCAATTTATACTGTTACAAATAAGAATCATAAGACATATTTTCTATATTCTAGCAGATAATAACTTAAAGCAGGATGAAAGTAAAGCAGAATGCGCTTTAAGGCACATTCTGCTCTACTTTCAAGCTGCTTTAACTCTTTGAACCCTAATCTCGCATATAGGCGTCTTTTAAAACAGTGTACATGTGAATAGTACTCTTGTCCTGTGCAAACAGTGAAGACCCAGATCAGAGGGCTCCGAAAGGAGCCCTCTGATCAGGGTCTTCACCGTTTGTCAGTAATGCCAAAAATGACAAAAACAACTATTTAAAGCCAGAAATGTACTAGACAAAAATGGAAACTGGAATTGTTCATTTAAAGTTTCAGGGAGGAAAGAGTTATGTGGTTGCTTATCTTCAAAACTAGAAATAGGCTATGGGGCAATGGGTTAAGGAACATTCTGCTTTACTGGCAGTCTTCAATACTCATAAAAAGCAACTAATTAAAGTGAGGCAATAGAAAGTAGAACCAACGATCAGGCAGGTTCATGGTAGACAGATCTTTATTAAACAACGTTTCGGCCTAACACTAGGCCTTCATCAGGTTAATATAAGACAAAATATAATTACTGAGGTACAATTTTTTAGGTGCTATTTGTCACGTGATATTTTAGGAGTCTTTTCTTGTACATGTATAATTATAGTGAAAGCAACTAACTGTCAGGATTTACCATTCTCCCTGTGAATCTCCAAATATAGAACTCTGTCCGCTATGAACATCTATCATCTAAACAGTTACATTGGTGAATAAGATATCAACATTTTCCCCAAGGTTATAAAGCATCTTGAGTTGAGTCTGAGATTGTTCGCAATCATTTGATTGATCAGATTTGAGCTTTTGATCTCAGACTCAGCTCAAATGCTCTAAAATCTAGGGGACTGACTGCTACCTTGTGCCAACTTCAACTTGTGCTGACTGCCATCCTGTCCTTCAATCATCCTGTATTGACTTCTACCCTGTCCTGACTTCCACACTGTTCTGATTTATACCCTCTCCTGATTCCTACCCTATACTGACTTCCTTCCTGTCCTAAATTCCACTCTGTCCTGACTTCCACCTGGGCCCTTTCCTGATTGCCATCCTGTCTTGACTTCCATCCAGTCAGGACAGTATGAACATCACAATAGGATGGAAGTCAGGACAGAGTGGAACACAGGACAGGATTGAAGTAAGGACAGTGTGAGAGTCGGGAAAGAGTGGACGTCAAGACAGCGAGGACAGGGTGGAAGTCAGGATAGTATGAAAGTCAGGACAGGGTAAAAGTCAGGATAGGTAGAAAGTCAGGGCAGTATGTAAGTCAGGACAGGGTTGAGGTTAGCACAGAGTGGAAGTCAGGGCAGTGTGGAAGTGAGGGCGGTATTAACTTCAGGACAGGGTGGAAGACAGGACAGGGTGGAAGACAGGACAGTTTGAAAGTCAGGACAGTGGACGTCAAGACAGTGAGGACAGGGTGGAAGTTAGGACAGGATATATTAGTCAGGATAGGTAGGAAGTCGGGGTAGTATGAAAGTCAGGACAGGGTGAAAGTCAGTATATGATGTTAGTCAGGACAGGGTGTAAGTCAGGATAGATACCGGTAGGAAGTCAGGGCAGTATGAAAGTCAGGATAGGGTTGAGGTTAGAACAGGGTGGAAGTCAGAACAGTATGGAAGTGAGGGCAGTATTAACTTCAGGACAAGATGGACGTCAAGACAATGAGGAAGTTGAGACAGGATGGAATTCGGGACCGGGAAGACAGGGTAGAAGTCAGGACAGGTTGGACGTCAGAACAGTGTGGAAGTCAGGTCAGGATAGGGAAAAGTTAGGACAGTGTGGAAGTGAGGGCAGTATTAATGTCAGGAAACGATGGAAGTGAGGACAGGGTGGAAATCAGGATAGGAAGGAAGTCAAGACAGGGTCGAATTCAGGTCAAGGTGGAAGAAAGGACAGTATGAAAGTCAGGATAAGATTGAAGTCAGGACATGGTGGAAGTCAGGACAGTGTAGAAGTGAGGGCAGTATTAACGTCAGGAAACGATGGAAGTCAGGACAGGGTGGAAGTCAGGATAGGAAGGAAGTCAAGACAGGGTCGAATTCAGGTCAAGGTGGAAGAAAGGACAGTATGAAAGTCAGGATAAGATTGAAGTCAGGACATGGTGGAAGTCCGGACAGTGTAGAAGTCAGGACAGAGTGGAAGGGAGGACAGGGTAGAGGTTAGGACAGTATTAACGTCAGGATATGATGGAAGTGAGGACAGGGTGGATGTCAAGATGGGATGGAAGTCAGGAAAGGGTGGAAGTCAGGACAGGGTTTAGAAGTGGGGACAGTGTGGAAGACAGAACAGGATCCACCATGTCCTGACTTCCAAACTGTCTTGACGTCCATCCAGTTCCGACTTCCATCCTATATCCTGACTTTCATACTGTCCTGAATTCCACCATGTCCTGAATTTTATCCTGTCCTGACTTTCACCCTGTCCTGACTTCAATCATGTCCCAATATATACCCTGTCCTGAAGTCCTCCTTGTCCTGACATCAACCTTGTCCTGACATCCTTCCTGGCCTGACATGCTTTCTGTCCTGACTTCCTTATTGTCTTGACATCCACTTTGTCTTTACACCTAACTTGTCCTGACAACCACAATGTCTCGACTTTCACCTATCCTGACATCCATCTGTCCTGACGTTGATGCTGCCCTGGCATCCGCCCTGTCCTGACATCAATCATATCTAGACTTGCATCATGTCCTGACTTTCACCCTGTCCTGACTTTCACCTTGTCCTGACTTTGACCCTGCCCTGACATTCACATTGCCCTGACATTCACTTTGACCTGACATACACCTTGTCCTGACATTCACCTTGTCCTGACATACACCTTGTCCTGACATTCACATTGTCCTGACAGACATTCACCCTGTCCTGACATTTGCCCTGTCCTGGCATTCACCATGTCCTGACATCCACCCTGTCCTGACATTCACCTTGTCCTGACATTCACCCTGTCCTTACATTCACCTTGTCCTGACATTCACCCTGTCCTGACATTCACCCTGTCCTGACATTCACCATGGCCTGGCATTCACCCTGTCCTGACATTCACCCTGTCCTGACATTCACCCTGTCCTGACATTCACCCTGTCCTGGCATCTACCTTGTCCTGACATTCACCCTGTCCTGGCATTCACCATGTCCTGGCATTCATATTGTCCTGACATCTACCTTGTCCTGGCATTCACCATGTCCTGGCATTCACCTTGTCCTGACATTCACCCTGTCCTGACATTCACCTTGTCCTGAAATTCACATTGTCCTGACATTCACCCTGTCCTGACTTTCATCCTGTCATGACATCCAACTTATCCTAACATTCACCTTGTCCGGACATTCACCCTGTTCTTATAAACAGAAAACTTTCCCTGTGACAATTATCCCCAGAACCACTACAAGGTAGGAAGCTCTCTGGGGAAGAAACTATCAACTTCAACTTCAATGATGTTCACTACTCCACAAGATCCTTCTTGGACATAGCGGGGAGATACAGGGGTGAGTGTACATCAAAGACTGCTTTCTACTGAATGATCTGTTAAACCATTACCCCATTAGTACATCTTTAATTCATTCCTCCTCTGAAGAAGAATAAATGCCAGTCGTCTGGATGACCAAACGTTATCCCAAAATGGCCCCGAAGAATAGGAAAACGATATCAAGCAGATAGTCCGGGTTTTTACCCAGACCCTCACCAGCTGATGTCAGAGTTACCTCCCTTGTCCAAACGTCATCATGGAAGCTATCGAAGCGAAGGTCCTGAAATGCAAGGACTATTTGGAGGCTGACCTTGATGACAACAAAGTAATCTTTGAAAACATGAACAAAAATAAACAATACAAGTCCATGGCCAATTACCACCTATCGTTTTTACCGATTTGACATATTTCAAAAGGAAATAATTGTCCCTCGAACACAGTCACTAGTTTTCGTGATTTCACATATGTTAACAAAGTTTAAATTTCTCAGAATCTGAACATAGAGTACGTCGTAGAATCGTAAAAAGGGTTTTTCACGACGAATGAATATCAGGTTTTTACGTCCAAATCGTCTGGAACCCGCATACAACATCAGCGGTCCAAAAGATGGTGATGGTAAACTCCCATAAAAACTGTAAATGTAAATGGTCTTGTCCTATTAATGAGGACGCATGGCTTCGACTGCAAGGTACCGACGACAGGAAGAGCTGTGCCGGTTGGGTGAATTCCCAGTGGCCACTACGGTAGCCCTGTTGGTCTTCCCCGATGAACGGAAACCAGTCGAACAATGCTCATTCACTACAATCTTTTTTTCTCTACTATATATATTGCTACACACCCCTTTCGGGTATTACTAGCAGGGGCACTTTTTAGGTGCACCATTGGGACTGTACCCGGCCGGTCACTATTACCTGACACCGATAAACCAGTTGTAATGCTAATCCGAAATCCTGAGCGCCAAGGATGGAAGCCATTACTACCAATTTTAAAGTCTTTGGTTTGACCCGGCTGGAGATTGAACCCACAACCTCCCGCACTGCAAGCAGATGCTCTACCACTGAGCCACACAGACAATCTGCCTATGATCTGTCTGTTTCTGTCCATCCTATTTCTCTTTCATTTTTCTCTTTCACCAACTGCGCCAAATCATATTTGTCAATTTTGACGGCGGATTCGTATCAACGTTAGCGTAAAAACGTAAACAGTAAACTCGCAGAGTATACAAATAATAGAGAGAAACTCTTGGAGTGTTCTTTAACTTAAAGTTTTAGTAAGAATTTGGGACTAATTCTTGTGTAGATGCAAGGGTAGTGTGTAGCCGGGTTGATTATAGTTAAATGGTGAGATATTTGTGTAAGCGACCCGGATAGCTCAGACGGGAGAGCACTTGCCAAGTAAGCAAATGGTCCTAGGTTTGAGTTCCGGTCTGGCTGCATATTCTCACCATGTTACATTCTGTCTAAGGCTCAAGGTTTCAACTCTTTAGTTCAACGTTGTAGTTTAACGCTGACTTGAAATGTTTACATTAAACAACAGAACTGAAAGTCACAGATTCAAATCCACTTCATTGAATGTAACTGTTATAGTGCCCATAGGGAGAGAAAAAATGACACCTGCGGACTACCTTTCTACCAACTGAGCTACCACCTGCCTACAAAGCTCTATCTCCAAACTGTAGTAGGTTCAGACTTTAGTACTGTGACATACTTCCCCACACAATGGAAATACTTCCTCCAAGTCAAATTAACATACACATAGTACATCTATAAGCTGGGACTGTTAAGCTAACCATACAAATACAGTCATGGTCCCTCATTGAGCGCCAAATGCTGCAGAGAGAAAAATATGCAGCCTGACAGGGGCCTGAACCCTGGGCCTTCAAACTAAGGAGTGTTCAGATACTCTGCCGACTAAGCTTCCTGAGCTGCTTTATTTTCAGTCAATATTCCTATGATACTAGAACACTGTAGAGATATTATCTCAATTTAAAAACAGGTGGCTGTTTAGGTTAACCCATTACTCCATAGGTAATTTGTTTTTCACTTATAATTATTCCAGCTAGGGAGTTCTATTATCTATTTTCCTAGTGACAACTTAAAACTGACTAAAAAAAGCTAAAGGTAACTGAAAATTAAAGCTTTAAAAGGAGCTTTCTGATTTACTTGCAACCTGCTTTAAATAGCTGTCTTTATTTAACTCTGAAATATGCTGTGATGAATGACTCTTCAAAACATATTACATTGATGACATTTTGGAACAATCAGCTTTTGCTTTGAACAAGTTATCAGGACTCTAGATAAGAGAGAGTAAACTGAACAAATCCAACATTTTCTTACTCATTTTAGCACCAAATCCTATGGTGTTACCACTCATTAGAACTGTTAGAAGATTCTAATGAGTAGTGACAACATAAGGTTTAAAGCAGAAATAAAGATTTTAGTTTTTGAAATACTCTTATTATCTCACATTACTTTCTACGAAATAACCAGGGCTCCAGATTATCTGGAGCCCTGGTTATTTCGCTGAAAGTAATGGCCCAGTGATGCTGGACAACCAAAATAAAAATCTAGAATATCTTCAATCTTCTAGAGCTGCTCAAAGAACACATGCTTTTTGAATTTATCTACTTTTCTGGTTTTATTTCAGCTGTTGTATGTGTTGAAAAAACTTTCCCAGCTGGATGTGGATATAGATGTTCTACAGGTAAGGTTCATTCTAACTCATTCGCCCCTGAAACTTTTAATTGGCAATTCCAGTTTCAAATCAGGATTAGTCCATTTTAGACTATTTAGGGTTGTTTTTGTCAATAAACTGCAAAATGGCAAACAGTGCAGACCCTGATCAGAGGGCTTCTTAAGGACTGTGTCCAAGAGCTAATGTTGTCACCCAGTCGTTGGGGTTCCCGTTCCCATGTCCGTTTGCTTTAGCAGTTTCAAGAAAATGCTTATAACTTCTATGTTCTTTGATGTATTGCTTTCATATGTGGTATGTGTATATATATGGACAAGACCTTTCAATGCACACAAAATGTTTGACCCCTGTGACCTTGAACTTAGGGCCTGTGTTTAGATTTCAATATCTGTATTTAGTTTTGAAACATGCCTAGGACTCCATTGTTCGTTGATATATTCCTTTCATATTCGGCATGCATGTGTATATGGACAATACCTTTTCATGCATACAAAAATTTTCAGCCTAATGACCTTGACCTTGAACTAAGGGCCCATGTTTAGGTTTCTAAATCTGCGTTTAGGTTTCAAAAATGCTTATAACTTCTAAGTCCCTTGAGATATTGCTTTCATATCTGGTAAGCATGTGTATAGGTTTCGAAATTTGCGTTTAGCTTTCTCAAAATGCCTTTAACTTCTATGTCCCTTGAGGTATTCCTTTAGTATTTGGTTTGTGTATGTATATGGACAAGACCTTTCCATGCACACAAAAACAAAAATTTTGTGATATTCCTTTCATATTCGGCGTGCATGTATATATGGACAATACCTTTTCATAAATACAAACAATTTCAGCCTAGTGAACTTGAACTTAGGGCCCGCCTTTAGGTTTCTAAATCTGCCTTTAGGTTTAGAAAAATGCTTATAACTCCCATCTACCTTAAGATATTGCTTTCATATCTGGTATGCATGTGTATATAGACAATACCTTACCATGCACACAAATATTTTTACCCCCTTGACCTTGAAGTTTAGGTTTCTCAATATGCTTATAACTCAGGGACTATGTTCATTGAGATATTCCTTTCATATTTGGCATGCATGTGTATATGGACAAGACTTTTCCATGCACACAAAAAAGTTGACCTCTTTGACCTTCACCTCCAAGTCTGCTTTTAAGTTTCTAAATATGCTGAAGGCGAGCTTTGTTGTCTGTCTGACAACTCTCGTTATTCATTATAGCAACAAATCCTATGGTGTTTATACTCATTAGAATCGTCTCTTCGGGACAATTCTAATGAGTAGTGACAACATAGGGTTTAAACTTTAAAGCAGAAATAAAGATTTTAGTTTTCTAAATACATGTACTGTCCTAATCTTGAGCCCAGCTCTTATCTGAAGCCCTATATTATTTTCAGAACACTGGCATCGGGAAAGTAGTAAACTCATTCAGAAAGCGAGAAGGACCTGTCGGGAAAAAATCTCAAGAAATTGTGAGGAGCTGGAAAGCCCTTGCTGCAGCTGAGGCTGAGAGACTTAGAAGAGAAGAAGAAGAGAATCAACAAAGTGAGTCAGAAAATTCAGCCAATGAAAATGGTGAATCTGAAAGTGAGGCTGGACAGTCAGCCAATGAAAGTGGTGGATCTGAAAGTGAGGCTGAGCATTCAGCCAATGAAAATGGTGGAACTGAAAGTGAGATTGAGCAATCAGCCAATGAATCAGAGGGGAAAGAGGATTCTGACTTAGAAAGCTCAGATAAGGATTATAATAAACACAGATATGAAAAACTTAGAAGTGATAAACATCACAGAAAAGAAAATAGTGATAAACATAGGCATAGTGACAAACATGGTGATAAACATAGTCATAGTGAAAAAACACATGACACTCACAGAAAACATGGGGACTCAAAATCTCATTCTCATAGACATAGCTCCGATAGATCAGCAAGAGAACAAACAAATGCCGAAGAGACAAGGAAAGAAAAGAAACACCAAAGTAAAACAGAGAAAGGTAAGTATCGTAAAATTCTTTTAACAATTGGGCCACCCTTATAACTGCTGTAATTATCCGAGAAAATGGGCAACTCAGTATATCTGCTGTAATTATCCTAAAACTTGGGCAACCCAGTATACCTATTGTAATTATCTTAAAACTTGGGCCACCCAGTGTACCTGCAGTAATTATCTTAAAACTTGGGCCACCCAGCATAACTGCTGTAGTTATCTTAAAACTTGGGCCACCCAGCATAACTGCTGTAATTATCTTAAAACTTGGGCCACCCAGTATACCTGCAGTAATTATCTTAAAACTTGGGCCACCCAGTATAACTGCTGTAATTATCTTAAAACTTGGGCCACCCAGTATAACTACTGTAATTATCTTAAAACTTGGGCCACCCAGCATAACTGCTGTAATTATCCTAAATATTGGGCCACCCTGTATACCTGCAGTAATTATCCTAAAACTTGGGCCACCCAATATACCTGCTGTAATTATCTTAAAACTTGAGCCACCCAGTATACCTGCAGTAATTATCTTAAAACTTGGGCCACCCAGTATAACTACTGTAATTATCTTAAAACTTTGGCCACCCAGTATACCTGCCGTAACTATCTTATAACTTGGGTTACCCTGTATACCTGCTGTAATTATCCTAAAACTTGGACCACCAAGTATACCTGCAGTAATTGTCTTAAAACTTGGACTACCCAGCATAACTGCTGTAATTATCTTAAAAATTGGGTCACCCAGTGTACCTGCTGTTATTATTTTAAAACTTAGGCCACCCTGTATATCTGCTGTTATTATCTTAAAACTTGGGTCACCCAGTTTACCTGCTGTTATTATCTTAAAACTTAGGCCACCCTGTGTATCTGCTGTAATTATCCTCAAACTTGGGCCACCTAGTATAACTGCTGTAATTATCCTAATTATTGGGTCACCCTGTATAACTGCTGTTAATAATCATCATAAAAATTGGGCCACTCTGTATAACTGTTTTAATTATCCTAAAGAATTGGCAACCCTGTATCACTGCTAAAATTATCATAAACAGTTGAACTACGTTTAATTGCTTTTATCACACAGTAATTTGTCTACAAGGTGCAAACTGAATGGCAAACATTGTAGACCCTGATCAGACTGCTTCTTCAGAAGCAGTCTGATGAGGGTCTACACTGTTTGCTCATGCCTGTGTCCCAATACTTAGGGTAATTACAGTTAATCTATATCCACAGATACTAGAGATGATTCAAAACTTGAACGACGTGATTCTAAGAAAAGGAAACATGAATCCATCCGAAAAGAGAAAGAATATGAGACAAAGAGTGATTTAAAACACCACTCTAATGATTCCAAGCACAATAAACATGGTGAGTCAAGACACAGTAATAGTAGCTCAAAGCACAGTAAAGTGGACTTAAAGCACAAAGAACACCCAAGCCAGGGAAATGATATTTCTGACAAGCGCAGAAAGCACAAAGAGTCTAGAGACAAAAGCAGTAGTCATAGGTCTGAGCATATAGACCACACAGATGATGTGGAAAATGAGTCTGAAGGTGACAGTAAGCAATCAGGTAGGAGAACTGACAGTAGAAGTTCTAGCAGTACAGAAAATAGGGATAGAAGTAGTTCAACTCATGTAAAACATAAATCTTCAAGTGGAAGTTCTAGTAAATCATCCAGTAAACCATCTGACAGAAGTCATGAAAGACATAAACACAGTACACATGAAGTACTGCCTGAGAGCAAACAGTCCCACAAGAGAACAAGTGAACAGCATAAAGATTCTAGACAAATAGACAAGTCCAAGAAAGTTGGATATGTTTCTAACTCAGACTCAGATTCTGAAGGATCAGCATACAAATCACGAGAAATTGTAAATAAAGCAGCTGCTCAAAGTGATAAAAAGCGTTACAATGATGCAAATACAGAAAAGTCTTCTAAAGACAAGCATAGGTCATCAAGCGATAAACACAAGAACTTTAACAAAACTGATAACAAGTCTTCCACACCTTCTACAGAGAAACATTCCAAACAGCACAAAACTCATTCCTCAAAGCCTACAGATAGCGGGGTGAAGAATGGTGTGAAGGCAAAGTATGCAAAACAGGACCAAACTCATGGTAAAGATTCTAGACAGTTTGCTGAGCATGTTAAGAAGAAGAATAATTACCACACACTGTCTGATAGTGACTCTCCCGATGAGAGTGATGAAGAAGTTGTAAGGAAAGTCAGCAGTGCTCACAGAGATAGACAAAATCATGGAACAGGTCAGTCCTCGAGTCACAGGCATACAACCTCCAATAGAGAGAGGAGTAGATCAGCCGACAGTGAGAGTTCAAGTCACAGGCATACAACCTCCAATAGAGATAGATCAAGTGATAGTGACAGTTCTACAGAAGGGGATCAAACTAGAACTCACAGTGACAGTCATCATAATGATCACAAAGTTAGAAGTACAGGTAAACTAGCCAAGAGTAAATATTGTGAAAAATATGCCAATAAAGATATGCATGTTGATACTGATGATAGCATACACAGTGAACAAGGAAAACACTCAAGATCTTCTGAAGCTATTAACAGATCTAGAAGTGATGGAAAGCACAGAAGCTCAGGTAAAGAGAAGCGTAGCACAGACAGTGAAAGCAGAGACAAACCTAAAACAGGGAACAGTGAAAGTAAAGATAAACACCGAACAAAGGAAAGTGAAAGTAGAGAAAAATCTAAAACAATAGATAGTGGAAAAGGTGATAAACATAAATCAAGGGAAAGTGAAAGTAGAGATAAACATAAAACAGGGGAAAGTGAAAGTAGAGATAAGCATAAATCAAGTGAACCTATAGATAAAGGCAAAACAGGGGAAAGTGAAAATAGACTTAAACATAAAACAGGAAACAGTGACAGTAGAGATAAACACAAATCTAGGGAAACAGAAAGTAGAGACAAAGATAAAACAGGGGAAAGTAAAACTAGAGATGAGCATAAATCAAGTGAAACTGAAAGTAGAGATAAACATAAAACAGGAGATACTGAAAATAAAGATAAACACAAATCTAGGGATAGTGAAAGTAGAGATAAACACAAGTCAAGAGAAACTGAAAGTAGAGATGAACATAAATCTATGGAAAGTAAAAGTAGAGATAAACATAAAACAGGAGATAGTGAAAATAAAGACAAACACAGAACTAAGGATAGTGCAAGTAGAGAAAATAAGAAATCACATACTGATAAACAGAAAGATGAACACAGAAGCAAAGATAAACAAAAACATCATCAGAAAAATGAAACAGAACCAGGAAAAAGCAAGCATAAGGATGTTGAACAAGAAAGACACTCTCAGGGTGAAAAAGAAAGATCAAAGTCAGAACCTGGTGACAAAGTCCGATCTAAATCAGACAAACATAAAACTAAAGACAAAGACTCACATAAATCCAGTAAATCTAACAGAGATGTAAATGAATCAAAGACCAAGAAACATAGACATAGGGAGACAGGAGAGGTTGTCCCAAAGAAACAGTCTAAAGTATCTCATACCGAGCCCCACACAGAGTTTGAAGATATGCTGACATTTGATGACTCTGATGCACGAGTGACTCAGACGGTCAGTCCTGAAAAGAAAGGAGTAGAGAAGTATGAACAGCTGAAGGCAAAGTTTAAGGTGAGGAAGAAGTTTGAATCAAAGACAGATGGACTTGGTGGGGTGATTGAAGGGGTCAAGAGGAAAGCTGGAGACAATGATAATGGACCAGCAGCCAAAAGACAGGTACATCATTAAACAACCGTAACCCATTATTTCATAAATACACCTTTTTACCCCTCTAAATTTATTCCTTCACTGAAGAAAAGAGTTCAAATTTATATATTTATGAATATGTATCATAAGAAATATTTTCTATATTCTAGTAGATGATAACTTAAAGCAAGCTGAAAGTAAAGCAGAATGCGCCTAAAAGGCGCATTCTGCTTAACTTTCAGCCTGCTTTAAGCCGTCACATATCTTCAAAACTAGAACAGGGCTATTGGGTAATGGGTTAAACATAATTAACCCATTACTCCATAAATACACCTTTTTTCACCTTTAATTCATTTCTCAACTGCAGAAAATGTTTCCACTGTATACAGTCATTCATAAGCAACATAAGAAATAGTTTCTCTATCCTAGCAGGCTTACCTGCTTAAATCAAGCTGAAAGTAAAACATAATGCTACTTAGGAACATTTTGCTTTACTCTCAGCCTGCTTTAAGCAACCGTCTGTCTTATATAATGAAACTGGTGTCTGCACTGTTTGTGATTTTGCAATATACAGTAAAACCCCTCCATTACAACCCTTAAAATGTAGCCTAATTGATTGTATAAAAGACAGGTGACAGCTTAAAACAAGGTGACAGTGAAACAGAAAGCTCTTAAATGAGATTTTGTTTAACTGTCATCTTGCTTTACCTGTCATAAACACATGGTAATTAACACAATTTAGTGGTCGTCATAGAGAGGTTTTACTGTATGTGTATTGTAAATACAACCAGGGCTCCAGATAAGAGGTAGTTATTTCAACAAATCAAACATTTTATCACCCATTTCAGCACCAAATCCTATAGTGTTACTACTCATTAGAATCTTCTCGAAGAGACGATTCTAATGAGTAGTGACACCATAGGGTTTAATTCAGAAATAAAGATTTTAAGTTTTGAAAAACTACACTTATCTGTTAGTCTGTACAACAGTTTATATTTAGCAAAAATGTGGACAAAACTAATTTGGAAACTGGAACTGTTTAAGTTTTAGGAGTTAGTGATTTAACCCATTACCCCATAAATACACACTTTTATGCCTTTAATTTATTCCTACACTGAAGAAAATAGTTCCAATTTTATACATACATAAATATTTACTGTCAGAGATATTTTCTGTATCCTAGCAGATTATAGCTTAAAGAAGGCTGAAAGTAAAGTAGAATGCTCCAAACAATGATTCCCTCTTTACAACAATGGTTGCCGCTCTGAGGTTACTTATTGTCCTTCCCTATAACAACTCCCTTTTGAAAAACATACACAATCTTTGTCTCTGGTTCGGTGTTGTTGTAGAGAGGGAGCACTGTATGTACCAGTATTGTTACAGGGCTAAGGGGGGGTATTTCAAAATCTAAAATCTTTATTTATGAAGTAAACCCTATGGTGTCACTACTCATTAGAATCGTCTCTATGAGACAATTCTAATGAGTAGTAACACTATAGGATTCGGTGTTGATATAAGGGAGAAAACGCTGGGTTCAGTTTATTCCCTTTTATCTGGAGCCCTGTGTTAGTTATTATTCGTCATTGTAGATGAGTGAAGACCTGGCCAGCTACCTACCGTCCACACAAGCTCACTACAGGCCATGGCGGTTTGGTGAACCTTCTGGTAAACATACAGGTAATACTATTTCCTGTATTAAACCTGAACAAGTCTTACAGCAGCAACAAAGTCAACAAATACAGTAGAGAACCCCAGGGCTGCCATAAGTTGACATGAACAATCCTAAGATTTCCAAATTTGTATTTTTCAAGTTTGATTTTACGAATAGTACCTTTACTCCATCATCTGTTTCTAGTTTTGTTGACACGTGACTACTTAAAGCAGGCTGGAAGTAAAGCAGAATGCACCTTAAGGTGCATTCTGCTTTACTTTCAGCCTGCTTTAAGCTACCATGTACTAGAAAAAAATCCAAAGATTTAGGAAAAATACGGAGAAATGGCAGCCCTTGAACCCTGTATTATGGCAACTGAAATGTAGGCTTATTGGTGGCATTTTAGGCATATTTGCAGCTTAAAGCAAGATGAAAGTAAAGAAGAAAGCTCCTATAGGAGCTTTCTTCTTTACTTTCATCTTGCTTTAAGCAGTCATCTTGCTTTAAGCAGTCATCTGCCTAAATCTTTGAAAAATTGATCTCATGTAGTGATACTTATAGAAAAGTTGTACTGTAAATAATATTTATCATAAAGATGATAAGAGCACTTTGGCAGAGCCATATGAATAAAACTAGACTAAGTATTGACAAAATGGGGAATCAATGTTTCTAAAGTAGTTTAAAGGGACGCACTAATTCCAGGGGCCCGTTTTAAAAAATTTTGCGCAAGTCAAAATTTTAAATTTTAATTTATTTTTTCTATTATCACTTGCTACAAATAGCAAATAGCCAGAGGACGCGCTTTCTGATCTGGCTATTGGCTGTTTACATATGTTTATGATCGAAAAATAAGAGATAAACGATTTTGACTTACGCAAAAAAATTGCGTAAGTTGTTTAGTAAAACGGGCCCCTGGTCTTTTCCAGACAGGGAATGATATTTAATATTAAATATTTTGTATTTTTATATTTGACAGCTACAGAGAATAGCAGTTGCACCGTAATCCATAAAGCCACGACAAGAACTGCAGTATACTCAGGGAAGAGTAAGACAGGTTTAAAAGGTACAGAGTTCTGTATACGTGGAACACCTCCAAACCGGAACCTCAAAATACCGGAATTCTCTCTAAACCAGACAATACCTTTGGTTCCGTTTCCAACCCTTCTTTAATTTAACCCATTACATCATGAATAGGCCTTTTTACGCCTACACTGAAGAAAATATTTCCACTTTATACATTCGTGAATATGTATCATCAGAAATATTTTCTATATTCTAGCAGATGATAGCTTAAAGCAGATTTAAAGTTAAGTAAAATGCGCCTTAAGGCGCATTTTGCTTTACTTTAAACCTGTTTTAAGTGATCAGCTATCTTTCATACTAGAAACAAGCTCAGAACACCAGATAAGGGTAGTTTTTCAAAAACTAATATCTTTATTTCTGAATTAAACCCTATGGTGTCACTACTCATTAGAATCGTCTCTTCGAGAGGATTCTAATGAGTAGTAACAACATATACTCAACAAAAATAGAAACGTCCCACATTTTGAACGGACATATCTCTGACGTTATTTAAGTTATACATCAAGTGAATGTACTTATGGGATACTGGTTAGTTGGAGTTACACATGTGTAAAGTTTACACAAAATTACACAGATAAAAACCGCTAACGTAACGGAATCATGATTTGCACGTTTTGCACGTGCACGGTACACGCGTTTCAATAAAGTAATTCTGTCACCGTCGTACAATACACACGACACATGGTAATAAAAAAATTGAAAAACCCCATATGAATTCAATCCTTGCATCATGCCACGCTCGTCTGAAGTTGAAAGAAATCAGGCAATGACGGCCATTGACGTCACCCGCTGGTTCGGCTGCTAAAGAGAGACCAAACAGAGGCTTGCGACCCGGTACCATCAGACTGAGACTGTTCACAGTCGGTTTCGTCTTAGTCACTCCGTTTTTTCCTCCGTCAGAACTGACCACTACAACACGTTAACGCACTAACGTCTACGTCATTTTCCAGCCACCGGAACGGCTGGTTATCATGGTGAACCATCACAAACCTTTGTAATCGCTTGCAATCCAACGCTAAACCAATCAGAGCATGACGCCCGTAATCCGGTCAAATTTGGACGACACGTCACCGTGGTGCTAAATTATCTGTTGTGACGACGTCATTTGAATTTGAAGCAAACTGGCCTGTACCAATTTCTTTTTCCTGACGAGTCTCGATTCACACTTAGCAATTCATATGGTAGACTACGCAAATTGATTACATTTAAGATTCAGCATTCAATATTTGACACAGACCTCACAGCAAGAGTGAATGTCTGACGTTCTCATTAAACGTTACGTTACGCTGTAGAAATGGAGCGTATATTGGTGCAAACGGTGTTCGTACACGATATTAATCTTACTGAATAAAACTTGGGATTTTTTATGAGAATTCATTAATCAATTAAACATTTTTAAAAAAACAACATTTATTCAGATTTTTTATTTTGACCCCCTACCAACTTTTTCATTACATCACTGGAAAAGTTTTTTTCTCAGCAATATGAGGTTAGCTGCTATGGATTTAAAAATGAATGAACTTCATTTTCTGTATAGGTTTTATTACCATCAACCTTATAACTTTCAAGAAAATTTCCCTGTAATAGGGTGGGACGTTTCTATTTTTGCTCAGTATATGATTTGGTGCTAAAAATAGTGAGAAAATGTGGAATTTGTTGAAAAAAACTACCTCTTATCTGGAGCCCTGCTTGAAGCTATAGGGTAATGAGTTAAAACCCCTCTGAACTGGAAACTCTTCCAAACAGGAAATTTATGTTGTTCCCACACATGTCCGGTTTAGAGGGTTTTACTATACATGTATGATCATAAATCTACAGTTGAACCATGACAACTAAAACCCACTTAACCCATTACCCCATTACCCCATAGCCTGTTTCTGGTTTTGAAGATTGGTGACTACTTAAAGCAGGTTGAAAGTAAAGCAGAATGCGCCATAAGGCACATTCTGCTTTACTTCCAACCTGCCTTAACCCTTTGAACCCTAGTCTCGCATAGTGGCGTCATTTGCAAACAGTGAACGTGTAAAAAGTACACGTGTCCTATGCAAACAGTGAAGACCCAGATCAGAGGGCTCCTAAGGAGCCCTCTGATCAGGGTCCTCACTGTTTGTCATAATGCCAAACATTGACAAAAACAACTCTTAAAAGTCAGAAATGGACTAGACTAAAATGGAAACTGGAATTGTTCATTTAAAGTTTCAGGGAGGAAAGAGTTAAGCTATCATCTGCTAGGATTTACAAAATATTTCTTATTATTCATTTTCATGGCTGTAAGAATTGGAACTGCTTTTTTAGCGGAGGAATAAGTTAGAGGCGTAAAAAGGCATATTTATATACCCTTTATGGCTGAGGCTTTTGAATACAGGTGATCACTTAAAAGAGGTTGAAAGTAAAGCAGAATTCTCCTTAAGGCATATTCTGCTTTATTTTCAGCCTGCTTTGATCTACCATATGCTTGGATAAAGACAATATTGCTTATCGTCCATATTCCTGACTGTATTAATTGGAACTATATTGTATTTTCTTCAGTGTAGGAATAAATTAAAGGCGTAATAAGGCATACATGTATTTATGGAGTAATGGGTTAAGTTGAAATTACCTGCAGTTCTTCACTTGAATTCCATGGGAGCTTCCTCTACTTTTCTTTTTTTTTTTTTTTTTTTTCCAGTTCAATATTTTATTGTCTCCGTGAATAGGTGTATGTGGGTCGGAGATCCATCCCACTCTACACCTTACAATACATAGTAAACATATAAATCTCTCTACTATTCTTATCCTGTATTAACCCATTTTACTTTTATGCCCCTTCACGATATACAGTCGAAACTTGATACTACGAACTCGCTTAAAGCAATCTTACCAGTATTTCGTAAGTTGAATTTTGATAAGTCAATTTCATTTAAGTTGAACATACCCATATTTCAAAGTTAAAACATGGCTAAGCCACGTTTTAAGTTTGAAATATGGGTATGTTTGAACAAACGTGAGTTCGTAGAATCAAGTTTTTACTCTAGTTTGGGCATATTGTTATTGCCCTGTCTGTCTGTTGTCTGTTTTTGTCTGTCCATCTCTTTAACCTTGGCCATAACTTTATAACTACATGTGATAGATACTTCATAATTGGTATGTTTACTTATTTGAAGAAATTCTTGAATCCGGTACAACTAAGATCATGTTTGACAAAGGTCAATGTCATTTAGCGGTAAAATTAGCTGAATTTAACCTTGGACATAACTTTTATATTTTCAGAGATGCACTCACTCTTTGACCTGTGTATAAAGGTACTCCAGGAGAATATAGATTGTAAGTCCTACATTTATAACCTCTCATTTACAATTCCAGGGGCCATTTTATGAAACATCGTACGACAAAATTGGTCGTAAGTCAGATTCTAAAATTATCAATTATCATTTAGTTCTCCATCTAATCCTGTCTTGTGACACCTCTTTGGAATCGTCTTTTCAAGACAATTCCAAAGAGATGATACAAGACAGGGGATTAGATGGAGAAATTAGAAATCAGATGTATTTTAAAGTTTCACTTTGGACAGTTTTTGTCATATGACATTTCGTAAAACGGGCCCCAAATTGCAGTTCACTCTTCATCCAATTTTGTCAATTAAATGTTGTTTTTACAATTCATTGCAAAGTTACGAACATCACACACCCTGATCACTCAGTGATCAGAGGGCTACTTAAGGTAGAATCAAGGTTTCTGATTAACTTTCAGTCAGCTTTATGCATCTAGTCTTTTACACTGAAATCAAGCTAAGGGTAAGAAAACAAATGTACATACCTAGCAGGGTGTAAAATTCTACTTGCCCGCTCGCCATGGCGAGTAACATTTTTTCAGGACGAGCAGATTTTCTGATAATTTATAACAGACACTAATGAGCAAAATGTCATTATCACCCAGCAGGGCGAGTAACAATTCTGAAATTTTTACACCCCTGCCTAGAGAACAGACACTGAAGTCAGTTTTGATAGTACAGTCGAACTTCGATATCTCTAACTCACTTAACTCGAACTATCCGATAATTCGAGACTTCATGCTGGGTAAAGTTGAACATACCCATATTTCAAAGGTAAAAGTTGGCTAAGCCACGTTTTAACTTTGAAATACGGGTATGTTCGATTTAACCGAGTTCGAGATATCGAAGTTGGACTGTATACAACCAACTTCCAAAACAAGAATAAACAAACACTCAGTTAACAAATTTCTGCTCATTAGAATCATATTAAAAGACATTTCTAATGAGAAGTCACAGTATATAGTTTGGTGCAACATAAAGATTTTAATAGTCATAATACTCTCCATGTTTGGAGTTTTTGATAAGCTTAAGTGGGGTTTTTTCAGGCATGGACTATGTAGGGGGCATTCCATTCTATATACTGAAGCCTGTCTGGAGCTCTTAAGTTTTATGTTTTATTGGTTTTCTTCAGGCATGGACTATGTAGGGGGCATTCCATTCTACATACTGAAGCCTGTCCTGGAAAAATGTAGCATGAAGCAGCTATACGACCTTGAAGATTACAACCCAGTAAGTTAACCCGTTGTACCCTAGTGATGTCCTTTACCAACAGTGTACCTGTGAAGAGTTAACTTGTCCTAGGCAAAACAGTGTAGGCCTAGATCAGAGGGCTCCTGAAGGAGTTAGGTGGTTTGATCCAAATCAAATCTTTTCCTGATTTGAGTCCCCCTTTTGCACAACAATTAATTCATCAAAGAGCAGGGCTCCAGATAAGAGGGGGTATTTTGATCAAATCCAACCTTTTCCCACTCATACAACACCAAATCCTATGGTGTTACTACTCATTAGAATCGTCTCTTCGAGACGATTCTAATGAGTAGTGACACCATAGGGTTTAAAGCAGAAATAAAGGTTTTAGTTTTTGAAATACTCCCCTTATCTGGAGCCCTGAAGAGATAACTTTTCATGCTATAATATTCCTATGGCTTGTGACGATGTTTCATTTACTAGCAGTGTACTACAGTACTCCCTCCCTACAACGGCCCTCTGTACAGCAACCCCCTCCTTACAACCACCCTTGCTGCTGTTACACAAACAAGACAGTTATGTCTTACCTTTTCCCGACTGCAATATAGTCTGCTTAAAATTGTCCTCTGCTGTTTTTCTCAAAGTCACATATTAGACATTGTGACAGAAAAAAACATAGTGACAAACAGTTTGAATCCAGATTAGACGCCACGTTACGCTGCGTCTGATCTGGATTCAAGCTGTTTGCATATGTAAGCCTATGTCCCTCCCTATAACAACTCCATCCGAACAACACACATAATCTTTGTCTCCCATTGGGTGTTGTTGTAGAGAGAGAGCACTGTAGTGAATAGTAAACTTTTGGAAATGTTTACTTTACCCACACTTATCTGGAGGCTAGATTATCTAGAGCATTGGGTCCAGTTTCATAAAACTTTGTACAAAAAATGTTGTCATAAGTCAGATTATAAAAGTCTCAATTATTATTTATTTCTCCATCTAATCCTGTCTTGTGACATCTCTTTGGAATTGTCTTTTCAAGACGATTCCAAAGAGATATAACAAGACAGGATTAGATAGAGAAATCAGAAATTAAATGTATCTTAAAGTTTTGACTTACGACCGTTTTTGTCTTACCAAGTTTTATGAAACGGGTCCCTGATTGATGAGGTCTTTGATTGATGATGTTTATTGTTTAACTATTTCAGCACTTTCTGGAGGACTCTGACTGTCTATGGAAGAGTCACTGTGATAGAGATTTCCGTGGCTGTAAACCAGACGAGATGGAGACATGGAGAGAACTGTACCTGGTATTGTACACACTTTAATCCGTTACCTGATAGCATATTTCTAGTATTGAAGATATGTGACTACTTAAAGCAGATTGAAAGTAAAGCAGAATGGGCCTTAAGGCGCATTCTGCTTTACTTTCAGTCTGCTTTAAGCTTTCATGTGCTAGAATATCAAAATATATCCCTATAATCTATATTCATGACTGATTAAATTGGAACTATTTTCTTCAGCGGAGGAATAACTCAACATTCGCTAAAAGGCGCTTCTATGGGGGAAAGGGTTAACTTAATACCCTCATAGACTGTTTCTAGTTTTGAAAACAGATGACCACTTTAAGCAGATTAAAAGTAAAGCAGAATGCTCCTGAAGGAGCAAACTTCAGTCTGGATAAATACTTTTTTCTATGGCTGTAAGCCGGAAAAGATGGAGACTTGGAAAGAACTTTAATGGTATTGTGCACCCTCTAACCCATTACAGTACTGAACCTTATTAAATTAACAATTTTTGCGATTCGCTTGCATTTCGATGGCAATTCGCTTGCAATTCGATGGCAATTCGCTTGTGAATATTTTCCAACACAATTAACGCGTTAAGTTTGTCTGAATTGTGTATCTCACCAATATTCGCAAATATGCCTTCGTTAATGTTTTTCGATTCCATTGTTGTCACAACCGCTTCGGAAAAATTGTGTGAAAAGACTCGAGCACACGATTTGCTTTTTGAAGCGCCCGATTCGATGGCAATTCGCTTGCGATTATCAATTTAATTTAATAAGGTTCAGTACTGTACCTCCACAGTCTGTTTGTTGATTTGCAATCAAGGTATCCGGTAAATCAGGTTGAAAGTTTAACAGAAAGGTTAACCCTTATCATACTGAGCTCAACTTTGCTAACCTTTCTAACAGTTTGGATCTAAATCAGATGCCAAGTTGTGTGGTGTCTGATCTGGATCCAAACTGTTTGACACTCACATTTAAATCATAATAACTTTTCTTCAATTTAAAAAGCATATAAAAAACTACATGTATTTCGATTTTTTTTTTACAAAGGAAATATTTGAATCAGATGACTATTCAGCATGATAAGGGTTAACCCATTTCCCCACTAGCTTGTATTGAGATAAGCATTGACAATTGTTAATTGCTAATGAGTTAATGGGTTAACCCATTACCCCATAGCTTGTTTCTAGTTTTGAAGACCAATGACCACTTAAAGCAGGTTAAAAGTAAAGCAGAATGCGCCTTAAGGCGCATTCTGCTTTACTTTAACCTGCTTTAAGCTACTATCTGCTACAATATGTAAAGTATTTCTTGTGGTACATATTCATGACTGAAAAAAGGTAATTATTTTGGTTTAAACAATATTATATTCAAAAAATGAAATAGATTGGACAACAGGCATTGCCTATGTTAGTCCTCTCCAGGTAACTATTTTGTTCAATGAAGGAATAAATTAAAGGCGTAACAAGGCACATTTATGGGGTTATGGGTTAACTCAAGTTTATTTGTTCTTACAGAGGAAGATGGACGAGAGAGACGCCAAGTTGAGGTCAGTGAGAGAAAACATCACAAAACACATGAGGAAAGCTGATCCAGGTCAGTCAAGATATTTTTTAAACTGGAAACTTTATAATTTGGTTAAACAACTCATATTGTACATCGAGATAAAATCAAATCAGTTAAAAAATAAAAGTGAAAATAGTAAAATTAAAAAGAAAAAATATTGTGATTGTAATAGTAAGAAAATATATTAGAGCTAATTAAAAAAAATAGGAGCCCTCTGATCAGAGTCTACACTGTTTGCTCATTTAGAACAGTATTTATTAAACTACCCAGAATTCCAAGAAGGCTAGTTCATGTTTTGTTAACTAAAATGATCCACAAGGGAACATAATTACCCACAAGAGTTACTTAGTGTTGAAAGAATAACCCTTTCCCAATTTGCATGTTTTCAGTATTGAAGACAGACATGTGCTTAAAGCAGGTTGAAAGTAAAGCACATTCTGATTTACATTCTGCCTGCTCTAAGCTACTATCTGCTAAGATATAGGTAATATTTCTAGTGGTGCATTTTCATGACCATATTAAGTGTAACTTAGGGGAAATAATCATAATAAGCAGCAATACTTTCGATCAAATCCGTTCACTTATATTGTATGTAATTTACAGGAGTGTGTACTATATTAACTCTTTGAACCATGGTCCCGCATATAGGCGTCCTTTTCAAACAGTGTAAATGTGAATAGTACACATGTTCTATGCAAACAGTGAAGACCCATATCAGAGGGCTCCAGAAGGAGCCCTCTGATCAGGGTCTTCACTGTTTGTCATAAAGTCAAACATTGACAAAAACAACCCTTAAAAGTCAGAAATGGACTAGACTAAAATGGAAACTGGAATTGTCCATTTAAAGTTTCAGGGAGGAAAGAGTTAAGAAATAAAATACCTTTAAACTAAGTGGAACTTTTTTAATGGAGGAATAAATTTAAAGGCATAAAAAGTCTTATTTATAGGTTAATAGGTAATAATACAAGATTAACTCATTAACCCATATCCTGTTTTAGTAACCTCTAAAAGCAGGCTGAAAGTAAAGCAGAATGCTCCTTAACCCATTACCCGATAAATACGCCTTTAACTTATTCCTCCACTGAAGAAAATAGTTCTAATTTATACAGTCAATGAACATGTTCCAAAAGAAATAATTTCTATATCCTAGCAGATCAGCCTGCTTTAACCCTTTACCTAATAACCTGTTTATAACATTAAAGACATGTGATCACTTAAAGCAGGTTGAAAGTAAAACAGAATGTGCCTTAAGGCACATTCTGCTTTACTTTCAGCATGCTTTAAACTACCATCTGCTAGGCTGTATATAAATATTTGTTATGGTAATTGTTCATGAGGATATAAACTGGAACTATTTTCTTTAGCGGAGGAATAAACCAAATATGCTAAAAGTCGCTTCTATGAGGGAAAGGGTTAAGCTACCATTTGCCAGAATATAGAAAATATTTCTATGATAATATATTCATGACTGTATAAATTGGAATTATTTTCTTCAGTGGAGCCATAAATTAGAGGAGTAAAAAGGTGTATTAATGGGGTAATGGGTTAATGGTATTTCGTCTATTTGTATGTAGCAAGGAGTACGAAGTTGGCGTTTATTGACAACGTCGCTAAACCTCCAAGGGAAGTACGAAGACAACAGGCTAGATTTGGTACGTCGAACACCATGGTGGAACCTAAGAAGGGCAAAAACCGGTTCCCAGCTGTAGATATGATTGCAATAGGCCGGGCGAAAGACCAAATGTTAAACAGAGGTAAGACTTAGGGATCAATTTTCCGCCGTCTGTCTGTCACAGGACTGCCGTTTCTCCAGATTTTTCCAATTTTTTTGGATTTTTATCCTAGATGATAGCTTAAAGCAGGTTGAAAGTAAAGCAGAATGCGCCTTAACCCATTACCGAATAATTACGCCTTTTTTACACCTTTAACTTATTTCTCACGTTCCAAAAGAAATAATTCTATATCTTAGCAGATGGTAGCTTAAAGCAGGCTGAAAGTAAAGCAGAATGTGTCTTAAGGCTTATTCTGCTTTACTTTCAACCTGCTTTAACTAGTCACCAGTCTTCAAAACTAGAAACAGGCTATGGGGGTAATGGGTTAAAGCGCATTCTTCTTTACTCTCTCTGTCTATAAAATGTGTCCCAGGAAGACCACTGAGCAGGAAATTATTCTAAATTTATTTTATGAGCTCTCATTTAAGATTCTAATTTATTTTTCATTATTTCAGCTTCAAAAGCCCCATTGATGAAGAAGACTCTCAACATGATGCAATCAATGCCGCGAAGATGATCACATCATTGGTTATCTAAAAATGTGGTTACCATGGATACAAGATTTAGGATTTTAGTTACTGTAATGAACATATACATGTATATCTCTTTAATCCTTTACTCCATAGATACACATATTTGCTCATTAAATTCAAGCCTCCACTTTCTTCAGTCATGAGTATGTATTATATGGAAGATATTCTATATCTTAGCAGTTGATAGCTTTAAGCAGGCTGAAAATTAGACACAGGCTATGGAGTAAAGAGTTAAAAATACACGAGAGGTCTATGTGTTGTATTTATGTTGGACAATGATTTTATCCTGTTTCCCCATAGCCTGTTTCTAGTTTTGAAAACAGGTTACCACTTAACCCTTTAACCCATATTCTGTTTCTTGTTTTGAAAACAGGTGACCCCTTAAAGCAGGTTAAAAGTAAAGCAGAATGCCCCTTCAGGTGCATTCTGCTTCACTTTCAGCCTGCTTTAAGCTATCATCTGCTAGGATAGAGAAAATATTTATTTTGGTGTACATGTTTATCAAATTATGACTGTATAAATTGGAACTACTTTCTTCAGTGGATGAATAAACTAAATAGGCTTAAAGGGACCTCTATTGGGGGAAAGGGTTGAATCACTTACTGCATCATTTTCTTCTTTTATTAACCCTTATCTGCATAGAACCGTAGCCTATTTCTAGTTTTGAAGACAGATGACTTCTTAAAGCAGGTTGAAAGTAAAGCAGAATGTGCCTTAAGGCACATTCTGCTTTACTTGCAGCCTGCTTTAAGCTACCATTTGCTACAATATACAAAATATTTATTATGATACATATAGTTTATGGTATTTATGAATGTATAAAATTGAACTATTTTCTTCAGAGGAGGAATGAATTGAATGTGTTAAAATGCATATCTATGGAGTAATGGGTTAAAGCACTTTCTGCTATATTTTTTATCTTATCTGATAAAACACTCGCCTGTCTAAAGAAGTCTCAATTCTGCTTTATTTTCAGCTTGTTTTAATGTTAGCCTGTTTTCAAAACTAGAGTCGGGCTATAGTGTAAAGGATTAATATAATGTTGACTATTAATTGTGTCAAGTTTTGATATCAAAAGTTATTAATTACATGTATGTGCAATTTCATGACTTTGTACAGTATTGTGTTTGTTAGAGTTGTTTATACAGTGTTCCCTCTCTAATCCAATGGAAGACATAGATTGTGTGTGTTGTTTGGGGGGAGTTGTTATAGGGAGGGAATATTAAGACTTGGCTTACATTTACAAACAGCTTGAATCCAGATCAGACGCCGCGTCACGCGGCGTCTGATCTGGATTCAAGCAGTTTGTCATTCGTCATTATATATATTTATAGATATTATATTTATTATATCAAAATGTCCATTTTATGGAACTTCGATAGTAAACAGCAGACGACAATTTTAAGCAGACGATTTTGCAGCAGTAAAAGCGTTGTCCTGTGTAGGGAACTGTGACAAGGGTCTTTGTAAGGAGGGGAGTTGTTGTTTGGAGGGTCATTGAAGGGAGGGAGCACTGTATACAATGGAGAAGAAGTTATTCTCTCCCAATAAATATGTTTATGCTAAAATCTTTTATGTTCATTGCAAACAGTTTGGAGCCAGATCAGAAGCCAGGTAACCAGAGGCCCGTTTCATAAAACTTAGTGCGACATAAACGGTCGTAAGTCAAAACTTTAAAATACATTTAATTTTTGATTTCTGTATCTAATCCTGTCTTGTTATATCTCTTTGGAATCGTCTTGAAAAGACAACTCCAAAGAGATGTCACAAGAAAGGATTAGATGCAGAAATAAATAATTATTGAGACTTTTATAATCTGACTTACGACAGTATTTGTCGTACAAACTTTTATAAAATCGGCCCCAGGTGTCTGTCTGGCGAATTCTCTTTTGAGTGACTGCTTAACCCTTTCCCCCATAGAAACACCTTTTAGCATATTTAATTTATTCCTCCACTGAAGAAAATAGTTCCAATTTATTCAGTCATAAACATGTACCAAAAGAAATAGTTTCTCAATTCTAGCAGATTGTTGTCTTTAAGCCTTTGAATAAAACATGTCCAATTTATAATGTCAAGAGTTATAATCATAAGAAATATTTTCTATATTCTAGCAGATGGTAGCATTCTGCTTTGCTTTCAACCAGCTTTAAGTGGTCTTCAAAACTGAAAATAGGCTATGGGGTACATGTGTATTGGGTTAAGCGGTCACCTGTCGTCAAAACAGTCTAAGGGGTAATGGGTTACAGTGGAGAATCTGTTATTCTTTCCCAATAAACGCGTTTACGCTAAAACTATTATTTGCAGTGCAAACAGTTTGGAGCCAGATCAGACGCCGGGTAACCCGGCGTCTGATCAGGCTCCAAACTGTTTGCCACCAAGATAAACATGAAATATCAAAATTGTCCAAAAGTTGTTCTTTTCTACGATTTAGAGCTTTGCGTTTGCGTACGTTTGCGTTTAAACGGGAAAGAATAACAGATTCTCCACTGTATGTCTTTTATTACATGAACACTTTCTACTTTACTGTACTGTGTGTGTGTGTGTTGTTTGTTTTTAAACTTCTGGAGACTGAGATTTCAAGCATGATGGTTTATTTGTTGTGTTATAACATTTCTGTGATTCTCATGAGCATACTTGGTGATTTACTGTGTTTGTAACATAGCTAATTGAGTGCAGTAGATAATGAGACATTAATTTATACATTGAAAATCAAGGTTTTGTCCAACATCTTATTTAGACCTGAATAAGGTCACCATTTCAATATAATTGTCATAGAGGTTTTGGTTATTTTGACAGTTTTAATTTGTAATGATCTAGTTATTTATTATATTTGTAAAGCTTCGGGATTTTTTTTTCTCATGAAAATAAATTTGTAGACTAGAAATTCTGTATTTTGGGGACTGGTACCCTGTTTATACACGTTTTTGGTGCATGTACATAATTATGTGTAACGGACAGGTACCTAGGATTTTTATATGCTCAACCCCTAGTCTTTTGTTTAAAACTTTATATATGCTGCTATACACCCCTTTCGGTTATTACAAGCAGGGATACTTACAGTGGAGAAAACCTTATTCTTTCCCAATAAACACGTTAAAGCTAAAACTATTATTTCTATTGCAAACAGTTTGGAGCCAGATCAGACGCCAAACTGTTTGCCACCAAGATAAACATCAATTATCAAAACTGTCCAAAAGTTGCATTTTTCTAGGTTTTAGTGTTTTGCGTTTGTATTTCGTTAAAATGGGAAAGAATAACTTATTGTCCACTGTAAGAGATGCACCATGGACTGTACCCGGCCGGGTACTTGATCCTGACACCGACGAACCAGTCATAATGCTAACCCGAAATGCTGAGCGCCAAGAAGGGAAGCCATTACTACCAATTTTTAAGTCTTTGGTATGACCCTGCAGGGGATTGGTCCCACAACCTCCTGCACTGCAAGCGGACACTCTACCACTGAGCCACGCAGTCTGCTGTGAAATTGTCGTCTGTAAAATTGGTTAAATTTAGATTTATACTTTTTGGAAGTAAAGAAACAAATTATTTGCGTAAGTCAAAATTTTAAATTTTAATTTATATTTTTTAATATCACTTGCTACAAACAGCAAATAACCAGATCAGAGGACGCGCTTTTAGCGCGTCCTCTGATCTGGCTATTTGCTGTTTGCAAACGTTTATGATAGAAAAATAAGAGTTAAACGATTTTGACTTACGCAAAAATTTTGAGTAAGTAGTTTAGTAAAACGGGGCCCCTGAAGACAAGTGACTTACAGTTTCAATCAAGATCAGATACAATGTTATACTGCATCTGATTTGGATCTAAACTGTTTGCACACAAACAAAATCACAAGCAGCAGACAAAGGGTTAAATTTGAATGTGTGTAAGAGTTGGTTCCCAGTTTTTACTCATTTTGTAGGTTACTATGTGCAGGACACTCACTCTAAAAAATGGGAACCAAGGGTTTTGATTATAATTCAAAATGAAGAAAATTTTGCTGGACCCATTATTATAATGGACTTTTTTTTCAGACACTTCCCATGTTAGGTGATACAGTGAAATCTTAATATAACAGACATTAAATGATAGCTAGTCAAAACGTCCCAATGCATTAACGTCCCATTGCCTCAGTGTACCATTTTGAGTCAAAACGTCCCATTAAAATAAGTGAATTATTTTATGTTTAAGACAGATGGCTGCTTAAAGCAAGGTGAATGTAAATCAGAAAGCTCCTTTAGGAGCTTTCTGATTTACATTCACCTTGCTTTAAGCTGCCATATGTCTTTCGAAAATGCAAACAATTAGCTTTATTTAAAGACATTACTTGACCAAGCTTGGGTGGTAACACCTACCCCAGTAGATAGTTTGAGTCAAAGCATGGAGACCATGCACTTACGGTTGTAACGGCTAGGCAAAAAATCAATCGTGTTTCTCATGTGAGGCCCGCATCATATATTTGATAGTTTGGTTAGTAAAACCCTTGGAAAAAACCCTTGAGATCTAGTATGCAAGGGCCTATTTACAAAACTTCAGAGTGCTGAGCTGTTGCCTGCACAATTGTCTCATGCTCTTCCTGTATTTTCACACCTAGTGAGAACAATGGGGGGGATTAATGAATAGACTTGTAATGTCTTTAAGTGGTCATACAAAGAGGTTTTTTCCCTGTATTTGTGTATTTCTAGTGATATGTATCAGCATTATCATTACTGGCTATAAGTTTATATTGACTGTTTTTGATAACAGTGTAGACGCAGATATAATACACCACCGGAACTCATATAAATTTGCAAGAACATGAACAAATTATTTACAGTTAAACCCCTCTATTATGACCACTAGAAAAGAAAGCTAATTGATTTATGAAAGACAGGTGACAGCTTACGGAAGCTTTCTGTTCTAATTTCAGCTTGCTTTAATGAGACACCTGCCTGAAAAAACATTTTAATTAACAAAGTTTGGTTGTCTAAAAGAGGGGTTTGAAGTTTTTTAAAAAATCTTTCCATATTAATCCATTACCCCATAGCCTGATTCTAGTTTTGAAAATAGATGACCACTTAAAGCAGGTTGAAAATAAAGCAGAATGCGCCTTATGGTGCATTCTGCTTTACTTTTAGCCTACTTTAAGCTACCATCTGCTAGAATGAAGAAAATATTTCTTATGATGACTATAAATTTACACTATTTTCTTGAGTTGAGGAATAAATTGTAGGCGTAAAAAGGCATATTTATGGGGAAATGGGTTAAGTTAGGTGTACTGGTGTGTGAACTATGGTTTATTTATGTGTGAACATTGATGTGATTTGATAGGTGAAATTACATAAAGTATCAACAAGCTTGTGTTTTAACTATTATAACTCCTCCTCATCATCATCATCATCAACGGATTTGGATCCTGGAACTTTAAATGGACTATTCAAGTTTTTATTTCATTTAGTCAAAATTGAGATGCTTTTTCGTTTCATTTCAAGTATTTGTCCAAATAGAAGCTTAAAGCAGGTTGAAAGTAAATCAGAATTCAGGAGCATTCTGCTTTACTTTGAGCTTGCTTTTAAGTGATATTTTGACTTCTAAACTAGAAACAGGCTATGGGATAATAGATTAATGCAGAAAGCTCTTATAGTCTTATGCAATCTTATTTCCTGTAGGAGCTTTCTGCATTACTCTAGTTCTGCTTTAACCCATTAAGCCATACTGACTCATATTGACGCATTGTGAATTAGTCTCATACTGACTCATTTTGACACACTTTAATCCACTAGCTTGTATTGAGATAAGCATTTATATCGCTTATGAGTTAATGCTTTAAGCAGATATACCTGCTTCTATAATCGGTCCGTCTAAAGACCCCAAACCTCCCCAAAGTTTATGCGGTTATGAGCATCTTGCCATGTTGTTTTCCATATCCTTGCAGATGGTAGCTTAAAGCAAGCTGAAAATGTAGCAGACTGTGCCTTAAGGCACATTCTGTTGTACTTTGAAACTGCTTTAACCCATTTCTCCATAACCTGTTTCTAATTTTGAAAATAGGTGAACTCTTAAAGCAGGTTAAAAGTAAAGTAGAATGCGCCTTTAGGCACATTCTGCTTTACTTTCAACCTTCTTTAAGGTACCATGTGCTGGAATATTGAAAATATTTCTTATAATATATATTCATCGCTGTATCAATTGGAACTATTCTCTTCAGTGGAGGAATAAATTAGAGGCGTAAAAAGGTGTATTTATGGGGTATTGGGTTAAGCAGATATTCATGCTTCTATAGCTAGTAGTTGCTCAACTCTTTGAACTCGGTGACCTTTACAACAGTGTACCTGTAACTAGTACACTTGTCCTATGCAAGCAGTGTATACCCAGGTCAGAGGGCTCCTATATTGTTAAAACCAACTTTAATGCATTACCCCATAGCCTGTCTCCAGTTTTGAAGACAGGTGACTACTTATAGCAGGTTGAAAGTAAAGCAGAATTTGCCTCAAGGCGCATTCTGTATTTCTTTCAGACTGCTTTTAGTTGCTATCTGCTAGAATATAGAAACTATTTTTATGATACACATTAATGACTGTATCAAATGGAACTATTTCTTCAGTGAAGGAATAAACTAAAGGCATAAAAAGGTGTATTTATGGTGTAATGGGTTATTTGTAAACTAGCCTAGTCCATTTAAGAATCAGAGGTCAATGTACAAATGACTCATTCCCACTTAAGGTAAAATTTACAAATTTTGAACATTTTATCATGTCTTGTTGTTTGTTTTCACAATAAAGCAGATATTTCTGCCACCGTTTAAACTGTTTAGTCCTTTTTTCTCCATCTCCTACACCCTGGTGTATGGACACACCTCTATCACATGTTTCGGACTACAGTGCTCCCTCTCTACAACGGCCATCCCAACAACCACTCCCTCCTTACAACAACCCTTGTCGCAGTTCCCTAAACAAGACAATTATGTCCAACCTTTTCAATGCTGCAATATCGTCTGATAAATATTGTCATCTGCTTTTTAGCTCACCTGAGCTAGCTCAGGGTGAGCTTTTGCAATCCTTGAATGTTTGGCGTCCGTCGTGCCGCGTGCGGCGTCAACAATTTTAGTGTTTACACTCTAGAGGCCATAGAATATATCCAGTCTTTCTCAAACTTGCTCAGATTGTATATTACCATAAGAGTTCAGATGAGTTCGATTATGGTTGAAATCGGACCAATAGGTCAAGAGTTATCAACCTTTGAATTGCTGATAATGCCATATTGAACAGTGTTTACACTCTTGTGGCTACAACATTTATCCAGTCTTTCTCAAACTTACTCAGATTGTATATTACCATAAGAGTTCGAATGAGTTAGATAATGGTTGAAACCGGACCAATGGGTCAAGAGTAATCTGCCTTTGAATTGCTGAAAATGCCATATTTTACAGTGTTTACACTCTAGAGGCCACAATATTTATCCAATTTTTCTCAAACTTGCTCAGATTGTATATGACCATAAGAGTTCAAATGAGTTCGATTATGGTTGAAATCGGACCAATAGGTCAAGAGTAATCTACCTTTGAATTGCTGAAAATGCCATATTTAACTGTTTACACTCTAGAGGCTACAATACTTATCCAATCTTTCTCAAACTTGCTCAGATTGTATATGACCATAAGAGTTCGAATGAGTGTGATTATGGTTGAAATCGGACCAATAGTTCAAGGGCAATCTACCTTTGAATTGCTGAAAATGCCATATCTTACAGCGTTTACACTCTTGCAACTTCAGTTTTCAATGGATTTTACTGTAAACGTCTACAGTATTTGTTTATCATTACGTCATCAAATTATATACTAATTCCTTGAAAAAGCCTAACGGCGAAACGTTGGAAGATAATTTAATTCGTGTTGGTGTTGTTATTTTTCTTATATTTTTCTTATATTGATATACTATGAAATACTAGAATTATGAGGTTGTATTCCAAAATTGTTTACATGCTATAGATCCACTACAAATTTGAATGGATTTAGATTAAAACGGGTGAAACAGAAAGGCAAAGCTATCAGGCTTCAGTACAACAGGTGAGCGATATCAGGGCCTTCAGGCCCTCTTGTTTCTCAAAGTCATATATTCGAAATTTTGACAGAAAAATACATAATGACGAGTGACAAACAGCTTGAACCCAGATCAGACACCGCGTTACGCGGCGTCTGATCTGGATTCAAGCTGTTTGCAAATATAAGGCAAAGTCCCTCCCATTAACGACTCCCTCCGAACAACGAACACAATCCTTGTCTCCCATTGTACATTCAACAGAAAATTCACTAACGATAGAGGAAGTGTCACACTATACCAACGTCTAGGCTCCAAAAAATGAAACATTGATACGCATGTTAACACCAGTAATTTATTCCTTCACTGTAGAAAATAGTTCCAATCTATACAGTCCTGAATATAATTATTCCATAAATATTTTCTTTATCCTAGGAGATTGCATCCTTATAAATTGGACCAGTCATTTACAAGTTTTTATAGTGCCCGGTATGACATCTATACCATCGTCGGGTAAACAGTGACACCCCTCTAAACCGGACATGTGTGGAGACAACATACATTTCCTGTTTAGAGGGGTTTCCGGTTTAGATGGGTTTTACGCTTGTTTCTAGTATGGAATATTGATGATCACTTAAAAGCAGGTTGAAAGTAAAGCAGAATGCGCCTTAAGCTGTCATCTGATAGAATATAGAAACTTGGTATAGATCTAGCTTCGGACAATAAGTTTCTATAATTGAGTTCCAAGTCAAGGTCCCGATGAACTGAAAATGGTATATTACACACTCCGCTATCGCAATCTGTACTCACATAGAAAATAGCGAAAAACGTCTGATATTGGTCAGTCAGCATGGTGGAATTGATTTATTTAAGAATGACGTCAACGGCGTTTTTATGTACTATGACGTCACAACTAGAGTTGATGTCACTTGACAACCAACCCTAGATTATATTCTAGTGGTCTTTCATATTTGCTGGACATTTTGTCACCAAAAGCAACGTATTTCACCATGGAAAGGTAAACTGATTCTTTATTTGCCAGCTGCAACACTTACATTATTTCATATGTGAACTTCAAGATTCTTTTTTAAACCAAATTGTGCTTTAATCTACATGTAAGCGCAGGACTGCCATTTCTCCAGATTATTACCCTAGCAGATTGAAGCTTAAAGCAGGTTGAATGTAAAACAGAATGCGCAGTTGTGCGCATTCTGCTTTAGTTTCAACCTGCTTTAAGTAATCGCGCTTGAAAAATAGAAAAAATGGAAACCTTAGGATTTTTCAAGATCAACTTATGGCAGCCATGTAAGTGCGATATGTCAACTTACCCGTATTTTATAATAATTTTTTCAATATTCCAGATAGGGAATTAAATTAATATTAATATATATACTGCTCTTTCCAATATTTCGACCTCTAAGGGCCCTTTTCAAAGAAAATCAAGTCAAAACACACGTCACATTTTTGTATTTTTTAAGTTGAATTTTGATACTTCGATCTCGCTTAAGTCGAACATACCCATGTTTCAAAGTTAAAACATGGCTAAAGAACGTTTTAACTTTGAAATACTGTACGAGTAAAAATAAAGAAGGGTTGGAAACGGATCAAAGCTTTTGTCCGTCTTAGAGAGAATTCCGGTGTTTAGAGGTTCCGGTTTAGGGAGGGGGGGGGGGGGGCGTCCCTGTATACTGTTTGCTCTCTTCATTTGTTTGTAAATAACGAGTATACTCGTCGCTAGGGCTCAATAAATTAATCGGCAGGCCCAGCGCTTTAAAAGCGTTTGAGTTGAGTCTGAGTACGTCCTCAAGCATTTGATTGGTCAGATTGGAGCCTAGGCTCGAATCTGACCAATCAAATGCTTGAGAATGAGACAAAAATACTCACACGAGCGTCAAATAGTTTTGATTCAGATCAGACCTCAAGTTACTCTTCCTCTGATCCGGCATCGAGCTTATAAAGCGCTGGAGTAAAATGTGAAGCTCAGTGGTAGAGCGTCCGCTTGCAGTGCGGGTTCAAACCCCGGCCGGGTCAAACCAAAGACTTGGAAATTGGTAGTAATGGCTTTCCTCCTTGGCGCTCAGGTTAGCATTACGACTGGTATGTCGGTGTCAGGATAAAGTGACCGGCCGGGTACAGTCCCAATGGTGCACCTAAAAAGTGCCCCTTCTCATAATCATCAGGATTGATGGCGAGACGTAATAAATAGAAATAGTTCTTTAGCATTTGATTGGTCGGATTCGAACCTTTGCTTATATCTGTGACCAATCAAATTCTTGAGAACGAGCTCGGACTTAACTCAAACTCAGGCTTTATAACCTTGGACATTGGATACAAACTTTGCAAATGCGGCTTTACTCATTTTCGACAGCAAAATAGTTTAAACAGTCAGGGATGCCATTTCTCCGGATGTCTCCGAAATCTTTGGATTTTTATTCTAGCATTCAGATGGTAGCTTAAAGCAGGCTGAAAGTAAAGCAGAATGCGCATTTAGGCGCATTCTGCTTTACTTTCAACCTGCTCTAAGTAAAAATGTTGGAAAAATACAAAATTTGGAAATCGTAGGTTTTTTCATGATCGACTTAATTTGGCGGTCATGAAAAGTGCAATGCTCACACAAATAGTTCTGTATTGCCAACAATGGTGACCTGGACCAGACGCCTCGCAACACATCATCTCTTCTGAGTCTACAGTGTAGTCAATGTTTTGTTAAGTAATACAGTGCTCCCTCTCTACAACGACACCAAATGGTAGATACATATTGTGTGTGTTGTTCTGAGGGAGTCGTTATAGGGAGGGAATATTAAGACTTCAATTTAACCGAGTCTGTAATTTTCAGTATTTGCTTTGCTTTCTGTGCTTTCAAAGGATCTCCCCTTATTCAGAATTTATATATTTCACAACAGCAGGTGTTAAGTGCTTGTGTGGCGGCTGTAAAATACTTCATTCTCAGTGTTGTTATACTTTCTGGTCCTTTGGAATCATTGATTTCAGCGCATATACAGTCGAAAGTTGAATTCCGCTTAAGCTGATGCTAGGGGGGCGTGAGCACTGTTGCATATTTAAGTATTGCTCGTGAACAGAATCAATTAAACCGAGTCTGCAATTTTCAGTATTTGCTAAAAATGTTTTCTGTGCTTTCAAAGGATCTCCCCTTATTCAGAATTTTTGTCTTACATTTGCAAACAGCTTGAATCCAGTTCAGACGCCGCGTCCGCTGCGTCTGATCTGGATTCTAGTTGTTTGTCATATACCATCGAAATGTACACTTATATGAAGTTAGAGAAAAACAGCAGACGACAATTTTAAGCAGACGGCATTGCAGGTATAATAATAATAATAATAATAACGACTTTATTTCATGTGGATTACATATTTGGTATAGAACAAACAAACCAATTTTCAATATGGTCCACAAACAAAATTAACATATATACAACATGAAGGAACACAATTACAAATCAGTATTTTTAAACCTTTGCAAACAGAGTGGACCCTGAAAAGACAGTTCCTGTAGGAGCTCTCTACAGGGACTACTCTGTTTACTTAAAGCATTTTAAAGATTAAGCTGAAAATGATAATGCACAAGTGTCATTATGAGAATTCAGGATTTGTTATCTATACATGAATATTGAATAGGTAGAGGCAATATAAAGCCAAAAAACCCCGACGATTTGACAAATAGCAAAGATCTAGATCAATGAAATTTCATAACAAACGGGAAGGAATATACCAAAGATACTTCAAACCCTTTACTCCATGGTATATTTCTAGTATTGAAGAAAGGTGATCACTTAAACCAGGTTGAAAGTAAATCAAAATGAGCCTAAATGTACACTCTGTTTTACTTTAAACCCGCTTCAAGTCACCATCTACTAGAGAACATAAAACATTTTTCATGAAACATATCTATGTAGTAAAGGGTTAAAGCAACATGTAGGTTTAATCAAGATCCATATTTATATCATAACTTATATACATAGAAGCCCTTACAAGCAGCTAAGGCCTTGCTCAGTCATTAACCCTTAGCTCAACGCATATTCAAAAAATTACCCCTCATTTTATGGATACTATTCAAACCATTTATTTAAAAGTAGAATACTATGAATTTGAAAACTTAGAATGTTGTCTATTTCAGAATAATTTCTTCTTCTAGCAAATAATGTATACTCTGATCAGAGAGCTTCTTAAGGAAGTATCTCATCTGGGTCTACACTTTCAGCAAAAACTACTATCGACATAATTAGCGGGCTAAAGGTTAATAGTGTAACAGCCGATCAGGGGTTCAGCAGCAAAAACAAAGCCTACATGAAACCATCGCAACATTAACCCCTTACCGCACATGGCATAGTTCAGTTCAAGTTTTGAAGACAGGTGATCACTTAAAGCAGGTTGAAAGTAAAGCAGAATGCGCCTTAAGATGCATTAACCTTTTTTCAGCCAGCCTTAAGTTGCTAAGATATAGATCTAGCAAATATTCTTATTTAACTTTTTGTAAATAATTATGACTGCACAAATTGAATGCGCTTAAAGGCGTTTCGATATATGGTAACGGGTCAAGGAAAGCGATGATTAGACTGGCACCTTAGGAATAGTGATATAACCCCATATTAAACGTAAAGAACAGCTTACTTCAGCTGCAAACTACAATATGCGGCGTATAGAAACCTTGGCGCCTTGTAATAAATTTCATGTACAGTAATCTACCTTGTTTATATAAATTTAAACTATAGTGGGAAATGAACTTTCACCCCTGAGCAGCAAATTTTCATCACTATACATGTATTACATTTTGAAGCATTATGAAGCATAACAAGTGACTACACTATCTGTCTAATTTAACCCATTTAAGGTATGAAGTTTTAAATGAGGCAAGTGATTGAGCATTTCTTATGTTCAAAGGCAAGTTATTCCAAACCATAGCTCCAGAATAGGCAAACGACCTCCTGAAAAATTCAGACTTTGGTCTGGGAGAATATAACTGAGAATTTGATGAAGACCTTAAATTTCTATCATGCACATTTGACTTTAGTGTGAACAAATCATATAAATATACAGGTGCCAAACCTTTGAATACTTTGAACATTAGAGTAGCTTTGTGAAATGTAACTCTTTCCGGAAAAGTCATCCAATTAAGTTCTTTGAAGAGATCAGCTGAATGGGCAGTTTTATCTTTATTAAGGATAAGCCTTGCTGCACGTTTTTGAAAACGAATGATTTTTTGTTCTTGCGATATTGAACAGTTTCCCCAAATAACGCAACAGTAGTCGAGATGAGGTAAGATGTAGGAGTTAAAATACATTTTTCTCAATGGTATAGTTAGAAATACTTTGATTCTTGAGAGGAGGTATAATAAGGAGTTACACTTTTTAAGTATGTTATTGATATGGCTATCAAAAGATAAAAATACATCAAAGGTGACACCGAGTAACTTCTCCTCACGACTGCAATGGATTTCTTCATTTCCAAATGGGATTGGCAGAGCAATATTTTGAATGCCTGCAGATTTAGATCTTGATGTAATGTACATGGATTTAGTTTTTGCAACGTTAATTGACATTTTGTTCTTTTCACACCAATCATTAACGTTAAATAGATCTTTACTCAACGAGTTTGCTACAAAGTTGAGAGAAGCATTGTGTACTGACAGCGTTGTGTCGTCTGCAAAAATGTCTGCAACAGAATGTGTACATGCAGATGGTAGGTCATTTATGAATATCAAAAATAAAAGAGGACCTAAGACTGAGCCTTGTGGTACACCAGATAAAACAGAAGTTAGCTGCGAGGTTACTCCAGATACATGCGTTTGTTGAGATCTATTATGCAGGTATGAGGCAAACCATGAACATGTCTTTTGGTTAATATTGAAATGTTTTAACTTTTCGAAGAGTATCATGTGATCAACCAGGTCAAAAGCCTTAGACAGATCTAAGAAGATTGAACCTACAATCTCATTACTATCGATGGCTGCAATCCAGTCATCTATTAATTTTACTAAGGCAGTTTGGCAGGAATGATTGGACCTAAACCCTGATTGTCTAGAGTAGAACAAGTTGTTATTTTCTATGAATTGCTTTAAACAGGAACTAACATGTCTTTCAAAAATCAAGGAAATGATTGGTAAAACTGAAATTGGTCTGTAATTCGACTTTTCTTCTTTAGGACCTTTCTTGTAAATAGGAGTTACTTTAGCTTTCTTAAAAACTTGTGGATACACACTACATACTATACTTCGGTTAAATAATTGTGTGAGTGTTGGGGCTATTATGGATGCTGATATTTTTAAAAATCTAGCGCTAATTCCATCTGAACCTGTTGCTTTTTTACAATCTAACGAGGTGAGTTGTTGTTCAACAAACTGAAGAGATACAGATGGAATTGAGAAACTAGGACAGTTGACATGGTCGGCTGAAGCATTTAACACACAGTGACTATTACTAGAGGAGTTACCCTGGAAACTCTTAAACACAGAAGCAAAATAGTCATTGAAGACATTTGCAGTAGTGTTCGGACATGTTATCGGTTTACCATCTGTATCGTTTATAAAACTAGTTTGAATTTTTGTCTTCATACCCGTTAGCGTGTTCAGACTATTCCAAAGAAGTTTCGGGTTGTGGGTATTAGAATTAATGGTATCATGATAAAATCGTGTTTTGGAATCAAGAATAAGGCGTTTAACAGTTTGTCTCCAGATTTTATAATTATCGATATCGGACTTTTTATGGTAGAAGTCACGCATTTTTATTGCCTGGAGTATTTCGTTGTTAAACCAGCCAGGTTGGTTATTCCTTTTCACGCGTTTATTCCGGAGAGGCGCATGTGAGTCTATGACAGACTTAAACATATCAATAAATTTTTCGACCGCCTCATCAATGTCTTCAATTAAATTAATATTAGACCAGGGTTGATTACACATTTCTTCTAGAAACTGAGATACATTAAAGTGTTTCATAGACCTATAAGAGATCGTTTTATGAACGGGACCTTGTTGGCAGTTTGAAGACACTTTTCGAGTTATGCATACCGGAAAGTGATCACTAATGGAGAAAGACGGGACCGACACATTAACTATATGATCAGGAACATTAGAAAAGGCATGATCGATCAATGTTGAAGATACCTGAGTTACACGTGTTGGAAATTTAACTAGCTGAGTAAAATTAACCGCCTGCATCTGGTCAAGCCATGTTTTAGACTGAGGACATTCACTGAGTACATCAATGTTAAAATCTCCAACAATTATGCACTCTATTTCGTCAGTTAAAGCATTGTCTACAGTAACATTGAAATCTAATAGCCATTGACTTTTGGATGAAGGAGGCCTATAAACATTAGATAATAAAAACGCTTTTGAATTCGGTATTTTTACCTCAAGCCAAATTGACTCTAAAGAACCATTTTCAATATCATGGCGTCGAATACATACTTGTCCTGTTTAGTGTCGTTGTAAGGAGGGGGTCGTTGGCTGGGGGTTGTTGAAGGGAGGGAGAACTGTAACTAGGAACAGATACATGTAGCTTAAAGATGGCCGTGACGTGTACTCTCTTAACGAACTGTAACGACTTTCATCATCGGTCAGTTTGCTACATGACGTCATTGACGTTTAATACACTGTGACGTAATAACTAATAACGACGTCACTTGACAACCATCTCTCCAGATAAATCATTGAGGTCGTTATCTTTTGCTGGACATTTTGACATCAAAAGCAACTGATAAAGCAATGGAAAGGTAAATCTAGATTTACTAAATTATTTACAAGCTGAAATACTTACCTATTTATAATTTTGTTAGTTACAAGTAACATGTAGTTGATTTATAGAAGAGTTCAATACAATATTTCATTCACTTCCGCTTCCGGTTGGCTGAGGATGGTCGACATTTTCTGAGGGAGAAAATCTTCAACATAAATCTACAAACATCGATGGATTTTCAATAACTTTTTCAAATATATTCATGCAATAAGTTTAACTGGATGGTGGACTAGTGATTTGGGACAATTTTTAGTTTGGAGCGTACACAAAAGTAAAAAAAAAAGGAAACATAGGGATAACGCACAAGGCATGGTTTCGGCGCTGTTTTGATCCGCCATTCTAAATTCAAAACTTTTTCAATCTAGTTCATTTAACGTAATAGTGGCATTATTTGGGGTAAAGTGAAATAAATATTAGGAAACAAATAGGAAGTGTGGAGCAAATTTTATTATTTTTTTAGAACTTATAATTATAATTCAATTAGAAATGTAATATTTGAAATTGAGTTCGAAGTGAAAATTGTTCATGTCTGAAAGTTTTGGTATAACTGGCAAACTCAACATCTTTTTCCATTAGACAATAATAATACGTAGGAGTAACTCTTTTATAAGCTGTAAGGGTATTTTTTCCTTTTCTTTTGGTTATTTTCAGAATTCCAGAAGGTAGGGTAACATCATTTATTAATAAATTCCATTTAGTCCTATCGCTTCTATAAAGTAGACAATATAATTACATGTAAGGGGAGGGCCTTATCCAGAAGGTGGCTACTGCAGGAGTGACGAACTGACGTACCCTGTAGTAAGTGCCTTCCCCAAACCCATGGGAAATAGGGAACCATTTTTAATTTTCTATTGTATATAGATCTGCTCATATTTTTAATTGCAAAGTTCAATTTTTTCTTAAATCATATAGTGAGGGAGTTCCAATATTTCATAACATAGAAAAATCTCAAAGTAAAAATCAAAATGTAGGTCATTAGTCCAAAGTATATATAATGAATTGTTGGGAGTAAGCTAATTTAGCATATGTAACATCTGTACTGTCCCTCCTGTACTGCATGGACTGTCTACAAATAAAAGAGGTAGAGGAGTTCTTGAGTAAAGAGCTAAATAGGGAGTTGGAATCAAATTATCAGAGAGTTGTTATTCTTAGCGATAGCAAAGGCAGATATTTGGAAGCAGAGTGTGAGGGATTACATTGGAAACCAGAGGAAATACTATGGTGGACCTGTAGCGGTAGAGATACCAAAACAGGGGTTAAATATCTCATAGATAATATCCACAAATTAAGGGACGGTAAAAAGACCATTGTTCTCTTCTGGCACTTCTCATGCAATGTTACCAAAAAAGTTGACAAACTAATTTACAAACGCTACAGTAGCAGTGGGGACCTAATTGCTAATATTCGACCATATTTAGAAACTTTGGAGACCGTGCACAAAACAGAAGAAAACATTGACTTGGGAATTCTTGAAACACCACCAATTTTCACGAAAGAATGGAACAAGATTAAAAACGCCCATGATTGGGAAATAACTGATGACAGTGACCTGCACCAACAAATTTCAGACCTTAATGACCTCATAGTTGAATTTAATTTGAAAATAGGCTTTCGATCACCTAGATTTACCATAGATTTCATACATAGAAGGAGAAACAAAAAAAAGGCCCAAACCAAAAATTATCTTAACCCAATTTTGCTCAAAGATGGAGTCCATCCCATAGGAATTGTTGCTAGAAAGTGGTTGATTAAAATTCTACAGTCTGTATCTAAATAAAAAAGTAAAAAATGTATAGTATGAAGATTAGTGCAAATAATGGTCAAACCAAGTAACTCAACAGGTGTATACAGTGTGTGACAAACTGATGTACCACTGCTAAAAGTTTTAGTGTGTGACAAACTGGTGTACCACGGAACTAACACATGTTGAGTCAATGTACAGATGGAGGAACTTGCATCCTATGATTGAAAAACTGAATTAGAAGTAGTACCCAGTGAGTGACAAACAGATGTACCACTGTTTAAAATATACATAAAAGTAATATAATAGTGTATCAAACACGGATAACAGTATGTGACAAACTGATGTAGTAAAGAAATACAAATTGCAATACGAAATGGTTTCAGATAGTTTAACAGTGTGTGACAAACTGATGTACTACTGTACAATAAAATAATAGAAATACAGGGTATATAACAGGGACAACAGTGTGTGACAAACTGATGTACTACTGTATAATAAAATAATAGAAATACAGGGTATATAATAGGGATAACAGTGTGTTGACAAACAGATGTACAACTGTTCATACAAAACTTATGTTTAGGTTAAAATAATAGAGTAAAATAGCGAGGGGAAATGGCAACTGGAGGAGACTTCCCCCACAGTACCCCAGTTAGGGATAAGAGTATTATACAATCGGGACTTGAAAGAAGGTCGCTGTTCAACAATGCAGAGATGGAGCAAAAAAGAAAAAGAGTTACAAGCCCAGAGCTAACTGACTTGTGTACAAAATGTGAAAAGTCACTGACTGAAAACTCTGTGGAATGTGGAAATTGTGCCTTAAAATTCTGTATAAAATGTACAGGTATGACAATTATGGGCCTGAACATGATTAAATCAGGCGCAATTCCGAACTACACATATCAATGTAAGTGGTGCAAAACTACAATGCCTACACTGGAAAACATTGATAGGAAACTGACCATAATGAATAGCAATACAGAAGCTAGGTTTAATGAAATGGAAGAAAGGCTACAGGAAATGGACCTCAAAACAGAGGATTCAATAAAAGAGAAAATGAGAGGAACTAAAGATGAAATCTTAAGTGAAATTGACGAAAGGATAAAGAAAGTGGTTGACGACAGGACCAAGGAAATGGACGAACGTAGAAGAAGGGAGATGAATGTGATGGTGTTTAATTTACCTGAGGGCACACATAAGGAAGGGTTACTGAACAAGCAACAGGACGAAAATGCTCTAAGAACAATAGCATCCGACCTTGGAAAAGAGGAAATACAAATTCTAACACACTACAGATTGGGCAAAAAGCAGTCTAACAAAATTAGACCCCTGAGGATAGTATTACAAAACCATAAAGATAGGAAATTCCTTTTAGAAAACTCTAAGGAAATAAAAAATAAAACAGCACCCAAATTTAGAAGAATAATTTTTTTCAAAGACATGACAGACGAACAAAGAATGGAGAGAAAGACAAAAAGAGAAAGAGCACCCAACCAAGAGGAAAAGGATAGCCAGAAGGAGATACAACTACCATATTCAAGGAGAAATCTCAACTCGCAGCAGAATTCCAGAAATATAGGAAGCATGAACATAACGGGCTTGTCCCAAGAAGTGGCCGACCCCTTTGTAAATGAGACACTTATGGATATAAGTTCAATTAACGACATTACAGTCGTTGGGGGTATCCCGGCAAATGTATATAAATCTACCAGTGAATCAAAAGTGTATAGGGCTGAACCCCAGAATGTGACTGCTAATCAGCAGTGTGACCAATGATTGTTTTAAAAATGTATATACGGGTAAAAGTTTTAATGCAGAAATCAGCAAACCACATATCGAGGGCTCGGCGCAAGAGGGGCGTAACTACATATTTTTCCAAAAATGACTTTTTTTGATTTTTCAGCTTATATTAGTCAAACTCATATGCTGTATAAATTTAAACAAAAAGTTTCAGATATTTATATCAATAATTTGATATTGCAATAAGGGCGTATCTCAGATTGCCAAATTATCTTAGCGCAAGAAGGGCGTAAGTCCACTTACGCCCTTCTTGCATGCTAAAAAACATCTGGTTGACTTACAATCTATCCTGCAATACAGACTTAAATAAACAAATAAATGCTGTGTTGTTATCTTATGATGGCATTATGTTCTTTATGACATCACAACAGTATATTATAATATTGCATCATAACAGTCTACTTAAGCACTGACATGACACAATATTTTCAATTTTAAGGTGAAAAAAAGGTTTAAATCTTATACTTGAGAAAAGAAGGCAGCCATAATGTGACTTATGGGGGCGCCTGAGTCTTGAATAAGGGCAGTTTGCATTTTATGTACATTAAATTTGTGTTGGAGGCAGGATGTGTAAATATATATGTCATTTTTAGATATTTTAGGGTTCAGAATTTGATTATAACAGTCTACAAAACCTCTCACTATTTCCTTTTCGGCGTGAGGTATTAGAATATTATTGATATAAGATCTACTTTTTAGGCAGATTTAGTGTAAGAGTTATCAGTTTTTAATATTTTCAAAACTGAAATTTCCCTTTAAACACATTCAAACCTAGAAGCAATGAGTATACTTGTCACAAACAAACAGTGTATCTGCAAAAAGTACACTTGCCCTATGCAAACAGTGCAGGCCCTGAACATGTAGACAGCTAAGACCTGCAGGAGCTCTCTGATCAGTGTCTCCAATGTTTGTTATTTTGCAATATGTTGTTATTTAAAAAACCCTTATTGGTCAAACATTTACTTAAACTTAATTGAATGTGTTCTGTTAAAGTTTCATAGGTGACTGAGTTCAGACTTTGACAGTCAGTTGTTTTGGTTCTTCAGATATAAAACATACCTAGATCTACTGGAAATTTCCCAACCAAATGAAGATCCGTGGTCACTGGTCTCAACAAATTCACTTCAACAAAATTGAAACTTTGTTTATACTCAAAGCACCTGTTCTATTTTTGTGCAGGTGTATAATATCAGTATGCAGCTTTGCTAAATTTGGTCTCTTCTGACACAGTGTTGATCTTTAAAGACTTTTCCTCAGTCCATTGAGGGACCACCAGCCCATTGTTCTGGAGGTGTCAGTGTAACTGTCAAATCATGCGCATATCATGTGCAGCACAATCTCAGTTTACCTGGTGAGGTCCAGATTATACTCATGCTCTAGTGATTTTCAATGGTTATTTCTAACCCAACTATCAAATATAAAGGTAGAGTCTCAGACGAGAAGCGTTAATGGTTCTTTGCTAACGGTATGTCCACAAGACCCATGCTCTTTGCAAGGAAATTGTCTGGCAGGGTGTTATGACCAAAAGGTCGTCAGGAGATGTCTTTAAGTGCAGTTTTGACTTGCTTCTGTATACCAATAGTTTTAAGCACTCACTTGTAGCAGGTAAACCAGTATCAGGTTGAGAAGCTTAGACACCGCTATGAAAAGGGCATCATTTTATGAACTGAGTTATCACAGCTTGCTTTGCTCAAGAGCTCTTACCATATCCTATTTCAAATTAAGTTCAGAGCTGTGGGGAAATCAGACCCATATAAGTCTGTGACTTGTTGAAACGCATCATATATGGCTCTTGAACATCTCTTGGCAAGTTCATATGTATACATGTACATTCTGTACCCGAGCTGTTTTCGATACCATTTGATTTTAATTTAGTAACCATGCTCCATTATAATTAAGTACATGGTTTGGGTACAAGTTTATGTGAAGGAGCCCCTGTAAAGTGTTGTTATGGTGGCCTTTGCTGCCTTAGCAATGCAGGGTCACCTACATAAGGAGTTTTGGTCAACTTTTCAACTTCCTTACTAAATTCGACAAAATTCCTCATCTCTAAGACCCTTTGACTGTAGCTGATGCCATGCTCTGACTGAACAATTTGGGTACCTCAAGTCTCTTTGCCTGATTATCACTATATGAGAAAACATTCTCACAGAGAATGCATTCTGAAGTTTGCCATATTTCTTCAGGATCTGCTTTATTCTACTGCATGGATGATGGCTACAAAATATTTTTCAGATGTTTTACCTTGGTTCAGCCTGTTTAAGAGCATTTGCTGTCAGCTCCTTCACAATTTTCAATAGAATCATGTTTTCTTTATATGGTTGAGGCCTGTACATTCATAGTAGATAGGCATTTTTAGCTGGTAACAAGCAACAAATTCATTTGGCTCCACATGTTGGTATATGTCCACTTGACATGTACTTCTTTTTGACTTGACAAATATATAGTCAACTGTCACACATTTTTGTTGAAAATTTTTGGTCACAAAAGTTAACCACTAATAATTTTTTGACTCACTTAAATCAGACCAGTGTAACTTGTAAAAGTGAAAGCTGTCCATAAACAGTATGCTTGATAATAAAATTGGACATAAGGCCTGTTCTTATTTTTCTGTTTACAAATTGTAAAGAAATTCTGAGTACATAGGGGCATAGTTTGTGATAAGAGTTATAGGCCTTGTCATTTCACATGGATAGTGTTGAGGAACAGTAATTTTTAACTTTTATTCAAATCCAATGTAGGTAGTAGAAATGAGCAAAACTGTAGAAAGGTTAAAAAAAAAAAGGTATAGGACTTGTTGTTGTATGTAAACCAGTCTTTTTTTTGGGGGGAGGGGGGGACCATTCCCAAAAGAAAACAAGGACTTTTTCACAAAATGAGCTGTTTACGGCAGGATTTCCCCCCAAAATGAAAGTTTTACAACTCATTTTTTGTCCAAATCAAGTATTTTGCGTTGTTTTAGAGCATATTTTTACCAATTAACTCATTGAGCCCTAGTGACGCATATATGCGTCTTTTACCAAAAGCGTACTTGTGAAGATTATACTTGTCCTATGCAAGCAGTGAAGTCCCTGATCAGAGGGCTCCTGTAGGAGCCCTCTGATAAGGGTCTACACTGTTTGTAATTGTGTAAAATATTATAAGAATCAACCCTAAATAGTCGAAAATGGACCAGCCTTTATGCAAACTGGATTTGTCCATTGAACGTTTCAGGGGATAATGAGTTAAATGGGTACCAACCCACTCCCAAAGTCAAGTGTTGACAAACAAATACTGAAGTCAGATGATAACTGAATGCTTGAGTAGTTTCAAACCTAATGAGGACAAAAAATGAACTAAGGGCAAATTTCTAAGAAATTCATATTTGTGAAAGAGTTATAGGCCTTGTGTCATTTTAGTAATGTGGGTGATTGTAAATTAGTCTTCCTTTACTATTTAATCAAATCCATGAAGAAATAACATAAGCAACATTGATAGTAAAATATATATGTGGTAGAAGGTAAAAAGAGGCATAACTCTTGTCAAATTTAAAAAGAATGATAAGACTTGTTGCTGTATGTAATCCAGATTATACTGCTCACTTGAGTGATGTTTCAAAATAAATGGCAAAATATGTGAAATATTCAGAGTTATAGGACATGTTGTACACTATGTCAAATGATACTGAACACTTTAATGAAGTTTTAAATTGATTGAGGCACAGGTGAGAAAATATAGTATGATTATGTTTTCAACCGGAGAACTGTGAATGTCCTTAATTAAATACATTGTAAATCAAAACGGAAATGTACATCAAAATAACCCAAGCAATACATGTACATATTCTGTTGTACATTTTATTATTTGCATAAAAGGTAATAAAAATTCACTTTTTTTAAAACTTCAGTTTAACTGAAAAATATATAATAGAACAGTCCTGCCAGATGTACTTGGGAAAAATTTGCAACAAGAGCATAAGTCAAACATTATCAATATGATGTATTTCTGAAATACTATGCCCCCTGCATGTGACCTTGACCTTTGTATGACATGATCTAACTTGTACTGAGCTCAAGAGCTTCTGAAGTCAAGTACACATATCAAATATGGAGTCTCTATCACATGTTGTCCCAAAGTTATGACAATTTTTTATTAAATTAAGCCTATTATCCCTTAATGACCTTGACCTTGGTCTGACATGATCCAAGTTGGGTTGACCTCAAGAGCTCCTTGGGTTGAATACACATGCCAAATATGAAGTCTCTATCACATGTAGTTCCAAAGTTATGGCCAAGGTTAAGTTGACTTACGCCCTTCTTGCATATAAAATTTCTTCAGATTTTCCTTGAAAAAGCATGCAATAAGGGCGTAAGTCAGATTTTTTTAAATATAACACTATTTTGTAAAATTTTAATATTTTTTTTTAATGTTTCATAAAGAATAAATTATCTTAAAACAAAACACATGGTAAATATGTATGTAACTTTCAATCTATAGAAATAAATTAGTTTTTTTCACTTCCTGAACATTTTTGAAAAATGTAGTTACGCCCCTCTTGCGCCGAACCCTCGATATGAATGATAAGTGTCATACACAAATATTGGAAGACAATGTTAAGGTACTTTATACCAATGCAGACTGTTTAACAAAGAGTAAACTATTAGAGTTAGAAAAATTAGCTAACGAAACCAAATCTGATATATTGGCGATAACAGAATTATTTCCAAAAATTACAAAAAACCCATGTCATGCAAATGAAATGTACAAAATTCAGGGTTTTAATATATTTAGAACAAAAGGAACAACAGGTAGAGGAGTAGCAATTTACGTAAAAGACCACTTAAGAGCCAACGAAATTGAATTCGAAAATGATTTCCAGGAGTCAATTTGGTTAGAATTCATAATGCCAGATAAAGAAAAACTGCTCTTAGGATGCATATACCGAAGTCCAAACAGTGATTCCGAAAATAATGAAGAACTCTTAATGTTACTCAAAAAAGCAGTAGATACAAATCCATCTAGATTGATGGTGGTAGGTGATTTCAATTATAGGGATATTGACTGGGAATTCTGTTCAACGGAGAATGGAATAAATCATAACGACTTTAAATTTTTGGAAGTTATAAAAGATTTGTACCTGCACCAACATGTCAAGAATTTTACCAGATATAGAGAAGGTAACAAACCATCATTATTAGATTTGGTATTCACATACGAAGAGAACATGGTAGATGAAATTATTTTTAGACCAGGAATAGGGAAAAGTGACCATATTGTTATGGAGTATGAATTAGTTTGTAAACTTAATTGTAGAAAAAACTCTTCTCCTAAATACCAATATAGCAAAGGAGATTACAAATCTCTTTCAAGAGAAATTCATAATACTGACTGGGAAGTACTGGCAGACATGGGGGTTCAGATGGCTTGGGAGGTATTTGCAGAACACCTTTCCATTATGTACGAGCAATTTATTCCATTAAGTAGTAACTCATCAAGCCATAAGAACCCACATGTGGACAGTGATACAAGGTCAGCTATTAAAACAAAACATACAAAATGGGTTAAATACTCTCACTGTAGGAACCACATAACATTCAATGATTATAAAATTGCAAGAAATAATGTAACATACCAACTAAGGAAATCTAAATACAACTATGAAAAAAATATTGCAGAAAACATAAATAATAACCCCAAAAATTTTTGGAAGTATGTAAGGTCAAAAACAAAAACTCCTTCGGGAATAGATATAGTAGAAGTAGAAGGGGTAACCATACAGGAAGATAGGCAAATTGCAGAAGCCTTTAACAATCATTTTGTGACAGTATTTACTAAAGAGGAAAGTTTCATTCCAAGTGTAACGGACAAAACAGATATCATTTTAAATGATTTGGAAATAAGTGAGGATATAATATTGTCAGTAGTAGAACAACTAAACACAAGCAAAACACAGGGCCCCGACGGCATTCACCCTAGAGTCATACACGAATGTAGAGACACAATTATAAAACCCTTATGCAAGATATTCAGAAAATCTATAGATGAAGGGCAACTCCCTAATGAATGGAAAAAGGCTAATGTTAGTTCTATATACAAAGCAGGGAAAAAGAAAAATGTCGAAAATTATAGACCAATTAGTGTAACTTCAATCTGCTGTAGATTACTCGAAAAAATAGTTAGAAATGCAATAATGTATCATTTGGAATCAAATAACCTGCTCTCTATATACCAACACGGATTCAGAAAGCATAGATCTTGTAATACCCAACTGTTAGAATGTATAGAAGACTGGTCTAAAGCATTCGATGAAAATAAGGAGACCGACATTATTTATCTAGATTTCAAAGCAGCGTTTGATAAGGTACCACACAAAAGACTCATTGAAAAGATTAAAAGCTTTGGTATTAAAGGCAAAATTCTAGCTTGGCTAGAAAACTTTCTGAAAGATAGAATGCAACGTGTAGTGGTAGGGGGTGAAAAATCTTCATGGAAACAAGTCACCAGTGGAGTACCTCAGGGAAGTGTATTAGGGCCACTGTTGTTCCTAATATACATAAACGACCTACCCGATGCCGTGGACTGTACAATCAAACTATTTGCAGACGACACCAAACTATACACAATTCAGGATAAAGACAATGATGAAGAAAAACTGCAAAGTAGCATATTCGACGCGTGTAAATGGTCAGAAAAATGGCAAATGATCTTTAATATTAAAAAATGCAAATCTATGCACATTGGAAATTCCTTTGCAAGCGAATACTTTATGAAAACACCTAACAATAGCATAGAAAAAATAAAACAAATAACGACAGAAAAAGATCTTGGAGTTGAATTTGACAATAAACTGAAATTTGATATACATATTTACAAAAAAATTAATAAAGCAAATAGTATTCTAGGGTTAATTGCAAAAACATTTACATGTGTTACAAAGGACATGTTCCTCCACCTGTACAAAGCATTGGTGAGACCCCACTTAGAGTACGCATCAGTAATATGGTCCCCACACTACAAAAAGTATAATGTTGCAATAGAGAATGTGCAGAGAAGGGCAACAAGAATGCTTAGAAACTTAAGGGAGTTAAGCTACAGTGAGAGACTTATGCATTTAGGCATTCCAACCCTGGAGTACAGGAGGGATAGGGCAGATGTTATCCAGGCGTTTAAACTAATTAATGGTTTAGACATAACTTCTGCCAACTTACTATCGGTTAAAGGTGACACTGTTACTAGAGGCAACAATTTGAAACTTATGAAACCAAGAGCCAGAACAGAGTTGAGAAAGGGTGTGTTCAGTCACAGAGTTATTGATATATGGAACTCCCTCCCCAACAGTGTAGTGCTAGCATCCACACTAAATTCATTCAAATCAAAGTTGAATGGGCACTGGGGGGTCACCAACAAACCAAACAAATTTAATGCCGAATGCTATAACCCATAGATGGTTCCAATATGTTTTTACTGACTTTGTGTTTTTATGAACAATATAAACCAGTGTAAATAATCTTTATCAATGTGTGCATAGTGTGAACACTATGCTCTGTTTTTAATCCATTAATGAAACATTGTGAATAATTAAACATTGTGAAGTCAACTGAAGAAATCACTATTAAAATACCAGCCAACTACATGGATCATCCAACGAAAGGAAAATAAATACAAATGGACCAAAGAAGCAGAGATGCTTATGTTTCTGCGGAAACATCCGGTCTCTAACCTACATGAACTACATGAACTAAGTCGAACTTGCCCGTATATCAAAGTTAAAACGTATCTAAGCCACCTTGGGTATGTTCCACTTAAGCGAGATCGAGTTATCGAAATTTAACTTATAAAATACAAATGGTCGTCGGTGTCAGGATAAAGTGACCGGCCGGGTACAGTCCCATTGGTGCACCTAAAAAGTGCCCCTGCTCGTAATACCCGAAAGGGGTGTGTAGCAGTATATAGAGAAAGAAAGAAAGAAAGAAAGAGTCGACTTAAACGAGTCCGAAGCATCGAATTTCGACTTTAATTTCTTTAATACAGTGCTCCCTCCCTGCAACGGCCCTCCCAACAACGGTTCCCTCTTTACAACGACCCTTGCTGCAGTTCCCTAAACAAGACAATTATGTCTAACATATTCACGGCTGCAATGTCGTCCGCTTTAAATTGTCGTCTGCTGCTTTTCTCAAAATTACATAATGGACATTTTGACAGAACAAACATTTTAATGATGAGTGACAAACAGTTTGAATGCAGATCTGACGCCGCGTAACGTGGCGTCTGATCTGGATTTAAGCTGTTTGCAAAAGTAAGCAAATTTCCCTCCTATAACGAATCCCTCCGAACAACGCACATGTATTTTGTCTCCCATTGGGTGCCGATGTAAAGAGGGAGCGCTGTAGATCTTACCTATTAGTATTTATAGAAGAGAACTAGGAGTAGAACTAACGACCAAGGCAGGCTATGGTAAACTGGTTTAACAATAAATACAATGTATAACAATATTCCAGATAGGGAATTAAATCTAAAATAGTATTAGATCTAATATATAAACTGCTCTTTTCTAACATTTCGACCTCTAAGGGCCTTTTTCTTTGAAAAAGGCCCTTATAGACCTGTCGAAATATTAGAAAAGAGCAGTTTATACGTATATTAAACTGGTTTGATATCAACTGACGTTTTAACTATACAATAGTCTTTATCAGGGCCACACACTTAGCAAATTGAGCACTGACGCATGATTTTAGTATTTAGTAAGATTTTGCACTTTTTTTCCTTCCCAATCTTTGTCGCTCTCCTCAGTGAAGTTACATAAGTCATTAGTCCCATCGCTGCCATGACGTCATCAAGTTTCAACATTTGTCGTCTGCTTTTATTTCTAAAATTAAAATTTAGGTATTTTGACTTCAGAAATATTGAGATGGGTATCAAACAGTTTGGATCCAGATCAGACGTCGCGTTACGCAGCGCCTGATCAGGGTCCGTTCACTGTGTTTCCAACTAAAATAGAATATGTCGTATTGATCATAATCACTGGCTAAACTACTTTGTATACTAAGTCCAAGGATTTTTTAAGTACCATTTTCGCGTGCATTTAGCTTCTGAATTTGATTGTTATGATAATAATAATAATGTTTTTGACATGTTATATTAATAAAAATAATTTGACATTTTATAACATTAATACTAATAATTTGATTTATACCATTGATAACAATAATAATAATCATAATTATAATCACAATCACCATAATAATCATAATTATCACAATCATAATCATTAAATATAAAAAACAAACATTAATACGAATGTTATTTGGAAATTTGACTTGAAGTAGCTTTGAAACGAGACCCAAATACCGGGTAGTTTGGCTTGCAGAACTACACTGATTTGCATTTATATAAGTAGAAAACAAATGTAGATCTACCCGTATTTCAAAGTGTTTTTTTTTAAATACGGATATGTTCGAATTTCGCTAACTCGTATTATCAAAATTAAACGGTGGACATACGAGTACAATTAAACCTCTTTATTACGACCGATAAAAACCTCTTTATTATGGAGTTTACGACAGGTGACTGCTAAAAGCAAGTTGATACTTGAGAGTAAAACAGAAAGCTCCTTTAGGCTTCTCTCTCTTTTATACAATCCATTAGCCTTTGTTTTAGTTATCGTAATAGAGAGGTTCTACTGTATGTTCGAATTACAGCAAAAGCTCAATTTGACCAATCAAATGTTTGAGAACGATCTCTGACTCAAGCGCATTATAACCGTCTTGGTCCTCAATTTATTATTATTTCAAATAGCGAGATGTAACGTCTCTCGTTATTGGTTAACATGGTACATCACGTCACTGACGTTTATTAATCTGACGTCATAACTAGCAACGGCGTCACTTGACAACTAACTCCAGGATTCTTTCACTTCTGCTGGACATTTTGTCATCAAACATAATTGATTTCACAATGGAAAGGTACTATCATGTAGTTCATGTAGTATCGAGGCCGGATGCATCTAAGGATGCATAAGTGTTTTCCACTTCTTTGGCCCTTTTGGATGCGTTTTCCTCCGATGAATTTTCTTTTTCGCTGCGGTTGGCTTATATATTCACTTCACTTTTTTAATATTGCTCCATATATTTATTTTCATTTAACGGGTTAAAATACATTTATATCTATCTGGAACTTAAGAGCTCCCTTTTATTATGTACAATCTATTTACACTGGTTATATAATGTTCATATTGTAGTCGGTTTTTACATAATTGGAACCAAACTATGGGTTAAAGCACTCGGCATAAAACTTATTAGGTTTATTGGTGACCCCCCAGTACCCATTCAACCTTGATTTGAATGTATTGAGAGTGGGTGCTTGGACTACACTGTTTGGAAGGGAGTTCCATAGATCAATGACTCTATGACTGAATACACCCCTTCTTAATTCTGTTCTTGCTCTGGGTTTAATGAGTTTCATGTTATTCCCTCTTGTTATATTGTCACCTCTTACTAATAGTAGGTTGGCAGATGTTTTATCTAACCCATTCAATATTTTATAAGCTTGGATTACATCTGCCCTGTCCCTCCTGTACTCCAGGGTTGGAATGCCTAGCTGCCTTAACCTCTCACTGTAGCTACTGTCTCTTAGATTTTTTAGCATTCTTGTCGCCCTTCTTTGGACATTTTCAATTGCAACGTTATACTTTTTGTAGTGAGGGGACCATATTACTGATGCATACTCTAAATGGGGCCTCACCATAGCTTTGAACAGATGGAGGAACACGTCCCTTGAAACACACGTGAATGTTTTTGCTATTAGCCCTAGAATACTATTTGCCTTATTTATCTTAGTATAAATGTGTTTATCAAATTTTAATTTGTTGTCAAATTCGACTCCCAAGTCTTTTTCTGAGGTTGTTTGAGTAATTTTTTCTATGCTTTTATCGGGAGAGATCATAAAATATTCATTTGCAAGGGAATTTCCTATGTGCATTGATTTACATTTTTTTATATTAAAGATCATTTGCCATTTTTCTGACCATCGACATGCGTCAAATATGCTATTTTGTAGTTTTTCTTCATCCTTTGTTTTTTCCTGGATTGAATATAATTTTGTATCATCTGCAAAAAGTTTAATTGTGCATTCTATTGCATCTGGCAAATCATTTATGTAAATTAGGAAAAGTAACGGTCCTAATACACTACCTTGTGGGACTCCACTTGTTACGTTTTGCCAGGAAGATTTTTCTCCCCCTACCACTACACGTTGCCTTCTGTTGCTCAAAAAGTTTTCTAGCCATGAATAAATTTTTCCTTTGATCCCCAAACTTTTTACCTTTTCCAAGAGTCTTTTATGGGGTACTTTGTCGAATGCAGCTTTGAAGTCTAAATAGACGATATCTGTTTCTTTATTTTCATCAAATGCTTTGGACCAATCTTCAATGCATTCAAGTAATTGAGTATTGCATGATCTATGCTTTCTAAAGCCATGTTGGTATATTGATAAGAGGGAATTTGTTTCTAAGTGATTCATTATTACATTTCTTATTATTTTTTCCATTAATCTACAACATATAGAAGTAACGCTTATTGGCCTGTAGTTCTCTACATTTTTCTTTTTCCCGGCCTTGTAGATAGAGCTCACATTGGCATTCTTCCATTCATTTGGGAGTTTCCCTTCATCCAGAGATTTCCTAAATAACTTGCATAGGGGTTTTACTATAGATTCTCTGCAATCATGAATAACTCTAGGGTGTATCCCATCCGGTCCCTGTGCTTTATTGGTGTTTAGTTGTTGAATCACTGCCATAACTATTTCCTCATTTACTTCAAGATCCATTAGTATGCTATCAGTTTTTTCTGTTACTCTTGGGATAGTGGTGTCCTCCTTTGTAAACACAGTTACAAAGTGTCTATTGAAGGCCTCTGCTATTTGTTTATCATCCTGAATTGTTTCCCCATCTACTTCCACTACATCAACTCCTGTCGGAGTTTTTGTTTTAGATCTGACATATTTCCAAAACTGTTTAGGATTATCCTTAATGTTTTCTGCTATGCGCTTTTCATGATTGTATTTTGATTTCCTTAGTTGGTACGTTGCTTTATTTCTTGATATTTTGTATTCGTTAAAGGTTATGTGGTTCCTACAGTGTTGGTATTTAACCCATTTTGTATGTTTGTTTCTGATGGCCGACCTAGTTTCACTGTCTACGTGCGGGTTCCTATGGCTTGGATGGTTTGTGCTTAATGGAATATTTTGCTCAATTATAATGGAAAGGTGCTCTGCAAATACCTCCCACGCCATTTGAATCCCCATGTTATCCAGTAATTCCCAGTCAGTTTTTTGTATTTCCCTAGTTATAGATTCATAGTTTCCTTTACTGTATTGGTATTTTGGAGATAAATTCTTTTTACAGTTTAGTTTACAAATTAAATCATACTCTAAGACCACATGGTCACTCTTCCCTATACCTGGTTTATATATAATTTCTTCAACCATATTTTCCTCGTTTGTGAAAACTAAATCTAGTATTGATGGCTTATTACCTTCTCTAAATCTAGTAAAGTTTTTGACATGTTGGTGTAAGTATAAATCCTTTATGCCTTCTAGAAATTTAAACTCACTGTGATTTATTCCCTTATCTGTTGACCACAATTCCCAATTTATTTCTCTATAGTTAAAATCTCCTACCACCATTATTCTAGAGTAATTTGATTTAACTGCTTTTTGGAGTAATGATAAAAGATTGTCATTATTAGTGTTATCACTGTTAGGACTTCTGTAAATACATCCTAACAGCAGTTTATCGGCATCTGGCATTTCGAATTCCAACCAGATTGCCTCTTGGAATTCATTTTCAAATTCTATTTCATTGGCTCTCAAATCATTTTTTACATATATCGCTACTCCTCTACCTTTTGTTTCTTTAGATTTAAATATGTTATATCCCTGTATCTTATACATTTCATCTAATTGACATGGGTTATTTGTAAATTTCGGGAATATTTCTGTAACCGCCAATATGTCAGATTTAGTTTCTATTACTAAGTTTTCAAGTTCTAATATTTTACTCTTTGTCAAGCAGTCTGCGTTTGTATATAGTATCTTAATGTTATCATTTGGTATTAGAGTATGACTTCCATCTTTGTAACTAGTTCGTTTGTTAATCACGTTAAAACTTTTACCCGTATGTACATTGTTAAAACAATCAGTGGTCACACTGCTTATCTGTCCCCACGTTTGTGGTTTCAACACAATCCTTACTAGCCACACTGGCTGTCCTGTAAGTGTCCAACTGGATTCCACCAATCACAGTTTTCTCATGTAGAGAGCTCAAATCCATCACCGTTTCATCACCAAACGGGTCTGCCCCTTCTTGGGATAAGCTCGATATATTACCGTTGACTACGGAGTTATGTAGCCTTTCTGCTAATCTCCTATTATACGGTGGATGTACTTCCATCTGTCTTTCATTTACCTCCCGATTGGCTGTTCTCTCCCGCTTTGTTTTTCTTTCGGCTCTTTGATCATCAGTCAGGTCTTTAAAGAAGATTACTCTTTTGTATTTGGGCAACGCTTTGTTTTTTATTTCTTTTGAATTATCAAGTAGAAATTTCCTTTCTTTAGGATTTTGTACTACTAGTCTAAGTGGTCTTATTTTAGTTAACTGCCTTTTACCTAATCTATACTGTGTTATTAATTTGATGTCGTCAATTCCTATGTCAGAAGCTATAGATCTTATAGCGGACTCATCTTCCTCCTTGTTTTTTATGCCTTCTTTGTGCAAGCCCTCGGGTAGATTGAAAACCATCACATTTAACTCTCTCCTTCTTCTATCGTCCATTTCTTTGGTCCTTTCGTCCACCACTGTCTTTATTCTCTCATCAATTTCACTTAAAATTTCTGATTTTGTACCCTTCATTTTCTCTTTTATGGATTCCTCAGTTTTGAGGTCCATTTTCTGCAGCCTGTCTTCCATTTCCTTGAATCTAGTTTCATTGTGGCTATTCATAATAGTCAATTTCTTATCAATGTTTTCCAATGTTGGCATTGTATTTTTGCACCACTTACATTGATAAGTATAGTCAGGGATTGTACCTGATTTGATCATGTTCAGACCTACAACTGTCATACCTGTACATTTAATGCAGAATTTTAATCCACAGTTTCCACATTCCACCGTATTTTCATTTAGTGTTCTTTCACATTTTACACACAGATTAGTCATTTCTGGGCTCATAAGTCTTTTTCTTTTAAGCTCCATGTCTGCATTATTGAAGAGTGACCTTCTATCTGCTCCTGATTGAACAGCACTATTTCCCCTTAAGGGAGTACTATGGGTGAAATCTCCACCAGTTGCCATTTTTATTCCTTTACACCGACTTAACCTTGCTAGCTTCTTATATTAATATTAAACAGTGGTACATCAGTTTGTCACACACTGGGTTCAAGATATCTGCTTTACCATATGTTTATTACTCTACATTTAGTCTACATTTAAAGCAGTGGTACATCAGTTTGTCACTCACTGGAAATTTATGCACACTTAAGGATTATGCAAATTCCATTTTTGGTTTCAATAAACGTGATTCTCCATCTGGTCTACAGATCAGCATGCGTTCGTTCAGTGGTACATCTGTTTGTCACACACATGAACTTTAACAGTGGTACATCAGTTTGTCACACACTGATTACCCATGCTGAAATGCTAATTGGTGTGTAGATAATTATTAAAAAAAAATTTAGGGGGGGGGGGGGTGGGGGGGTGTTACGTTACTTTATTTCTGCTACTTATACCCTAAGTTGATTTTATTCTTTTATGAGGATACTGATTGAAGTATTTTGATCATCCACTTTTTTGCAACTATGTCAATTGGATGAACTCCATCTTTTAACAAAATTGGGTCCAGATTGATTTTAGTTTGCCTTTTTCTTGTTTCTTCTTCTGTGGATGAAATCGATTGTGAATCTGGGTGATCTAAAGCCTAGTTTGGTGTTGAAGTTTTTAATAAGGTCATTGAGGTCAGAAATCTGTCTATGTAAGTCACTGTCGTCGATTAATTCCCAGTCATGTGCATGTTTCCCCTTATTCCATTCCCTAGTGAAGACAGGTGGTGTTTCTAATATACCCAAATCAATATTTTCCTCAGTTTTGTGTACTGTCTCCAAAGTTTCTAAAAATGGCTTTAAATTTGCTAACTAGTCTTCACTACTGTCATATCTCTTGTATATTAGTCTGTCAATTTTCCTAGTAACGTTGCAAGTGAAATGCCAAAAGAGTACTATAGTTTTTTTTCCGTCTCTAATTTTATGTATGTTATCAATTAGGAACTTGACCCCTGCTTTGGTGTCTCTTCCACTACAGGTCCACCACAAAAACTCCTCTGGCTTCCCTCTCAGTCCCTCGTACTCTGCCTCCAGATATTTTCCCTTACTGTCACTCAGTATGACTACTCGCTCGTACTTTGATTCTAAATCTTTGTTGAGCTCTTTACTCAAAAACTCCTCAACCTCTTTTATTGGCAAGCAGTCCATGCAGCACAGGAGGGACAGTTACAGAGTTTTAATTTTTTGTTTGTTATGGAATTTCACAGAGCATTTTATAATTTATGACTAATTTTCAACTACACGTGATTCATTTTATCTTCTTGTATTCTTGATCTCATGGAACTCCCTCACAATCTTATAATAAAAATGTAACTGTACATCTAAAACAACCAGTATGTACAATGAATAAACTAAAAAAAATTCATATTCCCCAAGGGGTAGGAGAAAGCGCTTACTGCAGGGTACGTCAGTTCGTCACTCCTGCAGCAGCCACTTTCTGGGATAGCGCCCTACCTTTACATGTTATTCGTATTACTGTTTTAAATCAAAAATGAAAAATGAAACTGGGATGGTAGTACCAGTTTTAGCAAGCAGAATACTAACAATGAAATAACAGTTTTCCTACCTTCTGGAATCTGAAATACCTTATAAAATGTTAAAACTACTTTAACTATATTGCTCTTGGTAAAAACAAAATATTTACTGTCTTATTTATGCTTTATTTGTTCAATCCGTTTCCTTTAAAAATAAAAAGTTCAAACTAATTTTAGTCAGGTTTTTATACTTCCTAATATAAGTTATTATGAGATTCACCCACACTTCCTGATGCAAATGCAATTAATTATGTTTGACTATTACCCAAAAGTGCCACTTAGATATTTAATGAACTTTGAATTTGAAAATTTGGAATTTGGAATGGCCGTTCAAAAAGCGCCAAAGACCATGCCTTGTACTTTCCCTATGTTTCCAATTTTTCGACTACTGTTTTGATTTTCCGAAATAAATTTATGCCTAAACGATAGTCTGTTATGTTATTGTTCTTTTAGCACTGTTGTTTTCAAAATATTATTCAAGTTTCCTTCGATGTAACTGGATTTTTGTCTTCAGATTTCTTCCCCGCAGATTTTCACGTCCATGTTCGCCAAACCGAATTATATGTGTTATATAATGACTGAAATACTTGTTTTATATGTAGGTACTGTTATATGTTACATATATGTTGAAATACTTGCTTTATATGTAGGTCTTGTCTTATGTTTTTGACAGGCAGAAATAGGTAATTTCAAATGGAAAACTTTCACCAAACTTTTAACCCTTGCTAAGAGCGACTTGCCTAAACTTTGCAAACAGTTTGGATCCAGATCAGACGCTGCGTGACGCGGCGTCTGATTTGAATCCAAGCTGTTTGTCATTCATATTGAATTTTTTTCCTGTTTCAAAAGCACGAACACTAATTTTTAGTTTTTAGCAGACGATATATTTAAAGCAGACGACAATTCAGCATAATAAGAGTAAATCTATCGTTTGATCCAATACGTGACGTCTGCATTCAACCTTTATTATTATTATCATTATTATTTGTTTTGGAATTTTTAGCACGTAACCTTTATATGTAGATCTAGATATAATTCCAATGGGAATTTGAATTAGGTGACTTTGAATTGGATGAAAAAACGTTTGGGTATCTGGCCGGATCTCGATGCTTGGAATTCGCTTAAGCCGAATAAACCCGTAATTCAAAGTTTATTGATAATTTACTACATCATCTACCACTCAGAAATAATTCACTACATCTTCTAGATCTACCACTCAGAAATAATTCACTACATCATCTGCAACTCAGAAATAATTCACTACATCATCTAGATCTACAACTCAGAAATAATTCACTACATCATCTACAACTCAGAAATAATTCACTACATCATCTAGATCTACAACTCAGAAATAATTCACTACATCATCTACAACTCAGAAATAATTCACTACATCATCTAGATCTACAACTCAGAAATAATTCACTACATCATCTACAACTCAGAAATAATACACTACATCATCTAGATCTACAACTCAGAAATAATTCACTACATCATCTACAACTCAGAAATAATTCACTACATCATCTAGATCTACAACTCAGAAATAATTCACTACATCATCTACCACTCAGAAATAATTCACTACATCATCTAGATCTACAACTCAGAAATAATTCACTACATCATCTACAACTCAGAAATAATTCACTACATCATCTAGATCTACCACTCAGAAATAATTCACTACATCATCTACAACTCAGAAATAATACACTACATCATCTAGATCTACAACTCAGAAATAATTCACTACATCATCTGCAACTCAGAAATAATTCACTACATCATCTAGATCTACAACTCAGAAATAATTCACTACATCATCTACAACTCAGAAATAATTCACTACATCATCTAGATCTACAACTCAGAAATAATACACTACATCATCTACAACTCAGAAATGGTTATTTTCTTACGTTATTTCATATAGCGCCTAAAAACAAATACTTTTAAACCAATCATGTTAGTTGTCATTTTCCCTTTGTTCAGTCTTGTTTTTGTGTAATGTATGTGCTGTGTCAGATTATAGTGCTCATCAACGGTTCCCTCCTTACAACAGCGCTTACCGCTGTTCCCCAAACAAGACAATTATATCCAACCCTTTCACTGCTGCAATATCGTCTGCTGTTTTTCTCAGAGTCACATAATTGACATTTTCACAAAAATAATAGACGAGTGGCAAACAGCTTGAATCCAGTTCAGACTCCGCGTTATCCCTCCCTATAACAACTCGATCCAAAAAACACCCACAGTCTATTTCTCCTATTGGGAGTTGTAGTAGAGAGGGAGTACTGTATACGAGCTAAAATGAATAACTATTATGGTCGAGATTCGAACACGTGTAGTCAGGACAAAGACCACTTTACCACATTTACAAAATGTGTTTTACCATTTATTGTCCAATAATATAGTTGTACAGTGGAGTATTTCATACACATAACGTACGTTATGTGTATGAAATACTCCACTGTACAACTATATTATTCGCACAACAAACCATTATAGTTGTAAAGAGTTGACTTGCCCTGAAAGTGCCCTCTGATAATTGTGACCATTGTCTACACTGTTTGTCATTGGGCAATAAATGGTAAAAAACATTTTGTAAATGTGGTAAAGTGGTCGTTGTCCTGACTACACATGTTAGAATCTCGATCATAATATACTGTATTTAGCTCGCCGGACTGTGTCCAAGAGCTAATGTTGTTACCCTGTCGTTGGCGTTCTCGTCCGCGTTAGCAGTTTCAAGAAAATGCTTACAACTTATATGTCCCTTGAGGTATTGCTTTCATATATGGTTTGTGTGTGTTTATGGACAAGACCTTTCCATGCACACGAAGCTTTTGACCCCAGTCACCTTTACCTTGAACTTAAATCCTGCGTTTAGGTTTCGAAAGCTGGCTGCGTTTAGGTTTATCAAAATTCCTATAATTCCTATGTTCATTGAACTATTCCTTTCATATTTGGCATGTATGTGTATATGGACAATACCTTTTCATGCATACACAAATGTTTAGCTCAGTGACCTTGACCTTGAACTTAGGGCCAACGTTTAAGTTCAAAATCTGTGTTGAGGTTTCGAAACAGTCTTATAACTCCCATGCCCCACGAGATATTGCTTTCATATCCGGTATAGGCCGTTTGCAGTTCAAAAAAACACGATAATCTCAAATATCTCCATAACAAGACAACGGAGACAAATGGACTTTTGCATAGATTTATGATATACCTATACCAACTCTGACAAAAAAGAATAATTTTTTTCTCCTCGTAATAAAAAAGTTTTATTGATAACTTCTATATAAAGTTTACACTTCTAAGGGACACTTTTCCGAAGGGTGATTTCAAGTTATTCAATAGCCTATCTTTCACGACCCGGTAACGCCTCACCGTTAAGCCATCGCATACCATAGCAGTTTACAACTAACCGAACGAGACCCTGACTTGGGTACGTTAAACGTATTAACCGACCATACTGTTATTTCCGAACACGTTAGATCCTAATCGGACACCGGAGCCATTTCGTATCTGAAAAGGATCCGAACCATGTGCCACTCATACAAAAGTTTTACCAACAAAGCGCAAAATAACTAAATGTGATAAATAGCAGAATACCAGACGATCTACACCAACTTACACTTATCATTTTCAACAGAATGTTTACAGGTCAGTTCAAAAACCTTTATTTTTTATCGTTTAAAGGAAACGTTACGTAAACGTACCGCAAAACAACTCGAACATTGATACATATTAAGCTAGATAAGGGGAGTAATTCCAAAACTAAAATCTTTATTTCTGAATTAAGCCCTATGATGTGACTACTCATTAGAACCGTCTCTCTTCGAGACGATTCTAATGAGTAGTCACACCATAGAATTTGGTGCTGAAATAGGTGAGAAAATGTTGGACTTGTTCAATTTTCTCTCTCTTATCTGGAGCTCTGTAATTATGTAGAAATGTTAGAGCTTCGGTTTGAAAAGTAATTGCGATTCTCTTTATTCCTGGTGAAGAGTTCATGGATTTAGGCATAGTAAAAATGTAATGGATTATGGGGCCTCACAATTAATTTTGTACAACTAAACAACCAATATCAGCACGGGATTCACCTTTCAGACAGAATCAACTTGCACGGGATTTTACCTGGGGATATTCTCCAATATAAACAAACGTGATCAAGGTAATAGCCAATAACACCCCACGTAATTGACCATTTTCAGCGACACAAAATTTATATAAAACAAAAAAGAAAAGTTTTTAGTCAGACTATCAAAAATTCTGAATTTCCTTGTCAGAGTTGGTATAGGCACACTATAAGTGTATGCAAAATTTAATTTAAATACGTCCATTAGTTTTAACATCATCTAAGATTTATCGTGTTTTTTTAACTGCAAACGACCTATACACATGTGTATATGGACAATACCTTACCATGCACACACATATTTTATCCCAGTGACCCTGGCCTTGAAGTTGGGGGCCCATGAATAGGTTTCGAAATCTGCATTTAGGTTTCTTAAAATGCCTTTAACTCCTACGTCCCTTGAGATATTCCTTTCATGTTCGGTATGCATAGATATATCCTTGCATGTAAAAAGGTTGACCCCAGTGACATTGACCTTGAACTTAGGGCCAATGTTTATTTTTCGATATCTGCGTTTAGGTTTCGAAAAATACTTCGAACTCTTATGTCCCTTGAGGTATTACTTTCATATTTTGTTTGCATATGTATATGGGCAAGGCCTTTCCATGCACAAAAAAGTTTAATATTTGACCTTGACCTCTGAGTCTGTTTATAAGTTTCTAAATGTGCCGATGGCGAGCTTTATTGTCTCTCTGACAACCCTCGTTTCCATTGAAATGTCTTTTTGTCTTCAAAAATACTATTTTTTTATGTGTCTGACACCCGTTTGCCATTTTTGTGACCATATCTGGTTTTCAGTCTCTTTGAAGGTAAATTTTATGTCCTCGTCCGTCCAATAGCTTCTTCTTCTTCTTTTACAATAATGGTCTCGATCACTAATGATCATTATCACCATGCGGTAGAGTTAAAAACAGTAAAAAGTAAAAATGCCTAAGGGATCAAGCTACTCGATCGATCCACCTGAAACCCCTAGACAAGGTACAGTGCAATGTACCTAAAAACTTAAGAACTGGATCTAAAATATCTCTACTTGCAAAGAAATGTGCAAGAAGTTAAAATGGTTAAAATCAGGATAAAAGAAATCATGTTGGTATCAATCAATAAGTTTGAGTTGTCTCATAGTGCAGGAACAGACAAGGGTCCAAGGTTATAAAGCGTCTGAATTGAGTCTGAAGTAGTTCTCAAGCATTTGATTGGTCAGATTTGAGCCTAGGCTCAAATCTGACCAATCAAATGCTTGAGAACGATATCACTTATTATCCTCATACTCCTGTAAATCCATTTTTCAGTAAAGTAAAGATACCACACATCCTACCTATTAAATACATCTCCTTACGACCCTTTGGTCATAACACCTAACCAGCTATCAAAGCATGCAGCCATGTGCAAGTTTTGTCCTTACTGCTCTCTTGTCTAGGGATATACTCACCCAAGCGTTTTATGTGAGGCCCGTGCCTTAATTTTGTTAGTTTGTTTAGTAAAACCCATTGGAAAACCCTTGAGTGTGAGTTTGTGAGGACCTCTCTAGACAACTTGAGATTAGTTACCTGTAATTTCACACCACCTGAGATTGGTATACCCGGTGAAAGCGTGTGATTCATGCTTTTTCTCACCTATCGAATACAATGGAGGGGTAGTCGATCAATGGACTGAGGAAAAGTCTTTAATCAACTCTTTGCATGCTAGCGGCCAATATGTCCCACAGTGATTGCCTTTGCAAACAGTTTGGATCAAGATGAGACACCGCGTAGAGTGGCGTCTCACCAGGATTCAATCTGATTGACACTCGGACCGTGTTAATCTTTAAAAGAAAATTTGATAATTCTTATTTTAGCAAAGTAGCAGACGACACTTGTTGCAGATGAAAACAAACCAACCTCAGCATGTAAATGGTTTAATTAATTCTTTGACAGGGCATCGTAGAAGCATGAAAGTGTATTTATATATATTATAATGAATAAGTAACTACGCCATGTCGAAGGCGATTGTATTAGGTCAGGGCGGGGGGAAGGGATAAATACGTGTTTTTACTTTTTCAGATCACCGTCTGTCTTGTCGGAAGAGCTATATGAGCTTGCAGCCATTTTAGGTAGGCGTTTCCCCCTGTTTAACCCATCAACCTCTTTAATTCTAAAATAGTCAAGTCGAGTTTGCAAATTAAGGTTGAAGCCTCCTAATGAAATCGGACAAAAATCGGAACTCTACGTAGTTGCGATCGACCATTCTCGTCAACCGCCGGTCTGTTCCGAACTATGATTTAGGATGGTTCGGAACAAGCCGGGAGTTGACGAGAAAGGCTGATCGATGTTCTCAGAGTTTCGACATTGACTTACATTGGTCCGATCTCATTAGGGATCACCAACCTTAGATCTTGCCCATTTTCGACTCTCCTGGGCATTGGTTTTACTAAGCATTTGGTGATTCACTAATTTTCCTGAAATTAACTCAGTCATATATTTCCTAATTCCAACGGTTAAAAAACAGCATACAATTCCAAATTTTATATTTTAAAAAAAAAGCAGATAAGAAAATTAACCAATTTGTGCCTAGCGTTCCCATAAAGAGACATAGGCAAACAGTGTAGACTCTGATCAGACGCCGCATGATGCGACGTCTGATCAGAGTCTACACTGTTTGCTGATAGGATTTTCAATATTAAACAAAACGACAGAAATTTAAACCAGGCACCCTTTAAACACAAAAAAATGCACTTTAATTCAATATATTATCATGGAAGAATCTACTTGGCGCGAATGGATTAAGCTCAGTGACTGTGTTAGACGGGTTATTTAAGAAATTAAAAGAATGTTACGGCGTTTAAAGTGAAATAAACGACAGAAAATGATCGGAAAATTTAACATGAATCGCGTTAGCCATTCGTGGTAAATTTGCCGATCATTTTCTGTCGTTTAATTTGCTTTATTTTGCTTTAACACCGAAAAAATAAGTTAATTTCTGTTATTTACATATATATGGTGTATTTAGTGACTTTTGACTAATACTAACTTAACAGTTATTACCAACAGTAATTTCTCCAATTTAATTGAATATGACATATTATGTGGTATTGTTACTTATGTTTTAAGATGATGTACCTATGTACAAGTATGAATAAAATATGTTCTGTTCTGTAATTTCTAATACTAAATGAACATTTTATAAGTATGGATGTATGTTTATTCCACATTAGAGGTTGTTAACACGAATAATGTGTACTCTGAAAGGAACGGCCATAACTGCATAACTGAAGCTGTGATTCGAGGAGAAATGATCCATAAGCCCCGCCTTCTCTCTCAAAGATATCCACAAGCCCAGCCCCTAGAGCAATTGCATCTATATGAATTAAACGTAATTTTTTCAATGTAATTGAATGGGACAAATGTAAATATTCTGTCATAATGGTAATGAAATGATTGATAATATTGAATCTGAGCCCTTTAACAAAATGGCTGACATTTGCAAGCAATTTGAATCCAGACCATCCACTTATTATAAAATAAATGGATGGAAAATAATTTTCAGACTCCCCGAGACGTCCCAGAGAGACTTGGGCCAGATGTTATGGGGAACCAGTCGATCTCGGAGAAAGTCGGTTCCCCGTAATTCCACCAACGCCTGCCCAAGCTGGTATCCAGCAGTTGGGAAAATTGCAAAAGAGGTCATGTGTGATCGATTTGCAGCACGCTGGTGTTGACGAAGAAATCAGAAACAGGAATAACTTGGAACTTATTCCATTATATGGTATGTTGGAGTAGGAATAATGTTATAGTCTTTCTTAACCCCTTCACTGCCTTACCCCGAGTACGATGGTTATTTTGCAAACAGTTTGAATCCTGATTCGACGCCGCCTGACGTGGCGTCTGTTCAGGGTCCAAACTGTTTGACACTCATTTCAATTTTTATTGTTTAGAATTGATGACGTCAATACCATGACCTAATCATTCACTTCGATGGCGCCATCAATTTAAAACAATTGTCGTCTGCTCATTTTCTCAACTAAAAAAAAAGAGATTTGATTTCTGTCAATATTTCACAGAAATACGGATTGATGAGCTTAGTGGCCATCATGTTTATTTTACAGATACAGCCACAGCTCTAGTTTTCATTTGAAAAGAAACTACAATTGTTATTAAAATATACATGTATCTTCTTTTAATTCATCCATGTTCAAGGAACGAATAATACATTGTAAACCATTTTGTGTCCACAATCATATATATTGGACACTTGCAAAAAGCATACAGTGTAGACTCTGATCAGACTCGACACTGTTTTTGATAGGAATTTCAATATAAAACGAAAGAAAATGAAACTGCAGACCAGGCATCCCTTAGTTAGAAAATGCACTAGAGGTAAAGAGAGGTAAAGGTGATAGGTTTATCAAGTCTGAAATTTATGTCATATTCTGCCTACTTTTACAATTACCTCCCTGTTCATCGAGTCACAAGTCGGCCATTTACATACGGCGCTACTAGCAGCCATGACACATTGACTTATTTCCCTCTCAGGTACCCATTTAAATCACCTGGGTGAAGTGGAGCAATGTAGGGTTAATTTTTTGCTCAGAAAAATTTCAGTGATCCTGACAGGGCTCGAACCAGGAACCTCTCGCTTCCTAGTCGAACGTCCTACCACTGGACCACCGACACCTACTAATTCAATTTAAAAACAATTTTTTATTTTATTTATAAACATAGGAGAATCTACCAGGCGCAAATGGGTTGAATTATTTTAAATCATACATTGAGCTTTCAATTGTACTTATGTCTACTAATGTACAGTAACATCCCCATATTAAGGCCACTAAAACGAAAACTAATGTCCTTCTAAAATAATTTTCTACTCGCATATCCAAATAGTTTTTACTTACAATGACGTCATCCTCCAACGGTCAAGTTCACAGTCTGAAGAAGGCACTCCAACGGAGTGCCGAAACTGTCATTGTAAGTAAAAACTATTTGGATATGCGAGTAGAAAATTATCTTAGACGTTAACATAAGCTATCCTGATGAATTTCTTTCGTGAAAACTAATGTATTGAATTAAAGAAGGTGACAGCTTAAAGCAAGACGACCGTTTAAAACAGAAAGCTTCTAAGAATATATTTATAGTTGAGGTTCATCTTCCTTTTAGCAGTCACCTGCCTTGAATACATGCTCGTACACAACTAAGGGGTCGTAATAAAGTCGTTTTTACTGTGCTTATACGTACTAATTAATGTAATTGTATATGATCCAAATGTTGTAAAGCATTTGACTTCAGTCTGAGATCGTTCTGAAGTATTTGATTGGTCATATTTTCTCAAATATTTGATTGGTCAGATTTGAGCGAAATCTGACCAATCAAATGCTTCAGAATGATATCAGACCCAATTCAAACGCGTTATAACAATGGACCCTTGCATTGTACAATACAGATATCAAGCAGAGAAGTGTTAGCCCACCCAATGAGTTTGCGATTAATCCAACTCGGCCTGCTGCCCTTCAAGTCGAACCACCGACCCCTTCCCAGCCCCGCACGTGGAAGGAAGAGCGCGAGCTGCACATTCAGAATGCCATGGCTAGGGTCCAGCAGTCCTATGTGAGCAATGTGAAGACCCTGTTCACCCCTGACCCAAGAAACGGGGATGATACGACACCAAAGTATTCACCAAAATATCTCGACCCCATCAAACCACAGAACCAAGTCATATGGGACGAAGATAGATTCATAAAAGCTAGGAAGGCAAAGGAGAGAAGCCAGAGAGCATATGTCGATGAGCCCCGTCCAGTCAAATACCAAAACAGGCACAGGGAGAATGCCAGACTGGATGTAGAAATGGAAGTCAGAAGAACGGGTATTGAGGACCAGTATAGATCAAAGAAATACAACCAGACAAGAGAGATTTACAATCAGATGGAAAGCAACAGGGCCCCAGAAAAGGCGAGTATTTCAAATTTTCAAAATCTTTATTTCTGTATTAAAACCTATGGTGTCACTACTCATTAGAATCGTCTCGAAGAGAGGATTCTAATGACTAGTAACAGCATAGGATTTGGTGCTGAAATAAGTGAGAAAATGTTAGATTTGTTTAGTTCACTCCCTCTGATCTGCAGCCATGTAATAACTGAAATCTTAATTTCTGTATTAAACCATATGATGTTACTGCTCATTAGAAATGTATCTTCGAGACGATTCTAATAAGTAGTAACACCATAGAATGTGGTGCTGAAATTAAAAATCTTAAAATCAGATGTAGAACAAAAGGTTCTTTACCATTGAAGCCCGGCAATATTCCAAATTTAAACTATTTATTTCTACATTTAACTCTATAGTGTAACTGCTCATTAGAATCGTCGTCAGGATTTAGTGTTAAAATAAGTAAGACAATGTCGGCATTGTTCATTTCAGCCCTGTGACAGTAGGTCCATTGCCAATGAAGCCCAATACGCACCCTCAGCTCAGTCTTCCCGTGTGCCCCTCCCGCCCATGGCGCCCGCCAGGGACGCCACCTGCGCCAACAGTTATTCAAAGAGAAGACGGAAGCTGAAGGTTGATATTTGTGTTTTAATTCTTAAAAAGCTGGAATCTGAGATACATGCAGTAAATCCTCTCTAAAACAAAGGCTAATTGATTATATAAAATACAGGGGACAGCTTAAATACGGATGACAGCTTTAAGCAAGGTGACAGTAAAACAGAAAGCTCTTTTAGGACTTTCTGTTTTATTGTCATCTTGCTTTAAACGATCACCTGTCTTAAATGGTCGTAATAGAAAAGTTTTACTGTATTCATTAGAAACAGTGTAAACCTAGGACAAGGAGGTTCTAAAAGGAGCTCTCTGATCAGGTTCTGCACAGTCTGTCATACATATAATTATTTTGGGACAAATCCCTCAATGGTGTAAAAACCTGTCTAATATATTTAGTCCCATACTATTTTCTGCTAAAAGTTCTTGTTTGTAGCCTTGTTTACACATGTTTTACATAAATTTGTTATATAATCGATTATAAAAGCTCTTTAAAGCTTATGTTACTTGTATATGATCTTATCTTATGTAAGGGCTTTGATGAGGCGGTCTCTCTTCCATGTGTCGACGAGCCGGGTACCAATACACGTATACCAGCTCCTCCTCCACGTGCACAGCACGAGATGTACACTGCCGACACTAGCTACCATACTACCAGAATAGCTAGACAGGAGCAGAATATCGACATCCAGAACAGGCTGTCTTCTACAAGCACAATGAACGAGGCCACCACTGCCGACACTGCCACCACTGTTCCCCACGCACCATTGATCCCAAGACAAGTGTCACACAACGTCAGGTCTTGGAATAGCGATGCCGCCAAACGTGGTCTCGGGTTTAAGTCCAAACTGAGAAAGGCCGAAGAAGAGAACAACAACAAGAAACCAGTGTCCGCCAGCAAATCACAGAATCTTACAGCCGAGGCCAGACAGAAATGGAAGAAGGCTACTTTTTATTAATATTTGGATCAAGATAATATCTTATCATTTTTCTCAAAACAGTCCCCATTTTAAACTTTTATAATTTTTTGAAGGATGTTAACATTTTTGAAAGAGAGGCACATTTTCTATTGGCTAAACTTGGTCATTTTTGAAAGAGGGAGCATTTTATCTATTTTGGGCAAAGATCACATTTGTTTTTCTAAGTAGGCCACGTGTAGGTATATGGAGCGGCTACAATTTTTGTTATACATTTGGAAGACGACCACAGCTTATGGACAATATGGCCACATTGTATTACTATTAGTACTGGCATTTTGTTTTCAATTTTACTGTTACGTTTTACGTTAACTGTTTCTTTAAGAAATAACTTTTTTTGAAGCATATTCACGATGGATGTTTATATAGCAATTTAATTTGACAATGTTTAATTGCTCAGTTAATGCAACCTATTTACACAAGCATGAAATAATTTCACTATTTATTTAATGTTCGGCCTTTTGCCTTAATCAAAAATTGATTATCGACTTGCTTAGCAATGTTATGTCCGTGGTTAGTTGTTATGGTTAAATGTTTCTGTGCCGGTTGTCATGAGGGGATTCGTATGCAGTGCTCCTTTCCTACAACGGCACTCCGCACAAAGGTTCCCTCCTTACAACAACGCAAGCTGTTCCCCAAAAATGTTTCTCAAGATAACAGAACAGAACAGAACAGAACAACAAAACTTTATTTTCATATCAGGCATAAATAGTGAACATTTTGATAGAAAAAAAAATGATGACGGGTGGCAAACAGTTGGAATCCAGATCAGACGCCGCGGTTAGGCGACGTCTGATCTGGATTCAAGCTGTTTGCAATTTCAAACAAGTCGTGCTCATCTCTCTAAGGGTATAAAGTGTCCCTCTCTATAACAACCCCCCCCCGAAAACACACAACCTGTGTCTCCCATTAGGTGTTGTTGTAGAGAGGAAGCACTGTATAGAACATCCAATTTTTAGCCCTATTATTCTTTATCACGCCAAGTGTAAAGCCCGGATACCCTCTTTGATTTAGCTGTAAGCTTAGATTGGCATGACTATCGAGGTACTTTAGAATTTACCATAGAATTATCATAATATTCTACCACTGAAATATCATAGCACTTCAACACATACTTATCATATCACTCTACCACAGAACTACCACATGATTATCACAACATTCTGCAATAGAACTACCAAACACACTACCACAGGACTACCATATAACTACCACCAAACTACCACAACGTCCTACCACAGGACAGCCTTACTCTCTACCATATAACTACCACACAGCTACCACAACCCCCTACCACATAACTACCATACTCTCTGCTACATAACTACCACACAACTACCACAACACCCTACCAAAGAAATACCTTACTCTCTACCACATAACTACCACACAACTACCACCACTCTCTATCACAGAAATACCATACACTCTACCCCATAACAACCATACTCTCTACTATATAACAAATACAAAACTACCATTCGATCTACCACAGAACTACCATACACTGTTCCACAAAACTACCATAAACTCTACCACATTATTTAAATACTCACTACTACATAACGAACACAAAACTACCAACCACACTACCACAGAACTACCATATAACTAACACACAACTACCACAACACCCTACCAAAGGAGTACCTTATTCTCTACCATATAACTACCAAAGAACTACCACCACTCTCTTTCACAGAAATACCATATACTCTACAACATAAAAACCATACTCTCTACTACATAACGAACACAAAGCTACCATACACTCTACCAGAGATGTACCATGCACTCTACCATATAATTACCATACACTCTACTACATACTGATCATCCACTCTACCATAGAACTAGCATACATTCTACCATAGAACTACCATACACTCTACCACAGAACTACCATACACTCTACCAAAGAATTACCATACTCTCTACCCCATAACAACCACGGAACTACCATACACTGTACCAGAGAAGTACGATACACTCTACCACACAACCATCATACACTCTTCCGCATAACTACCATACACTGTACCAGAGAAGTACCATACACTCTACCACACAACTATCATACACTCGTCCACATAACTACCATACACTGTACCAGAGAAGTACCATACACTCTACCACACACCTATCATACACTCTTCCGCATAACTATCATACACTGTACCAGAGAAGTACCATACACTGTACCACAGAACTACCATACTATCTCCCACATTACTATCACACACCTATTATACACTCTACCACAGAACTACCATATTCTCTACCACATAACTACCACAAAACTATCACAAAAACTACCATACACTCTACAACAGAACTTCCATACTCTCTACCACAGAACTTCTATACTCCCTATCACAGAACTACCATACACTGTACCACAGAGCTACCATACACTCAACCACACAACTATCATTCACTCTACCACATAACTATCATTCACTCTACCACATAACTACCACAAAACTATTACAAAACTACCGTACACTCTACTATAAAACCATACACTGTACCACAAAACTACCATACACTGTACCACAGAACTATCATACACCCTACCACATAACTTCCACACAACCATTACAATTCTCTATCACAGAACTATCATACATTCTATCATAGAACTATCATAAAACTCTACCACTGACTTGTCCTGATACTCTTCAACTGATCTATCAGAAGTTCAGAACACTCTACCATCGAATTACCATAATACTAGACCACTTAACTATAATGACACTCTTACACTGAACTGTCCGGATACTTTACAACTGATCTATCAGAACACTCTACCATCGAATTATCATAATACTTCACCACTGAACTATAATGTCAATCTAACACTGTACTGTTATGATACTCTACAACAGAACTATCAGTGAACTCTACCACTAAACAGTCATAACTCCATACCACAGAACATAATACTCGACTACTGAACTATAAAACACTCTACAACCGAACTGTCATAGCGCTCTACCAATAAACCTGACAGTCTAAAGCAGAAATGTCGTGATACTTCACCACAGAACACTCGTAACAAGTTATAACACTCTACTAACGAACTCTCATGATACTTTACCACTGAATTATCATAACACTCTACCGCAGAACAATCGAATTAGTCTATCACTGAACTATCATACCACTTTACAAACGCATTAATTACCAAAATGCTCTACAAAGAATTACCGAATCGATCTACTACTAAATTATCAAAACTCTCTACCACGAAATTATCGAAACAATCTACCACTAAAATATCATAACACTCTACAACTGCAATTACCGAGCAATCCACCACTCTATTATCAAAATGTGAGTATGTTCTCAAGCATTTGATTGGTCAGATTTGAGCCTAGGCTCAAATCTTACCAATCAAATGCTTGATAACACACTTAGACTCAACTGAAAAACTTTATCACTCCGGACCCTGTACTTTTTTACCATCAAAATGATGCCATGGACAGCACATAGCTAAACAAGCAGATTTTCAAACGGTCGGAAATGCAATATGAGTGAAAAATTGTAATTATTATGATACATGTTGGTAGGTTGGACATTTTATTTGTAAATTTTACAACGTTTTATAATGCGGGATTTTGTTGAACCTAGTGTCTAATTGAACTACCTGAGCGGTACGGAGGAAATCAAACGGTAACAACAAATTAGTTTAACAAATTTAGTACACTTATTACTATATTTAAAAATGCTTAAACACCGAGCAGGTAAAATTAAAATAAAATGCCAGTATTGATATCAATAAAATGTAGGCTATTCAATTTCGAATAAATATGTTCTCTTACTTTTTTTCAAAGAGGATTTATCTGCGTTTATTTTCTGACAATCTCATCAAAGCGTCTGTTCTGGTTCAAATGAGACTTTGTGGATTTCGGCGCTTCATCTAGGTGTGAATGTTTTACATTTACAACATCTTTTCCTTAACTTCTCTCGTAGCAATCTAAGATCACTTTAAGACACTTCAAAGACATTCATTGTTGTAACTGATTGATAAATATGCTTCCATCTTTAAAGCATCCGTTGACTTTTGTGTGTGTGAATCTGTGGTCGAATATTATGTTTCATTGTATCTTGATTTATGCTCTAATATCATGGTTACCTTTGTTTGAATGTATGCTCTAATATATTAGTTTAGTTTCTCTGACTGTATGCTCTAATTAATACCAGGATTAACAGTATCTGAATTTATGTTCTTATATCGTGGTTACCTTTGTTTAAATGTATGCTCTAATATATTAGTTTAGTTTCTCTGAATGTATGCTCTCATTAATACCATGGCTAACAATATCTGAATTTATGTTCTAATATCGTGGTTACCTTTGTTCGAATGTATGCTTTAATATATTTGTTTAGTTATTTGAATGTATGCTCTAATATCATGGTTAACAATATCTAAATTGTATGCTCTAATATCGTGGTTACCTTTGTTTGAATGTATGCTCCATTATATTGGTTTAGTTTTTCTGAATGTATGCCATAATTAATACCATGGTTAACAGTATCTGAATTTATGCTCTAATATCGTGGTTACCTTTGTTTGAATGTATGCTCTAATATATTGGTTTAGTTTCTTTGAATGTATGCTCTAATATCATGGTTAACATTATCTGAATTTATGCTCTAATATCGTGGTTACCTTTTTTTTTTTTTTTTTTTGGAATTTATGCTCTAATACATTGGTTAAGTTTATCTGAATGTATGCTCTAATATCATGGTTAACAGTATCTGAATTTATGCTCTAATATCATGGTTTAATGTATTTAAATTTATACCATATATCATGGTTATTTCTTTAATGAACTTATGCTCTAATACCATTGTCAATTGTGTCTGACTTTATGCCTATAATATCATGGTTAACTGTATCGTAATACTCTAATATCATAGTCAACTATGTCTGAACGTATGTCCTAATATCATGGTCTAAACGGTGTCTGAAGGTATGCACTCACGATCAGATGTGTCTGAATTTATGCCCTAATATCCTGAATAACTGCATTTGAATTTAAACACTGATATCATGGTCAACTGTGTCTGAATGTATGCCCTAATATCGTGGTCAACTGCATTTGAATCTAAGCTCGGATATCATGGTTAGCTGTGTCTGAATATGTGCTCAACTATCATGTTTAAGTGTTGAAATATCTTACATACTTCCTTACTTTCTTTATAAACTATTAATTAGATGTTACGTGTATAGCATATACTCAAAATTCAAAACTCTAATCGAAATATTCTATGACGTTTACAATAAAAAAAATTACATTCTGAATCCGGAGAAGCCATCAGAAAATATGATGACTTGTCAAGATCTAAATTGCTAAACCTAAGTTTCCCGACATAGCCACCTGTATAACCAGTGGAAGACTTACAGCTTGGTGACCATTTATATCAACGATGATTCCAAAACGGTGAAGAAATTTTGACAAACAACAAGACAGAGTTTGAATATATGTATGTAAACATTGCAGCATCATGGCCTGGACAAATGAATTACCCCACCTTGACAAAGATTCAACCACAAGAAAAAAAAATCCAAACTATTTATCAACATGCAGCAACTATCTTGAACAATGCAATGTCACCATGTGGGAAAATGTTTATCTATTTGGACAGAAGCAGAACTGCAGTTGTAAAGTATAAGCAATGTATTATTATACATTACTGGTACTTTGTATATGTATGACAGATATCTGAATCACATCTTTAGCAGACAAACATTGAGAGATAGTTTATACGTTGTTTTTGTTTTTAAAAATAACTGATCAAAACACAAGTTTTTGTTTTGTTTCATGGATCCTAATAAGCTTAACCCATTTGTGCCCACGATATCATATATGGGACATAGCAAAACAGTGAAGACTCTGATCAGACGCCGCGTGAAGCAGCGTCTGACCAGGATCCGAACTTTTTGACACCAATTTCAATAGTTCTTATGTCAATATAGTTAAAATTTAAATTTGAGAAATAAAAGTAGACGAGAATTATTCACAATTGATGACGTCATAACAAGTGACGTCATAACAAATGAAGGAGGTAAAAGTAAAATCTCTGAAGCTATTGTGTGGTCAGCACAAGGAAATAATTTTATTCCCAATGAATTCCTTCTTTTTATATAAAAACAAACAGTCATAAACATTTAATCACCACAAACCGTCGAACCTGTATTAAGCGACCACTCTAAGAGGAAATATTATTATTTGTAGCCTTTAGGACAGGTGGCAGCCTAATGCAGGACAAAATCTATATAGAAAGTTCATATAGGAGATTTCTGTAATTACCATTGCCATGCGTTAAACCGTCACTGGTCTTAAGGGTGTATCCAACCCATAAGCGATTTTTCAAAGTATCAAACTTTTTTTCTATCATTGTTTTTTTGGAAAAGCTATTTATGATGAATGAATAAATGGAAAAAATATATATGGTGGTGTCCTTTTTTTTTTGAGCTACAGCGATTTGAAAAAGGTATGTCAAATTTGGACCCTTTCTCTCAAATTTTACCGATTCAGAGTACAAGCTTCAGTAAAATCTATTTCAAAACAAACCAAACATGGACATTTTGGTTTTCATTATTTATTTCATGTCTATGGTGGTATTTACACATATAGAAACCAAATTTAGACAAAGAAGGCACAAGGTTTGAACAATATGGATCCTTGAATATCAAAAATATGCTTTTTGTAGGGCATGGTTTTATTAGATTTTTTATTTTATGAAAAAAAAGTAAAACAGTTTGAAAATGAAATAGATCTAGTATTAAACTTTTTCTTATATTCTACCAAATGAAAGCCAATGCTAAGGCAGTTCAAAATATGAAAAGAAATTGAAAGGTCAGTGTTGAGAATTTTGAGTTATTAAAGTAAAAAGAGTTATCTCCCCTTTACAAAATTTACAAAAAAGTACCATATCGATGATATTTAGAGCTTTATAAATTTCACAGTTGGTGCCTGTTTTCTCTAACATTAGTTTTTGTTTGAAGAAATACTACCATATATAGGAAATAAATAACACAAACCCAAATTATCACATTTGTTTTCATTTAAAATGGATGTTATTGAAGCGGGCTGTTTGAAAAGGATAAAATAAGAGAAAGTGGGTGGGGTAAATTTTACAATGGCCATGGAGCCAACGGTTGTTCACCAAAATGTACACCTTTTCTATTTTTTCACACATCTTAAATAGCTCTTCAATACAAAACCATCATAAAGTGTTTTCATATACTTTGAAATTTTCTTAAATTCATGACATTGATACACCCTTAAAACTACAGTCGAAACTCGATACTTCGAACTCGCTTAAATCGATCGTACAAGTATTTCATAAGTTGACCTATAAGTTTCAAGTTTTATTTAAATAATTCCGTTGGGCTTTAAACCGGTGAGGACTCAATAATTCGATCTCGCTTAAATCGAACATACCCATATTTCAAAGTTAAAACGTGGCTCAGCCACGTTTTAACTTCGAAATATAGGTATGTTCGAACTAACGTGTGTTTGATTTAAGGCTGTTTGTATTAATCATAGAAACACTTATTCATGCATTCACTATTTATCATTCTCTTTCCCAGTGTGACGTCATACCCCCTTTATTTACACTTAGCGAGCACGTGCACTCGGGGACAACAAACCCGAAATCTACATAAGTTTGTGCAACAGGGCGTTTAATCTCATTCTTTTTTACTCATTATTATCTGAATAGGTCCATGAATACTACGAAGGTCTTACATAAGTTGCAAAAGCGTGATTTTACCGAAAATTAGAATTAATTTTTTCTCCGAATAAGACCGTCGCCATCCGAATGAAGGACCGAGAGTATGCGTATGACATTAAATACCCGGATGACTGGAAAAGAGAATGGAGCTTACATTTTGATACAGTGCAGAAGACGTTATTCTTTCTCGTATAAACGAAACGCAAATGCTGAACAAGGCAATAAAATATAGAAAATCACGATATGTTGGAAATAAGCTAACGATTCTTTTAATTTTAGTCCAAAAACAGCTTGGAGTCTGATCAGACATATTTGTATATTTATTGTGTTCCTCCATTCATGAAGATATATAACAGATTTACATATTTAACGATCAAACAATACATCTACATGTACATTGTATTTACAATGCAATCCAATTATATACATGTATTAAATTATGTGATAAACATAGCAACATAATATCTCGACTTGTGAGTGACAAACAGCTTGGAGCCTGATTAGACATATTTATATATTTATTGTATTTATTTATTATTTAACATATTTACATATTTAACGATCAAACAATACATCTACATGTACATTTTGTTCACACTGTAATCTAATAAGATACATGTAGGTAAATAATGTGATAAATATATATAGCAGCAGAATATCACGAATTGTGTGAACAGCAAAACTTGTGTTGTGCGACCACTGTATGATTATACGGGGTCTGATCTGGCTGAAAACTGTTTTCAATTAATATACAGTAGAACCTCTCTATTACGACCACTAAATTGTGAAATATAAGTCGTTTAAGACATATGACTGCTTAAAGCAATGTGAAAGTGAAACAGAAAGCTCCCACAGGAGCTTTCTGTTTCACTTTTACATAGCTTTAAGCTGTCACCTGTCTTTTATACAGATAATTAGCTTTCTTTTAGTGGTTGTAATAGAGAGGCTCTACTGTAATAGTTTTAAGCATAAACGCGTTTATTGGGAAAAAGTAACAGCCTCTCCACTATAGCATGCTGAAAGCTAATAATTGCTGAAAAGATAAGTACAGTGCCCCCTCTCTACAACGGCACCCGATGGGAGACAAAAACTATGTGCGTTGTTCGGAGGGAATCTTTATAGGGAGTGAAATTGGCTTACATTTGCAAACAGCTTGAATCCAAATCAGACGCCGCGTAAAGCGGCGTCTGATCTGGATTCAAGCTGTTTGTCACTCGTTATTAAAGTTTTTCTTTAAAAATGTCCATTATGTAGTTTTGAGAAAAGCAGCAGACGACAATTTTAAGTAGACGACATTGCAGCCGTGAATATGTTGGACATACTTGTTCTGTTTAGGGAACTGCGACAAGGGTCGTTGTAAGGAGGGAGCCGTTGTTGGGAGGGCCGTTGTAGGGAGAGAGCACTGTAGAACTATACCTAAAGTTGATATCTGATTTACTTTGAGCTCGGTCAAATTTATCGTGAGGTTTTTACCCTTTCACCGCCAACTTGTCGTCTCCTTCAATATTGTTGTCTGCAATATCGATTCAAAGTTAGATTTAAAGCAGTATTACTGACGAAATTTCAAAACTACCGTAGTGGCAAACAGTTTTGATCCTGATTAGACGCCGCGTTAACGCGGCGTCTGATCAGGATCAAAACTGTTTCCAAGAGCGCTTTATGACGTAATTGAGAGTAAAATGGTTACGCAACTATCTTTGCAATCAGGCTAGATACGGGTTACATGTAGGTTCAATTACTTCCGAAATGAACATGCACATTTTCTCGCTGATTGTGTATAAGATGTCGGAACTGAGATGACGTCATATAAAGACAGGAATTATTTTCCGGCCATTATGAAATAATTGTGACCAAATATGGCTACTAAGTATTTACTTCTTATCCGATATAAATACAGCGCTCCCTCCCAACAACGACCCCCTCCTTATAACGACATTCGCCGTAATTCCCTAAACGGGATAATTAAATCTAACTCTTTTACTGCTGAAATATCGTCTGCTTAACATTGTCGTCTGCTGTTTTCTCTCACAGTTACATATAAGTAGAGATTTTGATAGAATACATATATTGACCAGTGACCAGTGACAAACAGCGGCGTCTGATCTGGATTCAAGCTGTTTGCAAATGTAAGCCAAGTCTTAATTGTCCCTCTCTTTAACGACTCCCTCCGAACAACACGCACAATATGTGTCTCCCATTGGATGTCGTTGTAGAGAGGGAACACTGTATCCCAATAAGTCATCATTGACAATATTACCCTCTCTTTCTATTGAAAATGACAGAGAGTCGTCTGCTTTAACCCATTACTACTTAAATACACCTTTTGACCCATTTAGTTTATTCCTCCATTGAATAAAATAGTTCCACTTTATACAGTCATGACTCATGAATATGTACCATAAGAAATATTTCCTGTAGCCTAGCAGTTAGGTAGCTTAACGCAGGTTGACAGTAAAGTAGAATACGCCTTAAGCACATTCTGCTTTACTTTCAACCTGCTCTAAATGATCACCTGTCAGTCTTCAAAACTAGAAACAAGTTATGGGGTAAAAGGTTGAATGAACAAGATTGACGTCTACAATATACAATACCAAATTTGTGTTTGCATTGAAGCATCAGCCATTGATAGGGTACCAAATAAAAATCATTATCTTCTACCCATAAATCCTAGTTTTGGCGTCTGCTTTTTTAATACTGATTTATAACATAACATAACGGCGTGAGCGTTGAATAACACTCGTTGTTTATTTTTCATATATAACTAGTTGAATAACTATGCAAATGAGGTATGTCACGACGTCGTTTCCTCATGACGTCATGAAAACGCACTCAATGCGTTCAATGTCCAATTGTCTTCATTCCTTTATGTAGATTCAATTTATAGATTTTTAGTTTAATTCTTCATGGAATTGTTTAATAGTACATATTATACCATAAACATTATGCAAGTAAAAATATAAATTTAAAAAAATGCATTTACAGTAAACCCCTTCTAAACCGGAACCTCTTAATACCGGAATTCTCTCTAAACCGGATAAAAACGTTGGTCCCGTTTCCAATTCTTCTTTATTTTAGCCCATTTCACCATAACTATGATTTTATACGCCTTTGATTTATTCCTTCACTGAAGAAAATACATCATGAATATGTATCATCAGAAATATTTTCCATATTCTAGCAGATGCTAGCTTAAATCAGGTTCAAAGTAAAGCAATATGCACCTTAAGGCACATTCTGCTTTACTTTCAATCTGCTTTAAGTAATCAGCTATCTTCCATACTAGAAACAAGCGATGGGTTAAAGCCCCTCTAAACCGAAAACCCCTCTGAACCGGAAATTTATGTTGACTCTACACATGTCCAGGTTAGAGGGGTTTCACTGTACGTTATTTCTGTCAAAATGTCCATTATGTAATTGTGAGAAAAACTGCAGACGACAATTTTAAGCAGACGATATAGCAGCAGTAAAAGCTTCAGACACAATTGTCCTGTTTAGGAAGCTGCGACAAGGGTCGTTGTAAGGAGGAAGTCGTTGTTGGGAGGGAGCACTGTATTTTCATTTTCATCCGCATCTAGATGTAATAATGCCCTTTGTAACCGTCTGGCAAACTCCACTGAATCATAGAAAAGTACCGCGTATTGTTTCATTGTAATCAGACTTAACCCCTTCACTGCCTTACCCCGAGTACGGTGGTTATTTGCAAATAGTTTGGATCCTGATCAGACGCCGCGTCACGCGGCGTCTGATCAGGATCCAAACTGTTTGACACTCATTTCAATATTTATTTAATCAAAATACCTAAAAATTAAAGTTGGGAAATAAAAGCAGACGACAATTGTAAAAAAAATTGATGACGTCACGGGAGTGAAGGGGTCAGTTCTTAATTGGCTACAAGAAGCTACAATTGCTTCAGTTTATTTCAGAACACCTCTTAGGACAGTGACAAGAAGGTATGTAGTTTTTACGGGTTTCTCCATTGAAGAAAATACTTCTTACCCATTACTCCATATCTAATTATTCCTCCACTGAAGAAAATAATTCCAATTTATACAAATCATGAATATTCTTTGTCAGAAGTTTTTTCTTTATCCTAGCACAATGGTAGCTTAAAACAGGCTGAAATTAAAACAGGGTGCGGCATGATAGTTGTTCAGCCTGCTTTTAGTAACTACCTGTCTTCAAAAATAGATACAGGTTATGGGGTAATCGCTGAACTGTTCTGTTTATAGAGTTAATTTGACTTTTTTAATACAATTTAAACCCTGATCAGACTGCTCTTTCAGGAGCTGTCTGATCAGGGTCTCAGGGCTGCCATTTCTCCGGATTTTTCCTAAATCTTCGGATTTTTTCTAGTACACGGTAGCTTAAAGCAGGCTGAAAGTAAAGCAGAATGCACCTTAAGGCGCATTCTGCTTTACTTCCAGCCTGCTTTAAGCAGCCCCGTGTCAACAAAACTAGAAACAGGCTATGGAGTAAAGGTATACGATTCGTAAAATTGCACTTGAAATGTGCAAATTTAGAAATCTTAGGATTTTGCATGCCAAGTTATGGCAGGCCAGGGGTCTACACTGTTTACTTATATGATCTGTCAGTCATAAGTCTGTAATATTTCCTCGTATATCTATAAATACTTTTGAGGCTTTTATTTCTCAGCGACTTCTAAACTTGGTTAACAGAAACTACTAATTATTGCTTTTGAAGAAATAAAAATTTCAGGGGGAGTATATTTTGATTGGCCTATTGGGATTTTTCTATCTTTTTTAAGCAAGTGTAACAGTTCAGAGGGTGCTTCAAAACGTAATGTTACTTGACCAATAGCTTCAACATAATACGTGCAAACTGCATGTGTTATATGTCATGTTAAAGAGCAATTCTTTGCCTACAAGATAGTATAATGCACGATAATGTCACATAACTCGATACGTCACAACATGAACCTAAATGACCAAACTATTTTACACTTACGTCGATATTACTGCAGATATGTGACTTAACCTATCTCATTACCTGTTTTGAGGGTAAAACTGGAGGCGCATTCTGCTTTAATTGAGCCTGCTTTAAGCTACCATTTGCTAGGATAAAGGTAATATTTCGTATATTGCACATTCATTGCAGTATAAACTATTTTCTTTAATAGAGGAAATGCGCTTAAATCTATTAAATAAAGCACTAAATCCTAACTTTGACAAAATCATAGTGCAGAAAGCAGTATGAATGCGGATTAAATTATGGTTTTTAGCCCTTTCGTCGCCAATCCTGTCAACACCTGTCGTTTGCAAACAGTTTTGACCCTGATCAGACGCCGCGTAACGCGGCGTCTGATCAGGGTCGAAACTGTTTGACATTCACATCAATGTTTCTGAGGTAAAACGCATATAATTCCTCTTTTAAATATAAGCAAACGACGAAAGATTTAAGCAGACGATATTGTATGGCAGTGACAATGTTGTATGGGTTATTACGTCATAATATCATTAAAAGGTTAAAGGGTTGAAGCAGAGCGATTTGTAAATCCTTGTTTCTAAAAATGCTTTTTAACGGAAAAGATTAACGACTTATCTACTCAAAAAGCAAGCCTTTTTTTTTAAAGCAGGGTACTTGTTTGTTTTTGCTGCTCTTATACACCGTTTTATTTAACCCACCCCTAACGCCTTTTTATGTCTTTGATTTCTTCCTCTTCGTAAGAAAATAGTTTAAATCTATGGAATAAAGCACTAAATCTTAGTTTGACAAAGAGATAGTGCAGAAAATAATATGAATGCAGATTATTTTATAGTTGTCAGCCCTTTCTTGTTTATTTTTGCTGCTCTTAGACACCGTTTTATTTAATCCATCATCCAACGCCTTTTTATTTCTTTGATTTATTCATCTATTTAAGAAACATATTTGTTTTTTATGTTAAAAGACTTATATGCATTATTTTTTATTGCAAATACAGTGCTCTTTCTCTACAAGGACACTCAATGGGAGACACAGATTGTGTGTGTTGTTCGGAGGGAGTCGTTTTTTGGACGGAAATTAAGACGTGGCTTTAATTTGCAAACAGTTTGAATCCAGATCAGACGCTGCGTAACGCTGCGTCTGAACTGGATCCAAGCTGTTGTCGCTTGTCATTAAGTCTTTTTTCTGTCAAAATGTCCATTATGTAACTTTGAGAAAAACAACAGACGACAATTTTAAGCAGACGAAAAGGTCTAGACATATTTGCATTTTTGGGGGGACAGTGACAGGGTTGTTTTATTGAGGGAATCGTTGTTCAGATGGCCGTAACGTTGTAGAGCACTGTATTGTCTGATCAGGCTCTATTTTTCCATGTTATTCACTGTCGTGATGTCATTTTATTTGTTGTCGTCTGCTTTTATTTCTCAAATTTAACTTCGACGTAAATTGACTAAAGTAGTATGTAGTAAAACCTCGCTATTACTACCACTAAATTATGTTAATTTTTAGGGTGTTTACGATAGGTGACCGCTTAAAGCAAGGTGACAGTGAAACAGAAAGCTCCTATAGGAGCTTTCTGTTTCACTGTTACCTGGCTTTAAGCTGTCACCTGTCTATTATACACTCAATTATCCTTCGTTTAAGTGGTCGTAATAGCGAGGTTTTACTGTATTTAAAAAACATAGAGTTGCTCTATAACTTAATACTATTCAAATTCCCTATTTGTAATGTTGTTATCTTCATTGTAATGTGATATTGTAATTAGTGTCAAACAGTTTGGATCTTGATGATCTCATTATACGATGTAATAGTTAAAATTATAAATATTCATGATGGGCGGAGTTTAATATATGAATAATCAACACGGGAATGGTTAACTATTAAATGGAAGTTATCAAATTGACGAAAAGAATCATGGGAAATTAACATTCTTAATCGATGAATCCGAATGATTTCGAATTGAACATGTGACCTAAGGGGTGAGAATTTATTTTATCTTTTGTCTGGTAAGTGTGAGAAAGATAAATCTGCGATATGATTGGTAACAGTACCGGGAAAATATTAATTATTTAGTGGTTCTGTTTAGTTTCGTATAAAATAGCTATTTTTAGTTTCCTACGTGTGACCAAAACAATACTCAATTGATTTCCGTTCATATTTAACTTCCCTTTTCGTTGCAATTTTTCTACTAACGTTAACATGACTAACTTGTCATACAGTCAAATTTATATTCAACAAAAGTGGCAGGGCTGCCATTTCTCCGGATTTTCCCCCCAGTACATGGTAGCTTAAAGCAGGCTAAAAAAGAATTTACTTACAGCCTGCTTTAATTAAATAGTCGCATGTCAACAAACTAGATACAAGCTGTTGGCTAAAGGTACGATTCGTCAAATCGCACTTGAAAAATGCAAATTTGGAAATCTTAGGATTTTTCATGTCAACTCATGGCAGCCCTGAAGTGGTTGCTTTTCACTCTCAATCACGCTTAAAAGCGTGTTTGCACACAGCTCTGATTCTCGTTTTTTTTTTTTCAGTCATACTGCCTTGCTTTTTTAAACTTTGAAACGCCATTGCAAGCAACATAATTGAAGCAGACGACAATGAAACGGTGAAGGGGTATAAATGTCACGAAAACATTTGCAGTGAAAGAGTTAACTATTCACTGCTATGACGTGATCAATTTTTAAATATTTGTCGTCTACCTTTTTTTTCTAAAAATTGAAATGTAGGTGTTTTGACTTAAAAGAAACATTGAAATGAGTGTCAAACCTTATCGGGGCCCGAATAAAATAGAATAATAATAAAACATGTAATAATAAATATTGATAATAATACTAAAATAAAATAAAAAATAATAATAAATTAATAATAATAATCATATAAAAATAGTAAAACTGACAATAATAAATAAATAAATGATATAGAGGATAATTGTTTTTTTCAGTATAAGATAGAAATTTAATCCATTGAGTGAACATCAGACGTTATATTTTCACGAGTGGCGAAGCCACGAGAAAAAATATAACAGTCTGATGTTCACGAAATGGATTAAATTCGATCTTATACTGAAAAAATACAATTATTCTATTTATTTATGCTTTTAAGCCACTTTTTAAACGAAATTGTTCGACAATTGTGAAAGCGAAAGTACATGATTTACCCCGTGTTGAGCCCCAAGTTTACATCGAACACATTAACAGAACAGAACAGAACAGAACAAAACTTTATTATACCCCCACAAACAGAGTTTGAGGGGAGTATACTGGAATCAGCCTGTCGGTCGGTCGGTTGGTTGGTTGGCCGTCAGTCGGTTGGCCGTCGGTCTGTCTGCAAAATCTTGTACTTTCAACTCCTCCTTCAGTTTCAACCCGATTAATTTGATATTTGGCATAAATGTTACTCAGGTGTAGTAGATGTGCAAGACACAAATTTCAGGTCTCTGTGACCTTGACCTTTGGCCTTGAAATTAGTATTGAAATTGGTAGGCAAAATCTTGTACTTTCACATCCTCCTTCAGTTTCAACCCGATTCATTTTATACTTGGCATAGATGTTACTCAGGTGTAGTAGATGTGCAAGACACAAATTTCAGGTCTCTGAAATTGGTAGGCAAAATCTTGTACTTTCAACTCCTCTTTCAGTTTCAACCCGATTCATTTGATACTTGGCATAATGTTACTTAGGTGTACTAGATGTGCAAGACACAAATTTCAGGTTTCTGTGACCTTGACCTTTGGCCTTAAATTTGGTCTTGAAAATGGCAGGCAAAATATTGTACTTTCAACTCCTCCTTCAGTTTCAACCCGATTCATTTGATACTTGGCATAGATGTTACTCAGGTGTAGTAGATGTGCAAGACACAATTTTCAGGTCTCTGTGACCTTGACCTTTGGCCTTGAAATTGGTCTTGAAATTGGTAGGCAAAATCTTGTACTTTCAACTCCTCTTTCAGTTTCAACCCGACTCATTTGATACTTGGCATAAATGTGATTTAGGTGTACTAGATGTGCAAGACACAAATTTCAGGTTTCTGTGACCTTGACCTTTGGCCTTAAATTTGGTCTTGAAATTGGCAGGAAAAATCTTGTACTTTCAACTCCTCCTTCAGTTTCAACCCGATTCATTTGATACTTTGCATAGATGTTACTCAGGTGTAGTAGATGTGCAAGACACAATTTTCAGGTATCTGTGACCTTGACCTTGACCTTTGGCCTTGAAATTGGTAGGCAAAATCTTGTACTTTCAACTCCTCTTTCAGTTTCAACCCGATTCATTTGATACTTGGCATAAATGTTACTCAGGTGTACTAGATGTGCAAGACACAAATTTCAGGTCTCTGTAACCTTGACCTTTGTCATTTAAATTGGTCTTGAAATTGGCAGGCAAAATCTTGTACTTTCAACTCCTCCTTCACTTTCAACCTGATTCACTTGATACTTTGCATAAATGTTACTCAGGAGTAGTAGATGTGCAAGACACACATTTCAAATCTCTGTGACTTTGACCTTTGGCCTTGAAATTGGTCTTGAAATTGGCAGGCAAAATCTTGTACGGCGAACTCCTTCACTTTCAACCTGATTTACTTGATACTTGCCATAAAGTTTCCAAGTTTTTATGATGGTGGCAGCACCCTGCCATTGTCAAACCTCATTGAAAACGTCTGCAGAGTGTGACAGAGTGCTGTATAGTGGGGGTATTTATCACCTTTAGTGATAGCCGTTCTAGTTTCATCTCAGGCATGGTTACATGCAGCATGAGGTAAAGCATATAAACAAGATGAATATGAACAATGGTACCTAGCATGGCTTATTCAGAGTCTGAGTATTTCAGTATTTGGTGACGAACAATGTAGAGCCAGACCCTATGCAAAGAATAATCGTTTATTGTCTGATTCAACAATATTCGTCTTGAGGTTGATAAAACCGATAGTTGGTAAATGATGGTGGGGGGGGGGGGGGGGGGGGGGGGGCTAAATATTATTATATGGAAATAGAGCGGGTGCACCAATTACCGAACACCTACGCAATATATTTTACTGTTCGGTAATACGTCCATTATTTCAGCACATTTGTAAAACCACCTAACAGGTAACGTCTCTCGGTCCGTTTGCTATACTTGCGGTCTTAAAACATGTAATAATAGAACAGATATAGTGAGTTGAGTAAGCAGTGTCAGTGAACCTTATTCCGAACAATGGTTTTAATTCCGAACATAATGGTTCCTTATTCCGAACAAAAATTCGGTTTAAAAAAAGTGGCCAATCTTCTTCTTCTAACAATGATTTTATTATCAGATGTCTGCGAAGACATGGCTTTGAAATGGTAGTAACACAAACTCAGATTACAAATAGGGAAAAACACTCGTAAATGCACATTGTAAGGTGTATGTGAATGAAAAAGAAAATAATGAAAACATTTTGATGTATACACAGTCTGGTATATCGGCTTGTAAACACTTGTTTAACGTGTTCATTCAACTGAACATGATACAACGAAACAGTTTTTCCCGTACTATGATGTCACTTATTTATTGATTTGACGTCATCCGAATTACGTCGTTGCTTCCGATTTTGGATTCGTGTTCTTCCGTTGAGTGGTTCGCGACAAATCGGACTGCCGGAATTTAACGATAAGATACGATTGACTACGATTTTTGGGGAGCCCTACGGGGAAAACGGCGATTGGTGATAATCCACTGCAGTGGATTACCAAGTGATAATCCACTGCTATTTTCCGGTAATCCACAGAAAAGCATAACTAAAATAATAATAATAATAAACACAATAATAATAACAATAATAATAGTAATAATGACTATTACAACTACTACTACTAATATTACTACTACTACCACTACTACTACTACTACTACTACTACTACTACTACTACTACTACTACTACTACTACTACTACTACTAATAATAATGATAGTAATAAATAATATTAATAATAAATAATAATAATAATATTAATAATTATAATAATAAAGACTCTATTCAACTAGAGATGCTAATCTCCCACGAATCACAGTACAGTTCTCCCTCTCTACAACAATATCTATTGGGAGACAAATAGTGTGTGTGTTGTTCGGAGGGAGTTGATATAGGGAGGGAAACTTAATACTCTTAGAATGTTAAGCACGATAAGGCTTACATTTGCAAACAGCTTGAATCCAGATCAGACGCTTTGCACACTAGTCCCGCATATAGGCGTCATTTTCAACAGTGTAGATGTGAATAGTACACTTGTCCTGTGCAAACAGTAATGACCCAGATCAGAGGGCTCCGAAAGGAGCCCTCTGATCAGGGTCTTCACTGTTTGTCATAATGCCAAACATGGACAAAAACAACTCTTAAGTGAGAAATGGACTAGACTAAAACGGAAACTGGAATTGTCCATTTAACGTTTCAGGGAGGAAAGAGTTAAGCAGTTTTCCCCTCGTCATAATATCTTTTAGAAAAACAGCAGACGACAATTTTAAGCAGACGGTATTGTAGCAGTGAAAAGCATTAGACATGTTGTTTTTTTGTGTTTCTCTGTGTGTGTGTGTGTGTGTGGGGGGGGGGGGGGGGGTTGCAACGACAAACAAACATTGTTGTAAGGAGTGAATCGTTGTTCGGAGGGCTGTTGTAGGGAGGGAACACCGTATGAAAATAAAGCAGAGAGCTACTACATGTATAGGAACAACTAATAATAAAATTGCCTTTTAGTTTAAACATATTTTATTTCCAATTTTTTACAGGAAAAGGGGTTGGGCCACAAGTTCTGCCAACTTAGAGTCGGCCCTTCCCCTACAGTTTCACAAAAATACATATACTATTGGAGAGAGAGAGAGAGATAGAGAATGGGAGAAAGAAAGAGAAAGAAAGAGAGAGAAAGTTGAGTTGCTTGTTTTCAGGTGTCTCCGCATAATTTGATGAGAAGAAACAGTAAAGTAAGTGATTAAAAAATATAAAACGACCAAAAGAAAGATCAACTAATCTAAGTCATTCACCAGTGTATCACTATCAAAACGAGAGATATGGCTAAATTGGCTATACAGTAAAACTCCTGTTAAAACGGCCTTTAAAACTAAGAACTGAAACGTAGTCTTGGTAAATAGATTCAGATTAACTAAAGTAAGGTAAAAGTAATACAGATAGCTCCAACGGGGATTTCTGTATTACTTTCACCCCTCTTCATTTTTCATATAGATAAGGTTCTACACTGCTGAACAGAGGCTTAACTACTTATATAATAAACATATACATGTAATCATAAATGAGGAACTAGCCGAGAATCTAAGATGGGATTGCTAACTACATTCTGGTATGACAATTTTTAAGATATGTCCATCTTTGACCCTCGAATCGTTTCATAATGTTTTACATTGCATATCTAAGCTAAACAAAAGATAACTATGATCATAGTTATAAGAGAACATAAGGACAGACGCATCAATTTTCAATTTTAGAAACAAACCAAAATAGAGAAAGAAAAAACAAGAAAAAACAATAGAGAAAGAAAAAAACAAAAAAGAATTAAGTACTGAAGCGCTTGGTTTCTTTAATGAATGTTTGTACAGCACCAAATATCAAACAGTTTTGTTCAAAAGTGAGGTGATTACTTCCACAAAGAAGAATGTTACTATTAATCGGATGGCAAAATCTTGTGGTCTGAAATAAGGTATGTCGTAAGTTTATATAATTGGGGCATTTAAAAAAGAAATGATCAACACTTTCAATTACATTTTCACAAGAACAATTAGGATCTAGTTTTAATTGATTTAGAAAAAGGTGTTCATTCAAATTACTACAACTGTTTCTTAATCTTGCATGTAGTACTGATAAATGTCTATTTCCGACCAGGTAGTACCCCGGAACTCTCTCTGGCTTCGATCTAGAAGCTATATTATTTTTAAAAGAAGAAAAATTAGGGATTTGCCTAAGATCAGAGCCCAGAGAGTTCCAGAGCACTACAGAAGAAGGAATACAAGATTTCTGATAAATGGACGTTCTAGCAGGTAGCACTTCAAAATTTTCTCGGTTTCTCAAAGGATAGTTTGACCTTTCACCAACCAATGGAGGAATAATATCACTTATGTACTGTGGGACAGTGTCATGTGATACCTTGTGAATAAAAAACAGTTTTTGGTTTTCTCGTCTCTTGAACAAAGACTCCAAGCCACATTCTAGGGAAACTCAAGGGAAACTGATCTCGTTAGCCCTGTGACGATACGTGCAGCTTCATTTTGCATTTTGTCCAAAGTATTAGTATATACCTCAGGGCAGCCATCCCATACAATTGACGAATATTCAAAAATTGGCCGTACATATGACAAGTATATTTGATTCAGAGCAGACCTTGAAAGTATAAATTGTACTTTACGCATAATATCAACAACTTTAGAGGCTGACTCTATAATATTGTCAATGTCATTAGCCCAATGACCATTTTTACTGAATGTCACCCCTAAATGTTTATGATGGTCCACAAAATTTATTTCGGTGTTATCAAAGAGTAGTTTAGGTAAAGGAGATTGCCTTTTGAGTGTAAATAGAATAGCTTCTGTTTTATTTGGGTTAAAGTTAACTAGCCACTGTTTTGCCCATACTGTGATGTTATTTAAGTCATGGTTGATTATGCCTTCAATATCATCTAATGTACTTGCAGAATAATAAAGAGAGCTATCGTCGGCATATAGCCTTGTTAAACTAAGTAGTGAATCGGTTATGTCATTTACGTAAATAAGAAAAAGTAAAGGCCCTAAAACGGAATCTTGAGGAACACCGGCATTGACTGGCATCAGTTTAGATTCAGCAGATTGTATTGTAACTTTTTGATGTCTATTATTTAAATAGCTTGTAATCCAGTTCAGTAAGTTAAGATTTATACCATTTTCACTTAATTTAAAAAGTAAACCCTTATGCCATACTCTGTCAAAGGTCTTTGAGATATCACAAAAAACCATACAAGAATATTGATTATGCTCAAAGCTTTGACAGATATGGTAATATATATCAATAAGTTGATATGTAGTAGAGTGATTTGGTAAAAACCCTGACTGATATTTATAAAGCAAATCATTGTCTAAGAGAAAATTATACATATGTTTGAAAACAATTCTTTCTAGGATTTTTCCACAACAGCTTAATAGTGATACAGGTCTATAATTCGAAGGTGTTGATTTGTCCCCTTTTTTAAAAATTGGAGTAACTTGCGCAATTTTCCAAGCATCTGGAAAAATGCCTTCCTGTATAGATCTGTTAAATAATATAGTTAGTTGCCTGTGAGATAGTTGTATTATTATGAATATTATCTTTGGCTTAAATATTGAAATAAGAATTTTTCTTGATTATTTTTGTATTTTCACTAAGTTTATTTTCGTTCAGGAAACGTCAAGACATGGACGTCATGTATGCAATTACTGGATGTGTCCTCGCTGTGATCTTGTCATGTGCCGCAGCTGGCGACAGTAAGTGTGTTAGTTTAACCCTTAGCCTGCCACTCACGACTATAGCTCCATATGCAAACAGCTTGGATCCGGATGAGACGCTCGGATGAGACACTCGGACAACATTTTCAGCAATTTTGAGCAACTTTGAAGCACTTTGAAACTTGAAGCAGACGAGAAATATAGAAGACGGCAATATATTAACCAATTCACTGACATGACGTCATCAATCATTCACTGCTATGACGTCATCAAATTTAAAACAATTGTCGTCTGCTCTTATTTTTCAAGTTTCAAGTTCAGGTATTTGGCCTTAAGAAATATTGAAATGAGTATCAACCATTTTGGATTCTGTAAAATGTTTGAATTTTCTTGAAAAGGTGTTATGACTGAAATTTTGTCAATATTTTAAAATAACGCTAGCGGTAACCCTCTACTATATTCTAACATGGTGATTTTTGATTGGTTACGTTGTTGCTATACACCGGGCAGGTAAAAGAACCAGTGGTTTCTTCAGCAGTGGGTTTCCATCTGTATCATTGCACCTCTCCCCCAAAAACTAAAATAACAACCGTCTGCTGGGGCGTTCCCACTACAGGGTTACCTGTTGTTCATAAAAATGCTAAGATTTTCATATTTTCAAGCGCGATTTTAGGAATAGTACCTTTAACCTTTTCACTGCCAGGCTCTATGACACTAAAATAATTATGCAAACAGTTTGGACCCAGATCAGACGCCGCGTAACGCGGTGTCTGATCTGGATCTAAACTGTTTGACACCCATATAAAAGTTTCTAAGGTAATAAAACTAATAAAAATCAAAATTAAATAAATGTAATATTAAACATCCAAAGATTTCGGAAAAAATCCGTAGATTCGGAGCGATTAAGAAAATTCCGAAGATTTCGGAGAAATGGCAGCCCTGCCACCATAGTAGAACGTTAATCCTACCCAATCAATCCTACCTACCTTCAATGGTTATGTTGTCAAATACTTGCGTCCCGCGAACGTATAGACTTTCAAACTTTCAAACTTTTATTTATCATAATTGTATACGGTCCACTTCATCGTGGACAGCATTAACATTATACAAATATTGAATACATACAAATATAAATAGGGAGGTCATTAGTTGGGAACACGCAAACTATGTCTTCTTCCCCACGCTGTACGGTCCGCAAGGTGTCACCAGCTGAACGGAAGTGCTTCCGGGTCGTACGGTGCCTAAATATAGCACAGTGAAACATTGATGTGTGTGTCTCATGGTCACATTTTTATTGAAAGTGCTGATAAATTGCAGATGTATTTGTTTTTTAGCTGAAATAGTGATGTTGTTGATAAATCATAGGTGTTTCTGGGTTCTATTTGGGAACTACTTTGCGAGAACATGCGGTCAGATATGTGAGTGTGATGCGGCGGGGAACCAACTTTCGGTGTGTAAATATTGACGGTGACCTTAGAAATGTGAACTTTGTGAAAAAGTTGAACCTCAATGGTAGCTTTTTCTTTTGATAATTCTGGTGCCTTGTTATTGCTTTCCATGGAAACATGGACATTATATTGATCGGTAGGTCATGAAACTGGACAGAGACATGATAACATAGCCAATTTACTATATGGTTCTATGGAGGGATTTCGTTCAGGAGTGACACCGCAAGTGTGCTTTTTTTCCAATGGACGCCACCGACATGTCACCATATTTTATAATTATACCGCAGCTTTGCCAAAGTAGCCAATCAGGTTCAGCAAATTGGTATATTGCGTGAAAGCGTATTGTAATATTTCAGAGGGAAGCCCGCCTAGAATCGAGCTGCCAGCCAACAACACGTGGAAACCAAGTGTTATGTATATCCGAATGAATAATTCCCTCACTATTCCGTGCATCGCTAGTGGCGACCCAAAGCCAAGGTAAGGCGTGTACATGTAGAGCAGGGATACAGATAAGAGGGAGTAAACCAAACAAATAAAGCAATTTTCCTCTTATTTCAGCATCAAACCCTATGGTGTTACTACTAATTAGAATCGTCTCGTCGAGACGATTCTAATGAGTAGTGACACCATAGGGTTTAAAGAACAAATAAAGATTTTTTGTTTTGGAATAACCCCCCCCCTCTTCTCACTTCTTTATCCGGAGCCCTGCTAGAGGTGTCGAGCGACACTTGCGAGTAGTTTATATGCTTATTTTTAAACAAACAAGATTGAGCAGAATACTTCAAATACACGGACTCATTCACCCCTGGTACTTTCCATGGACAATTCAAATTTCCAATTAAATCTAGTTTTAGACTACGTATACATGTATATTTAGGGTTGGTGTATATTGCAGAGTCAACCTTTGATTATTAGAAAAAAGGGTTATCTCCCTTGGGTTTTGATTGTAAACAGTTATATGTACTTATCCACTGTGAAGATGCTGATTTGCTGTTGATCATGTAATATATTTGTTATCTGTTTGTGGTATGATAGGCAAATTGCCTTTTTTCGAAATAAACATATATATGTATATAATTATACCAGTTATCGTTGGCTGTATGAGAACTCACAGACTGGCAAGTTACAGTATGTAACAAACAACGATCATATAAAATTCAACGCCGAGCAGGGAGCTATGGTTGTGTCACAAGCCGGAGTCTACGCCTGTGTTGCCTCCAACAAATACGGAAGCTCAATGACGCCATTACTATCACTTGTTAAAGCAGGTAAGCATTGCTGCCTTCAACAAATACGGAAGCTCAATGACTCCATTATTATCACTTGTTAAAGCAGGTAAGCATCGCTGCTTTCAACAAATACGGAAGCTCAATGACTCAATTAGTATCACTCGGTAAAGCAGGTAAACATTTATCAGAAATCGTTGATGCCGTGATATTCGCTATCGGCATTGTTGTGGCAGAAAGGTAAATGTAAGATGCCTATGCGACTGAAGTCTCTTAATTAGTTCCGTCTAAAGACCCAAAACCTGCCCAAACCACTAAAAACCAACACTACTACACTTCCTTAATATCTAATCAAATTAAGCTTTTAAATGGTTTATTTAAACTTAAATAATGCACCTCGTACAAAGGAAATAAAGAGCAAAAGGGGTTTGTAAAAACGTAAGAACATTAATGTAGCTATAAACAGTTACTTCCCTTTGGTGTTGGTGTTAACATCAGCACCAAAGGGAACCAACTGTGTATACCTATGTTCTTACGTTTTGTACGAGTTGCTCCCCTTAAATGAAAGAAACATCGTAGATTTCATTTTTGTTTAACATTTGTCATTATTTAATCTTAAATTCGCCATTTATAAGCTTCATTTGATTCGATATTGAGGAGTTAAAGTAGTTTGGATTGCATTATCGCATCTTTTTTCGGCGTTTTACTAAAATCGAAAAACAGAAAAATTGTTGGCCCGAACAGGATTCCGTAGAATCAAGATTTACAATATTTTTTTGTAAACAGTTTGGAATTTATGGCCCGACCCAATTACAATCATGAACATGGAATAAAATATGTTTAAATTTAACAGTTTGGGTCCTGATCCGACGCCGCGTAACGCGACTTCTGATTAGGATCGAAACTGTTTGACACTCATTTCAATATTTCTTAAGTCAAAATACCTAAACATTGAATTTTAGAAATTAAAGCGGACGAAAATTGTTTGAACTTGATGACGTCATGAGACTCATGACAGAGAAAGCGTTAAAATAAACTAGTTTGCAAATGAACGTGTTCCGAACAGGAGGTCGGCGGTTAAAAGACTAAACATATACAGTCGAACTTAGATATTTCGAAGTCGGGTTTGTCGAACATACGGTTACCCGTATTTCAAAGTTAAAACGTGGCTAAGCCACATTTTAACTTTGAAATATGGGTATGTTCGACTTAACAAAGCATGAAATAATGCAGTTAATATGTCGAATTATCGGATAATTCGAGTTGAACGAGTTCGAGATATCGAAGTTCGACTGTAAATTGAGTTATATGTACAAATAAACTTCAGTCACCACCGCATTTCCCGGAGTTGAGGTCCCACCGGAAGTGAAAAGAGCATACGTTTCAGAAAACATCACCCTCGAATGCAAGAACTCGGCGGACTTAGTAAGCAAACCAAAGTCCCAGATAGTATGGAAACGAGGCCCACACGTAAGTTGCCATGCGTTCAGTAAGTAAATCGATGGTCGTCTATGGCCATCGATTGCGAGTTGGTTGGCTACCGGTCTGAAATACAGTGGAGAAAACGTACTTATTTTGTGAAAATGCAAACGCATTGCAATGAAATAAAGAAAACGATTACATTTGACAATTCAGACTACCAATTTTAATCTGAGTGGCAAACTGTTTGCAATAAAAATAATAGCTTTAGCGTAACCGGGGTTATTTGGAAAGAAAACGTTTTCTCTACTGTACTCTGCACGATGCACACGGGGTTTAAACTGCTAACCTAAACAGCAACAAATGGTAATTGAAAGCGCTACAGAAAGCAACACTCAGTTATATCGCTTAAAAACGAAAAAATCGGTTAATTTTGAAAATTGTACTAGAAGAAACAGTTAAACGATAAAAAATAATAAACTTCTTGTGAACAAACATAACACCCTGAAGTGAATATGGCGATAAAAAATTAGAAGAATCTACTTTCACTTTCTTTTGTGTACGAACAGTAATGGGTCGTTTCGGCTCTTTGTCGCTTCGGCCTATGTTATTTCGACGTGCTCATGTGTTAAGACTGGAAAAAACCACGCCTTAAAGAGTCGGATAACACGTTACAGTCTACATGGTTTACCAGTCCAGCATCTGGTCTAGAACGAGGCAGAGATGACGTCATAGCTTGGTTTAAATATTTATATGCAATACATTTCTTTCTTCATGACACTAATGAGTAATGAAACGTACATACAGTGGAGAAATCGTTATTCTTTCCCGTTTAAACGCAAACGAAACGCAAACGCATTTCAAAAAATGAAGAAAATTACAGCTTTTTGACAATGCTAAATGCTGATTTGAACCTGGATTGTAAACATTTTGGAGGCTGATCAGACGCCGGGTTACCCGGCGTCTGATCTGGCTTCAAACTGTTTGTATTGGAAATAATAGATTGAGCGTAAACGAGTTTTTTTGGGAAATAATAACGTTTTCTCCATTGTAGTTATTGACAATTTATTTTTTCAGATCACTCAGTTATCAGTGCTCTTTCCAAAAGACAACATTGCTGTAGACCCAGATGGTAAATATATCTTTATTAACTCATTCACCCCTGAATTTTTTAATGGACAATTCCAATTTCAGAAAAATCTAGTCCGTTTTTTACTATTAAGGGTTGATTTTAACAATATATTTCAAAATGACAAACAGTGTATCTACCCTGATCATAGGGCTCCTTGTTTGTATATGACAAGTGTAATCCTCAAAGGTACACTGTTTGTAAATGGCGAGTTTACTCTTGGCTAGGGTGGAATGTGTTAACCCTTTCACGTCCAATGTCGGGAAATAAACGCGGCATCTGATAAGGACCCGAAACTATTTGACATCCAAATAAATAATTATAGAATAAAAAAGCACAACATTTCAAAATTTATCAATAAAAACAGACGGTATTATGTCAACTACTTATTTGACAGGATATGACGTCATTATGGTAGCGAATGACGTCACTATGGTAGCAAAAGGGTTACCGTTGTTTCAGGTGTTACCTTTGCTTGCCAATCGCAACTTAACTCTTTCCTCCCTAAAACCTCCAATGGACAATTCTAGTTTTCAATTAAGTCAAATCCATTTTTGACTTTTTATGGATTTTTACAATATATGTCGAAATAACAAACAGTGTAGACCCTGATCAGAGGGATCCATAAGGAGCCCTCTGGTCAAGGTCTACACTGTTTGCATAGGACAAGTGTACTCATAACAGGTACATTGTTTGCAAATGACGCATATATGCGTGACTAGGGTTCAAATAGTTAACTGACATTTGCAAACAGTTTAAAACCATTTGTTTTGCTTATATTTCGCCTGCGTCAATAAAATTCGTCAAATAAGATTTCTAATTAGTTAACGAACTATACATAAAAACTGCTTTTTAAAACTGCAAAAGTAGAATACTTATTAAGAAGTCTGCTTTACTTGCCTACTGAACTGAAACAGTGATAATAGAAAGGGTAGAGTGAACTGAATACCGGTACTTATTTTAAGATATTTTCTTAAAACGTGTTCTAATTTCTAGCAGATTGAAGCTCTAAACGCAGACTGAGAGTGAAGCAGATTGCGCATGTATGCTTTACTTTCAATCTGCTTTAAGTGATCACGTGTTTTCAAAACTAGAAACAGGTTATGGAGCAACTGGTCAAATATTAATTACGTTATAAGTCGTTTTACTGTGTATATGTTACAGGCAATCTATGTATTCAATCATTACGTGAAATGACTTAAACATTCAGTCATTACGTGAAATTACTGTTTCACTAAAGTCTTTTCATGAACTGCATAAAATGATCAGCCATTTCGTGAAATGACTAAAAAACACCTTCAGTCATTTCACGAAAAGACTAAATTGACTTTAGCTTTATTTATTTAATCTTAATGATTGGTGTACCTTAATAATTACATTGTACAAACTACACTATTGGAACAATACATGCATATTAAATTTGATACAAATTAAGTCTCTTAAGTCTTTAAAACATGCGTGCAATGTTTCTGGAATAATTGAAAGATATTAAGTTTTAAACAATATCATGCATATTGAAAGACATGAATGAACAACTGTTGCTGAATTAATTAAATATAAGTCATTTCACACATTGCCTCGTTCCTGTAAAAGGCTTCTAGTCAATTTGTGTAGAAGTGGCCTGTCAATTTCAGTCATTTCACGAAATGCCTGAAAAGTTCAGGCATTTCGTGAAATCACATTGTGAAACAGTCATTTCACGTAATGACTGAATTTTTCAGTCATTTCGTGAAATGACTTAGTGAAACAGTCATTTCACGTAATGACTAAAATTTTCAGTCATTTCGTGAAATGACTGATTAATAGATTGACTGTAACCTATAGATAATGTGTTGTTTTTGTAGGTTCGTTACACTTCCTATGGGTGAAGAGTGAAGACTTCCATTTAGTCTATGTCTGCTCGTCCTACAACGCTGAGTTACTGATGGATTTCAGGAACAGCCACAGCTTTAGGCTACTGACCAAACCAGGTAATATAAGAATCCACCATGAGTGTTGATGTAGGATAGGAATTTTCTCCCCCGAGGGTCAGAAAATTCATGCAGGGACGAGGCTTGCCGAGTCCCTGTGTGAATTTGCTGACCCGCGAGGGGAAAACAATCCTAAAAATCCTATCCTACATCAACAAAACGAATGGTGGATTTTTTTTCTCCCATTTAAAATATTAAAACATGATGTAATTTAGGAAATAATTGCAGTTTCTGTGCACTTTTTTTCCGCAAAAACACGACCATGGTTTATAGTGAAATGACGTCATTTAGTTACCCGCGTCATGCAACGCTTATGGTTAAGCTGGGCAAATAATAAAAGACGTCACGTGGTATGGAGGATAGAGTGATTCCACATAGGGGAATATCTCTATCCCACATTGGCGAAAATGGGAGAAAACATTCACTTACCCTTGCAGGGCTCCAGATAAGAAGGAGTAAACTGAACAAAAGCAGCATTTTTTCCACGTATTTCAGCATTAAATCCTATGGTGTTACTACTCATTAGAATCGTCTCTTCGAGACGATTCTAATGATAAGTGACACCATAGGGTTTAATCCAGAAAATAAAGATTAACTTATGGTTCATGTATAGAATTTGGTGCGGCGATGCAATTGGCTATTTAAAATATTTGGGTATCTCCTTTCAGGGGTAGTAACTACAAGGAACCCTACTCTTCTTTACGCTGATGACGTCACGGCAGAGGCGGGAACCAATGCAATACTAACGTGTTTGTTTTCCTATTATTCTACAAAGTGAGTAGTCTACGTTAATTGGCTATTTAGATCATTCGGATATCTTCTTTCAGGGGAAGTAACTCAAAGTGAGTAAACATTACGTTTGTTAACCCTTTCACTGCCAAATTGTGTAGTCTGCTTTAACTCATTCACCCATGTACCTTTTAATGAACAATTCCAGTTTCCAATTCAGTTTATCCCATTTATGAATATTTACGGGTGTTTTCTGCAATGTATTAACAAATGACAAACAGTGCAGACCCTAATCAGAGGGCTTTTCAATCGATTAAATACATCGAACTCGTTTAACCCTATCCTGAATAAAAACACCTTTTAGCGCATTCAGTTTATTGCTCCGCTGAAGCAAATACATGTAGTTCCAATTTATACAGTCATGAAAATGTATAATAAGGAATATTGTCTTTATTCTAGCAGGTGGTAGCTTAAAGCAGGTTGAACGTAAAGCGGAATGCGCCTTAAGGCGCATTCTGCTTTACTTTCCACCTGCTTTAAATATTCACCTATTTTCAAAACTAGAAACAGGCTATTAAGTAAAGGGTTAAATAAAACTTACCAGTTTTTATTCCTTTACATTTCGATAACACGACTTGGATTTAGTCGAACATACTCTTATTTCAAAGTTACAACGAGGCAATACATTGCGTATTTCTTAAGTAAAATTACCTAAACTTTAAATTTGAGAAATAAAAGCAGACGACAATTTTTTAAAAATGATGACGTCATTAACAGCGGAGAACAGCTGAAGATCACGTGGCGTCATAGAAACAAAGTGGTGGGAGAAGGCCAAACCCTGGTGCTGCCTCTGGCGATTCCTACTGACCAGACGGACATGTCCGGAAATTATACCTGCGAGGCGACGCTGGACACGTTTAAAACAATGGCCAATGTAAAATTGACCATCACATGTAAGTTTCGTATACAGTGGAGAAAAGTTATTATATGACGTCATACAGTGGAGAAAAGTTATTATATAGAGGATAATTGTTTTTTTCAGTATAAGATAGAAATTTAATCCATTGAGTGAACATCAGACGTTATATTTTCACGAGTGGCGAAGCCACGAGTGAAAATATAACAGTCTGATGTTCACTCAATAGATTAAATTCGATCTTATACTGAAAACATACAATTATTCTATTTATTTATGCTTTTAAGCCACTTTTTAAACGAAATTGTTCGACAATTGTGAAAGCGAAAGTATATGATTCACCCCGTGTTGGGCCCCAACTTTATATCGAACACATTGTCGAAACAGTTTCCCGTACGATGACGTCACTTATATATTGCTTTGACGTCATCCGAATTACGTCGTTGCTCCCGATTTAGGATTCGTGTTCTTCCGTTGAGTGGTTCGCGACAAATCGGACTGCCGAAATTTAACGATAAGACACGATTGACTACGATTCTTGGGGAGCCCTACGGGGAAAATTCATAATAAAAGCGCGCGTGGCGATTTGTGATAATCCACTGCAGTGGATTACCAAGTGATAATCCACTGCTATTTTCCGGTAATCCACCGAAAAGCATAACTAAATTACGTCATTTGTGACGTCATACAGTGGAAAAGACGTTTTTCTGTGTCCAGTTCAACCATTTCATGATCAAATTTAACGTGAGCTTTTACCCCTTCTCGCAATATTGTCACCTGCTTCAATATTGTTGTCTGCAATATCGTTTGAAAGTTAGATATAAGGTAGCATATAACTGAGTCAGTGTACGCGGCGTCTGATCAGGATCAAAACTGTTTGCAAATGCGCTTTATGACATCATTGAGAGTGAAAGGCGACGCTGGACACGTATAAAACAAATTGCCAATGCCAGGTTGACCAACACATGTAGGTATCGTATTCCTCTACATTCGTGCCAGTCCTCTTCAACTGTATAATACATGTCCATACTCATGTTTGTTCACACTCGTTAATGTCCATACCCGTATAGTCATATGTCTACACGTTTAGTCTCGAGCGGCTTTATTCAAAATTCAACAGTTTTATTTTAGGAAGAATATTCAGACGACGGCACCGAAATTAAGCATTTTTGTGGTTATTAAAGAGGCTCGCAGCCAGATTTAGCATTAAAAATAGTAATTTGTAAATATATGTCAAATGCTTATATAAATGGGCAAGAGTTGGTTTAGGATAAGAAATTCTGTTTAAACAATGCATTTAAAAAAAGAAAGAAGAAGCTCTGGTGGGATTCGAACCCGTGACCTTCCATGCGGGGACAGACACGCAAAATAAGGAAACCCTGTTCCCACTCGACCACGGACTTTAGATGGATGTCGGTATCAAATAGTGTAGATCAATGCCAGCCGTCGTGTCTTTCATCTGCAATGCAATAAGTCAGATTGTGTCATGGCATGGCACTATTCATTTACTATATTGTAGTATATCATTAAACCATTGAAACCCTAATCACGCATACACGCGCCCCGTGTAAACAGTGTACCTGTGACGAGTACACATGCACTATGCTAACACTGAATATCCAGATCAAAGGGATCCAGAAGGAGTCCTCTGGTTAGGGTCTGCAAGTTTGTTCTATCACAATACTAAAAAAAAAACTATCTAGTAAAACTTTGTCCGTTTAAAGACCCAATACCTCCTAAAATCACTCCAAACCTATCAAAACATACCCAAACCACTTAAGAAAAGAGCAACCCAAACTACTTCCTCAATATCTAATGAAAAAAAAGCTTATGAATGGCAAATGAAGATAAAATAATGAAAAAAAAGTTAAATCAAAAGTAAATCTAAAATTTGGTTTTTCATTTAAGGGGAGCAACTCGTACAAAAACGTAAGAACATATCTATATACAGTTACTTCCCTTGGGTGCTGGTGTTTACACCATCACCAATGGGAAGTAACTGTATATAGCTATGTTATTTCATTTTGTGCGGATTCTCTTTGCTCTTTATTTTCTTTATACATTATTTAAGTTTAAATACACTATTTAAAAGCTTTATTTGGTTAGATATTAAGGAATTGTAGTTTTGTGGGTTTTGAAGTGGTCTGGGGAGGTTTGGGGTCTTTAGACGGACTGGTAAAAAAATGGATTAGACTAAAATGAAACAGAACTTGTTCACTGGCGGTAGTGGCCCAATGGTTAACACCTTGGACTACGGTACCAGGGGTCGTGAGTTCGATCCCCCGCCGGACCAGCGGTCTGACTAGGGGATTTTTCTGAATCCCCGATGATGTACAGGAATGTTCTTGAGCAAGACATGTACCGCGAATTGCTCCTCTCCACCCAGGGGTTAAAATGGGTACCTTATAAGGGTCTGAGTCGGTACTGCGGCTGCATTTGACTGCGCCATATGTTAGCAGGGCCCATAGGCAAGATGGCTCGATGATCAGGGGAGTATATGTACAGTCGGCTGAGCGGTTATTCGGACTGAAAGTAGACTTTAACTTGGTATATTACTTTATTATTTGAAGTTTCAGGGAGGCAAAGTCTTACGATATGTAGCACTGTCTAACAATGACCGGGTATAACCTCATTTCAATTGTAGCTCCTCCAGTTTTCATTCCGGGACAGGAAATGACGTATTTGACAGTAGTCCGAGGAAATGACGCTGTGTTTCGATGTGGCACGCGCTCCTATGGTACCAAACAAGGTGCCCCCATGTGGTTTATAGACACCAGAACACTGGATGGTAATACATATGCACTGTCGAAGACACATTCCAACACACACACAGCTGTGTTTTAATGCACTATATAACACGCACGCACTGTAACGGCTTAGTGTGGCGTTACTGACGTAATATAGTTTCAGTAATTCGTGCACGAAGCAATGTGGCGGCGTTGCCCGGTGCAAATTATAGTTAAATTAAAGTCTTAGAATAAAAATAAACAAATCACACCAGTGTATTATCGTGAAATAGAACACGGATAGTCGTTGAGATGCTGGCCTAGTGAATTAAATTCTAAGCATCTCAACCTTTTACCCGTGTTTTATTGCACGATAAAACACTGGTATAAATTTATCATTTCTAAACTAAGCAATACAGTTGTTAAGACCCAACAGAAACGCAATGTTATCATCAATAATAGTATTAAAATAATTATTGATGATAATCATTAGTTATCGACTTATTATCAGTATTTTAATATTATTATTACTATTATTGATACTATATTATATTTGTTTTCCAGAGAACAATGACAGAGTCTTACTGTCCGCAGACAAAACCATGCTCACATTACCTGGCGTGAAACTGTCTGACCAGATGTGTATCCAGTGCCGAGTGAACAACAAGTATGGATCGGCATTTGGCGCTGGGTGTCTTACTGTTATAAGTATGTTGACATGAACTATAATGATGATAACATTTTTAAATAATAAATAACTTAAAAATAAAATAAAATAATAATAATAAAAAAATGAATAATAATAAATAAAACAAAATAAATAAATAAAAAATAATAATAAAAATAATGATAAGAACACCACTACAGTTGTATTATCATTTTTATTTGGATCGGCCTTGGTGCCGGTGTAAAGACAAAAAGTATTCTCTTCCAAAATATGTTCCCCAGAGGACATAGGTTGGATATAATTGTCCTGTTTAGGGAACTGCGACAAGGGTCGTTGTAAGGAGGGAGTCATTTTTGGGAGGTCCGTTGTAGGGTGGGAACACTATAACTATTGTTCTTGGGACAAGGCAGTTAAGGGGTTAATATTTAATGTCCATTGTAGTTTGATATGTTGAGCATATGTTGGTTTTTTTTTTTTTTTTTTTTTTTCTGCGCGGGTTCGAATTCTGACTAAGGCAATTAATTGTTTTTCTTTGAAGTTGATATTTTACAATAAATCCTTTTCCTAAATTGCTCGTTCCGTGTTTATATATAGGCGCATGACATCCATTTTATAATATTAATTATAACTCACGTATTCAAGTTCTTTAACCCCTTAACCCAATAGATCTATACACATTACCAGTTGAAAGTGCGATACAGAGTGATGTATTCAGCTCGAGACGCTTTAGGCGGAAATAGCCGGTCTGACGAGCGCCTTGGCGCGAGTCTGATCGGTTGTTTCCGGACAAAACGTTGAGGGCTGATTACAACAACCTGTAGCGCATTACCATCTGGTAATGTGTTTATTATATGCCTTCAATATACACCAGCAACAACTAAATAGTTGTTTAAATCATTTTATATCTTGAAACATTTAATATTTGAAGCAGAACAATAATTTTTTATGCCACAAAAGAATATCGCGGGGCGTGAACATGTACGTAGATTCTATACATGATTTCACGCTGAATCGAAAACGAGGTCGGAGTAAAATACAAGATGGGCGATACAGACTCTTGTGTTGTACTGACGTGTGCAGATGCATGCGGAAACGCTCGGTATCATAAGAAGGCATATACCTAAGTCTGTTTCTAGCTTTGTAGGCAGGTACCCACTTAAAGCAGGTTAAAGTAAAGGAGATTTGGCCTTAAGGTGCATCTTGCTTTACTGTTAAACTTTCTTAAGCTTTAATTATCTAGGATACAGGAAATATTTCAAATGGTGCATAGTTATGTCAGTATAAAATTAGACTACAGTGGAGAAAAACGTTATTCTTTCCCGTTTAAACGAAACGATACGCAAACGCAAAACATTAAAACGTAGAAAAGTGCAATTTTTGGACAATTCTGATAACTCATGTCTATCTTGGTGGCAAACAGTTTGGAGCCTGATCAGACGCCGGGTTACCCGGCGTCTGATCTGGCTCCAAACTGTTTGCAATAGAAATAATAGTTTTAGCGCAAACGCGTTTATTGGCTAAGAATAACGTTTTCTCCACTGTATTTTCTATAGTGGAGAAATAAAAAGGTGCATAAAATACAAGGAGTAATGGTTGAGGGGTCTTCAACACTCGTTTTATTGAAGTTATTACAATTAAATACTTTTACACTGGTTTTCGTCAGTAAAAACCACGACAATTAATGTAAAAATTGACAATTTCAGACAAAATCAAAGTGCTTCACCGCCCATCAAACAGGTATGAAATTCTGCCAGGCACACCAGTGAATGTGAGAGTCAACGCCACAACTGATGAACGCTATGAAGACAAGTTGAAATACGAGTGGGTCCTCTATACGTCTACACAGTCTGAAGGTTCGTTAAACATCGTACTCTACGGAGAGCGATCGGCCATTCTCGTCAACAGTCGGCTCGTTCCGAACCTTGGTTCGGAAAGGGTCGACAGTTGACGAGAATGGCCGATCGCTCTCCGTAGATTAAATGACTGATGACCATTTTTTTTCCAATCTAAACGTGTTGGGCAACTAAACCAATTGTGCGTTTTGCAAACAGCTTGGAGTGTAATCAAACAGACTCGAGAATATCTTTACCTTGCCTAACCCCTGCATGACGTAGTAGGTTTATGCATGCATCTCGTTTGTATTACTGCGGCACCCTGGTTCGCCTGAAGCCAAATGGTTTACCCCTTGCTTTGGATATTTTAATTAACTGTTCAAACTAGCACCTGACGTCTATGAAATCTATTTTTTATGTAAATCTTATGTTTCGATCTTTGTAAAGCAGTGTTACGCACCGAACCATTGTAATGCGTATATGAGAATCCTCTATAGAGTACTCTTGGCCAATAAAAAATGTTTTCCCTGATCAGAGAGCTCCTATAGGATAAGGTTATTTCGCAATAATGGACAAGATATACAATGATTAGAAACTGGAAATGCTCTTTTGAAATGTCAGGGAAATTAGCCGCCAAAACTCAATACAGTGAAACCTCTTTGTTACGCCCACTAGCAAGAAGACTAATGGGTTGTTAAACCCTTTCCCCCATAAAAGCGCCTTTTAACCGATATGATTTATTCCTCCGCTAAAGAAAATAGTTCCAATTTAACCAGTCACGAATATATAGTATAGGGAATATTTTCTATGTTCTAGTACATGGAAGCTTAGAGTAGGCTGAAAGTAAAGCAGAACTTATGGCGCATTCTGCTTTACTTTCAACCTGCTTTAAGTGGTCATCTATCTTTAATACTAGAAATAGGCTATCAGGTAAAGGGTTAACTCATTAAACCATAAGTGTACCTGCTAACAGTACACTGCTCTAATGCAAACAGTGACGTCCCTGATAAGAGGGGTCTTACAGGAGCCCTCTAATCAGGGACTTCACTGTTTGTCATTTTGCAAGTTATTATAAAAAAAAACAACCCTAAATAGTCTTAAATGGACCAGCCTTTATTGAAAACTGGAATTGTCCGTTGGAAGTTTCAGGGGATGATGAGTTAAAAGACAGGTAAAATCTTAAAGAAATGTGACAGTAAAACAGAAAGCTCCTAAAAGAGATTGCTGATTTACTATTACCTTGCTTTAAGCAGTGACCGGTCGTTAGCACCTTATAACTAACACACTTTAGAGGTCGTTATAGAGAGGTGGTCGTTATAGACAGGTGGTCGTACCGGAGAGGTTTCACTGCACTTTTCTTTCCAGCGTTTGTAAAATTGCCACTGGCTCCGTGTTTCCAAGTTCATTCATCAGGCAAACAGCTCATTATTGATATTCCTGGGGCGAAAGAGGACAACAGTCAATGGGCCGAATGCAGCAAACATCTTCGTATGACGTCAGAGATAAGCGTCGGAGTAAATATTTCACACCCGTACGACTTTAAACATTTCAAGTTTGACGTCTACTTTAAGAAGAAGGACACAGCCGGTGATGGCAGTGACGATGATGATTATGATGATGACGGAGGTGATATACCAGGTAAAGAAGTAGTAGTAGTAGTAGTATGACGTCTACTTTGAGAAGAAGGACACAGCCGATGATTGCAGTGATGATGATGATTATGATGATGACGGAGGTGATATACCAGGTAAAGAAGTAGTAGTAGTAGTAGTAGTAGTAGTATGACGTCTACTTTGAGAAGAAGGACACAGCCGATGATGGCAGTGATGATGATGATGATGATGACGGAGGTGAAATACCAGGTAAAGAAGTTGTAGTAGTAGTAGTAAGTTATATTCTAAATGTCTAAAGTATTATTTAATTCTTCATAATTTAAAATCCCGTCTTGTGACATCTCTTTGGAATCGTCTTGAACAGACGATTCTAAAGAGATGTCACAAGACAGGAATAGACGGAGAAATCAGAAATTAGATGTATTTTAAAGTTTTGACTTACGACCGATTTTGTCGTACGACGTTTCGTAAGACGGGCCACTGGTAAAGAAGTACATGTAGTATTAGTAGTAGTAGTAGCGGCGGCGGTGGTAGAACAACATGTACCAACAACAGCAGTAGTAGTGATAGTAGTAGTAGTAGTAGTAGCGGCGGCGTTGGTAGAACAACATGTACCAAGAACAGCAGTAGTAGTGATAGTAGAAGTTGTAGAAGTAGTAGTAGAAGTAGTAGTAGTAGTAGCGGCGGCGCTGGTAGAACAACATGTTCCAACAACAGCAGTAGTAGTGATAGTAGTAGTAGTAGTAGGAGGAGGAGGAGTATTTGTTGTAACAATATGGTAGTAGCGGCAGTTCGTTTTATTATTTTTACTTTTATAGATCTAAATGTTTTTATTATTTGTTGTTATTATTATATTATTGTTACAATCATTATAGTTATTCTTCTCATAGTTTATTATTATTGCTATTATTATTATTGTTAAGAAATCATGATAATAATGTGCGTAAACTTGACCACTTGCAGGTTGAAAGTACAACATAATACACCTGCTGTTTTACTTTCAACCTGCTTTAAGCTACTTTGACAAAGAAAGCATTTCTCACGATAAACATTCAGATCTGTTTCATTTTATTCTCCCATTTAAATCATTAAAGCATGATATAAATAACGAAATAAATGCAGTTTCTGTGCACTTTTTATTTTAGTAACGTCGTCAGAAATGACGTCATTTAGTTACCCGCGTCATGCAGCGCTTGTGGTAAAGCTGGGAAAACATTAAAATACGTCACGTGGTATGGAGGATAGAGTCATTCCACATGGGGAATATCTCTATCCCACATGGGCGAAAATGGGAGAAAAATATTTCTTAAGATGCATATTAATATCTGTTTAAATTGAATTATTTTCTTCAATGCAATTACCCCATTAATACGCATTTAACACTTTGAATTCATTTCTCCACTGAAGCATAGTTTAAAATTATACCTTCAAGAATATATACCATGAGAAATATTTTCTATATCCTAGCAGAGACTAGCTTAAAGCAGGCTGAAAGTAAAGCAGAATATGCCTTAAGGCACATTCTGCTTTACTTTCAACCTGCTTTAAGTGGTTAACTATCTTCAAAAACTAGAAAAAGGCTATGTGGTAATTGGTTAAAGGCGTAAAAAGGCGTATTTATCGAGGAATTTGTTAATACCATAAAGCAGTGTCAGTTTCAGATTCAGAACTTATTGAGATGAATCCTGTATTTCAGTGCCTCCTGAGTCTGAGTCCTCGGTTACAGCAGGCGGTATGAAGGCTGCCATGATGAGTTGGTTCACCCTACTTGTAGCCTCTGCTGTTATAATGGTAAGTCCTCGGTTACAGCAGGTGGTATGAAGGCTGTCATGATGAGTTGGTTCACTATACTTGTATCCTCTGCAGTTATAATGGTAAGTCCTCGGTTACAGCAGGCGGTATGAAGGCTGCCATGATGAGTTGGTTCACCCTACTTGTAGCCTCTGCTGTTATAATGGTAAGTCCTCGGTTACAGCAGGTGGTATGAAGGCCGTCATGATGAGTTGGTTCACTATACTTGTATCCTCTGCAGTTATAATGGTAAGTCCTCGGTTACAGCAGGCGGTATGAAGGCTGCCATGATGAGTTGGTTCACCCTACTTGTAGCCTCTGCTGTTATAATGGTAAGTCCTCGGTTACAGCAGGTGGTATGAAGGCTGTCATGATGAGCTGGTTCACTCTACTTGTAGCCTCTGCTGTTATAATGGTAAGTCCTCGGTTACAGTAGGTGGTATGAAGGCTGTCATGATGAGATGGTTCACTCTACTTGTAGTCTCTGCTGTTATAATGGTAAGTCATTGGTTACAGCAGGTGGTATGAAGGCTGTCATGATGAGTTGGTTCACTATACTTGTATCCTCTGCAGTTATAATGGTAAGTCCTCGGTTACAGCAGGTGGTATGAAGGCTGTCATGATGAGTTGGTTCACCCTACTTGTAGCCTCTGCTGTTATAATGGTAAGTCCTCGGTTACAGCAGGTGGTATGAAGGCTGTCATGATGAGTTGGTTCTCTCTACTTGTAGCCTCTACTGTTATAATGGTAAGTCCTCGGTAACAGCAGGCGGTATGAAGGCTGTCATGATGAGTTTGTTCACTCTACTTGTAGCCTCTACTGTTATAATGGTAAGTCCTCGGTAACAGCAGGCGGTATGAAGGCTGTCATGATGAGCTGGTTCACTCTACTTGTAGCCTCTGCTGTTATAATGGTAAGTCCTCGGTTACAGCAGGTGGTATGAAGGCTGTAATGATGAGCTGGTTCACTCTACTTGTAGCCTCTGCTGTTATAATGGTAAGTCCTCGGTAACAGCAGGCGGTATGAAGGCTGTCATGATGAGTTGGTTCACTCTACTTGTAGCCTCTGCTGTTATAATGGTAAGTCCTCGGTAACAGCAGGCGGTATGAAGGCTGTCATGATGAGTTGGTTCACCCTACTTGTAGCCTCTGCTGTTATAATGGTAAGTCCTCGGTTACAGTAGGTGGTATGAAGGCTGTCATGATGAGCTGGTTCACTCTACTTGTAGCCTCTACTGTTATAATGGTAAGTTCTCGGTTACAGCAGGTGGTATGAAGGCTGTCATGATGAGTTGGTTCACTCTACTTGTAGCCTCTGCTGTTATAATGGTAAGTCCTCGGTTACAGTAGGTGGTATGAAGGCTGTCATGATGAGATGGTTCACTCTACTTGTAGTCTCTGCTGTTATAATGGTAAGTCCTTGGTTACAGCAGGTGGTATGAAGGCTGTCATGATGAGATGGTTCACTCTACTTGTAGTCTCTGCTGTTATAATGGTAAGTCCTCGGTTACAGTAGGTGGTATGAAGGCTGTCATGATGAGTTGGTTCACTCTACTTGTAGCCTCTGCTGTTATAATGGTAAGTTCTCGGTTACAGCAGGCGGTATGAAGGCTGTCATGATGAGTTGGTTCACTCTACTTGAAGCCTCTGCTGTTATAATGGTAAGTTAAAACCAGAAACAGCTACAACAGTAGTCTGAGTCCTCGGTTACAGCAGGTGGTATGAGGGCTGTCGTGATGAGCTGGTTCACCCTACTTGTAGCCTCTGCTGTTATAATGGTAAGTCCTCGGTTACAGCAGGTGGTATGAGGGCTGTCATGATGAGTTGGTTCACTCTACTTGTAGCCTCTGCTGTTATAATGGTAAGTTAAAACCAGAAACAGCTACAACAGTAGTCTGAGTCCTCGGTTACAGCAGGTGGTATGAGGGCCGTCATGATGAGCTGGTTCACTCTACCTGTAACCTCTGCAGTTATAATGGTAAGTTGAAACAGCAGCAGCAGCAATGATAACAGTATTAGTTGCTGTAGAAGTAGTAGTAGTCAAAGTTGTAGTAGTAGTAGTATTGGTAGAAGTTGAAGTAGTAGTAGTAGTAGAAGAAGTAGTAGAAGTAGTAGTAGTAGTAGTAGAATAATTTTAGTAGTAGTAGTAAAATTAGAAGTAAAAGTAGTAGTAGAAATAGTAGTATATGTGGTAAAAATATTACTAAAAAAGAAGTAGTAGAAGTGGTAGTGATAGCAGCAACAGCAGCAGCAGCAGTAGTAGTAGTATTAGTAGTAGTCATAGTAGTAGTACTAGTAGTAGTAGTATCATTAGTAAAAGTAGAAGTAGTAGAAATAGAAGAAATAGAAGTAGTAGTAGTAGAAGAAAAATAGTAGTAGTAGAAGTCAATGTAATAGTAGCAGTAAAAGTAGTAGTTTTAGTAGTAGAAGTACAAGTAGCAGCAGTTGAAAAAGAAGTTGGTGTGAAGGTTGCCTTGATGACTTGGTTCATTTGACCTGTATTTGAGTGTAGTTATCATGGTAAAGAATAATATTTTCCTTTTGTCCTATTCAAACCGTGTAGACCTTGATCAGAGGGCTCTATTTTTCTTGCGAATGCAAAGTTGAACGGTAGATCTATTTCCGCACATTTTCTCTCATAGATTGTTTTCATTGTTAAAACCATTTGATAGCTTATGTCGAATATACGCGGTATTTACTAATAATGTACGTGTGAAAAATGCACATATTAAATGCAAGTAGTGTAGACTCGGATCAGAGGCGTTGAATGTAAAAGCATTTCCTTGTATCTAAAACCAACACGTTCAGGTTTTCCTGATTACTTTGTCACACGCATTACTCTTTCGCAGCAACGTTTTATATTCTGCATTAACCTTCTTCTCGCCAATATATCGTCTGCATTGGTAATGCCGTCTGCTATATTTTAAAAGCAACTTTAGGACTGTTTTGACAGAACAAATGTCGATACGAGTGTCAAACAGTTTGGTACTGATCTGACGCCGAGTAACGCGGTGTCTGATCAGGAAAAAAACTGTCGGCGAAGTCGCTTTTTGGCGTCATTTGCAGTTCAAGAGTTAATCAATTCACTGCCGTGACGCCATCAATTTTAGACAATTTTCTTCTGCTTTTATTTGTCTTTTGTATGTTTTTATTTCTGAAATTCAAAGTTTACGTATTTTGACTCCAGAAATATTGAGTGAATGGGAAACAGCTTGAATCCTGATAAGGCACCGCGTTTGCGCAACTTCTTGTATGTGACAGATTGATTGATTTTTTATTTATTCAATTCTTTTTTAAATCTGGGTAATGATCTGTTTCTTGAAGGACCTTTATAATAAACTCAACACGGCATATATGTGCAATAGCATCCGTTTGGACATTTTAATTTATGGTGTAATGCATATAATTATTCTTATGTCAGTAGCATCCTAACTAGTTTGTGATAAGAAGTCTACATATGTTTTTCAAGTATAATTCATAATTTAACTAATGCAATATTTGATATTTTCATAAACTGTGATATTGAAAAGTTGCTAAATATTTTCCTATCATTTTGTATATGTAATCAATGCATGACTTTCATGGATCTGCCACTAGATCTAGTATCGGGGACCACAATGGAAATAAAGGAAAATACATTTTCCCTTTTTTTGTGCAACCCTTGGTATTGGTGAGCATATGATGTCCATTTTCATGTGTATGCATTATTTGTTATAGATTGCATTATATGAAGATGTATTTGTAGTGCCATGTTATGTCACTATTGCCAAAATGAAATAAATCAATCAATCAATGAATCTGATCAGGATCCAAACTGTTTGTCCTCGGGGGTAGCGAAGGAGTTAAAATAAACCACCAATACTTTCAAGAATATTTCATCTTGTACATTTTATTGCATTGCGTTTGCCATTCGTTTCTTTCAGTCCTTCTCTGACTGTCTTAATCCGAGTAGCTTTTCAGTGGCTATTTGCAAACAGTTTTGATCCTGATCAGCCATAGCATCCAAACTGTTTGACACGCGTATCCATGTTTTTGCAGTCAAAATGCTTAGAATTAAAATTCGTGAAATTTGCATCTATTGTAAGTTTTAAGGAATATAAGCAGACGATAATAGTATAAAGCAGATGACGTCACGTTTCTCTTTCAGTTGCAGATACTACAGTGATAGAGGAAAGAATGAAGACACACGAGAAAGTAAGACAGCGGGCTCTAGCAGATACTAAATATGTGAACATTACAGCTAGACAGACACTACTCTTTCCTATAAACAATTATTTACCGAGACAGTTGCGGTAAAAACTTTCTATTGCGACCGGTAATAAAGAAATTGAGATACATTAAAGTTAACTGATTTATAACAATGTGATAGCTTAAAGCAAAATGAAAGTAAAACAGAAAGCTCATGAAGGAGCTTTCTATTTTACTGTCATATCGCTTAAAATTAAAGCCGCTACATGTCTTACAAATCGTATAAATGAAATAATCCAGTGGTCGTTGTGGGGAGGTTTCACTGCATTTTTATTGAAAACACAATTTGGAGCTTTTACAACCCGACCAATGTGGGCCGTTGCTGACCGTCACCGGAAGGGATGGTATGACGCATCTGTGAGCGCCCGTATGGGGGCAAACACCATATGAGCTAGAACAACAACAACAATAATACAAGTTACAACGACATCAACAACAACAATAAACACAACCACCACCACCAACAACAACAACAAGAACAACAATGACAACAATTAAAATAACACCAGTAACAACGACACCACCACCAACATCAACAGCAACAACAACAACAATACCAGTTACAACGACAGCAACAATAACAACAACAACAAAAGACCAGTAACAACAATAATACCAGTTACAACAACAACAACAAAAAATACCAGTTACAACGACAACAACAACAACATCAACAACAACCACCACCACCACCAACAGCAACAATATCAACAACAACAATAATAATAACAACCATAACAACAAAACTGAATGCTAAGAATGGCCTGAAACATAAATTGGATTTTTTGATTTTGTGGAACATACATTAATGAACCCATTGCCGATGTTCCAGGGTTTTGCTGCCATGGCGTCATCGATTTTAAGCAGTTGTCGACTGCTTTTATTTTTTAAATTTTAATTTTAGGTATTTTGACTTAAGGATGTTGGCCTTTCTTTTTGATATGATGAAATTTCCGAAAATTCCGAAGATGGCGAAAATTTTTTTTTAACAAAACTCATTTTTGGTGAATATATTTGATCATAAAATACTAGATTCTATTTTCGGGAAAAATAAGTTGGGTTTTCGTACCGTACGGGACTATTGAACATTTTTGTCCGATGCGTAGTTTACGGCAAACACCGTTTTCATAGGTAGGTTGCTCTTTGTTACACCCGGTTTCATTTCAATTTCTCAGAATATAAGCATGAAATTTTCATGGAAGTATGGTTTTATTATAAATTATTGATAATTCAAAATAGATCAAATGAATTGTTTTAAAACAATGTTATATTTTTTTTATGAAAAATACACCAAAAAGTGAAAAAAATAAGAAAAAATGTTTCTTTTTAAAAATAAAATGGTCTATATTTTATTTTTATAAGATCCGGGACCCTGTGTTTTTGTTTGCTATTCCACCAAAATTGTATGTTTGCAAGGCTAAACAAAAAATAAAAAAATGGTAATTAGTTTGCTATAGTTCATAGGGCAATTTTCACTGTGCCTTAATATCCCATAAAAAAGTGGGTGCGGTAAATTTTACTCCTATCCAGTCAAATCGCACTTTTTATTTTAGTCTTAAAAAATCTCAAATTGTGAAAGAAAATGCGGTAGATCTACCCCCAATGTTTCACCAGTTTTGTCATAGAAACTATTTTTATTATCTTCATGCAACGTTTGAAGAATTTGGTAATTACTTTACAAAGGTGCACCTACCCCCTTAGAAGATGTTGAAATGAGAGTCAAACAGTTTGTGCCCTGATCATGCAGACACCGCGTGACGCGCCGTTTGATCAGGATCCGAACTGTTTGCAATTTTATAACTACAATTGTATTGTACTCGGGGTAATTGTATAAAATACTGGTGATAGCTTAAAACCTGGCGACAGTAAAACGGAAAGCTATCACCAGTATTTTATACAATTACCCCGAGTACAATACAATTGTAGTTATAAAATTGCAAACAGTTCGGATCCTGATCAAACGGCGCGTCACGCGGTGTCTGCATGATCAGGGCACAAACTGTTTGACTCTCATTTCAACATCTTCTAAGGGGGTAGGTGCACCTTTGTAAAGTAATTACCAAATTCTTCAAACGTTGCATGAAGATAATAAAAATAGTTTCTATGACAAAACTGGTGAAACATTGGGGGTAGATCTACCGCATTTTCTTTCACAATTTGAGATTTTTTAAGACTAAAATAAAAAGTGCGATTTGACTGGATAGGAGTAAAATTTACCGCACCCACTTTTTTATGGGATATTAAGGCACAGTGAAAATTGCCCTATGAACTATAGCAAACTAATTACCATTTTTTTTATTTTTTGTTTAGCCTTGCAAACATACAATTTTGGTGGAATAGCAAACAAAAACACAGGGTCCCGGATCTTATAAAAATAAAATATAGACCATTTTATTTTTAAAAAGAAACATTTTTTCTTATTTTTTTCACTTTTTGGTGTATTTTTCATAAAAAAAATATAACATTGTTTTAAAACAATTCATTTGATCTATTTTGAATTATCAATAATTTATAATAAAACCATACTTCCATGAAAATTTCATGCTTATATTCTGAGAAATTGAAATGAAACCAAAGAGCAACCTACCTATGAAAACGGTGTTTGCTGTAAACTACGCATCGGACAAAAATGTTCAATAGTCCCGTACGGTACGAAAACCCAACTTTTTTTTCCCGAAAATAGAATCTAGTATTTTATGATCATATATATTCACCAAAAATGAGTTTTGTTAAAAAAAAATTTCGCCATCTTCGGAATTTTCGGAAATTTCATCATATCAAAAAGAAAGGCCAACATCCTTAAGTCAAAATACCTAAAATTAAAATTTAAAAAATAAAAGCAGTCGACAACTGCTTAAAATCGATGACGCCATGGCAGCAAAACCCTGGAACATCGGCAATGGGTTCATTAATGTATGTTCCACAAAATCAAAAAATCCAATTTATGTTTCAGGCCATTCTTAGCATTCAGTTTTGTTGTTATGGTTGTTATTATTATTGTTGTTGTTGATGTTGTTGTTGTTGTCGTATGTAAATCTTTAATGTATCCAGCATTAACACATTCATCCCGATTGACGAGTAAACTCGTTATTAACAAACAGTCGACCTTTTCAAAAGTTCATTGTCCTAAACAAAAATTGCAGACCCTGATCAGAGGCCTCTCATTCTGATCAGCGTCAGTACTGCTTAATTATTGTTAGAATCAACCATAAATAGTTAAAAAGTAGACTAGACTTAATTGGAAGATCGATATAACTATTAAAAGGTTCAGGGGTAAATGAGTGAATCATAAGACTTAAATCTTTAAATCTAAAACGATGTACAGCAGCCAATATTGTTTTGTTATCATAACCTTTCCCAAATAAATGCGTGAGAGTGATACATCCGTGTAGCGTGGAATAATTATATTCTTTGATTATGAAAAATTCATTCTTATCTGAACAGTTACAGTGGAGAAAACGTTATTCTTTCCCAATAAACGCGTTTACGCTGAAACTATTATTTTTATTGCAAACAGCTTGGAGCCAGATCAGACGCCGGGTAACCCGGCGTCTGATCAGGCTTCAAACGGTTTGCCACCAAGATAAACATGAATTATCAGAATTGTCCAAAAGTTACACTTTTCTACGTTTTAGTGCTTTGCGTTGCGTTTAAACGGGAAAGAATAACGTATTCTCCACTGTACAGCACGGGGTACCGTAGCTTTAAATGATATGAGTTATGTGTATATTTAGCAAAACCAAGATGTGTAACAGAAGCGATATCTCGACTGCACAGCATCCGGCGGTACTTCCACGGTCCCCGTACGGTCGCAGTATGGTCACCATGGGTATTATTAGAAATTGCAGCTGCCATATAGGCGTCATACGGAGGCCGTACGGCGACTGCAAGGTAGCCGTACGGCGACCGCAGGTTTTCTAACCAAAAAAATCATTACTCGTCGCGCGGCGACCGCATAAAGATCTGAGCGCAACATACGGCGGTCGTAGGAATTCTGCGACGGCCGGGAAATTGCTACTCGCCGTTGAAATATTAGGATATGTGGCCACCGCTGCAAATATGAGGGAGGCATTACCAGACATGTGCAATTTTAGTTTTGAGGCTAAACGATTATTAGTATTTAAATACCTTAGAAATACAATGTAAATGTTCTTTAATGCTTTTTCTATTGCATAACTTAAAACTATATTGCTAGCATTTTCTTTTCTTTTCTGCATCAGAACGTATACACATTTTAATTGTAAAGCTTTGAAATGTATTTGAGGTATGAATATGAAAAGTAATATGCAATGTTATAGTCTCTTTTCAGTCCGAATGACCGCTCAGCCGACTGTACATTTACTCCCCTGATCATTGAGCAATATTGACTACAATAGTGAGCACCGCTTACACATGGCGCGGAGGCAGCCGCAGTACCGGCTCAGACCCTTCACATGTACCCATTTTAACCCCTGGGTAAAGAGGAGCAATTCGCGTTTCGCGGCGTCTGATCACGATCCAAACTGTTTGCAAATAACAAGTGCACTCGGGGTAAGGCAGTGAAGGGGTTAAGGCAGGTGACTGTTTAATTAAGAAATGAACTTATTTTTTTCGGCGTTCAAGCTAAATGAACGACAGAAAATTATCGGCAAATTTACCATGAATCGAGCTAGCGATTCATGGTAAATTTGCCGATAATTTTCTGTCGTTCATTTCGCTTGAACGTCGAAAAAAAACAGTTCATTTCTTATATCAACAATATTTGCTGTAATTTCTAACATTAAATAAACATTTTGTCAGTACGCATGCATGTTTAATCCATATTAGAGGTCGATAACACGAATAATGTGTACCCTATAAGGAACAGCCATGACCGATATACTGAATCTGTGTACATTCGAAAGCAGAAAAAATAAGTTCCAATATTTACAATCGCCCTATTCAATTCCATATGTTTGCTGCCCCAAGTTCCAAAGATTAATTCGCGAATGAAAACTGCATATGCCCCGCTTCCCCTTCGAAACTTTTCCACAAGTCCCGCCCTCTCGAAAATTGGTGTTTATATGAAATGAACACACTTTTGTCAATAGAATTGAATGGGGCGATTGTAAATACAGTAAAACCTCTCTATTACGACCACTAAATTATGTGAATTATTAGGGTATTTACGATAGGTGACCGCTTTAAACAAGGTGACAGTGAAACAGAAAGCTCCTTTAGGAGCTTTCTGTTTCACTGTCACCTTGCTTTAAGCTGTCACCTCTCTATTATACAATCAATTAGCCTTCGTTTTAGTGGTCGTAATAGCGAGGTTTTACTGTATTTCAAAATATAAGTAATGCTCAAAAACTCTGTTCATTACTTTCGTCAATCATTTAACTGTCGCTTGTCTTGAACAACAGCAATAATAATATACAATTACTACACAGCAATAGGAGTGCCTTCAGTGGTTATTGGTACGACTTAGGTTATATTCGGCACGAAGGTTTTAGCCATTATATCCATAAGAGTGTCATTGACCACTAAAGGTACCACATTGTCTTGAACAACAGCAACAATAATATACAATTACTACACAGCAATAGGAGTGCCTTCAGTGGTTATTGGTACGACTTAGGTTATATTCGGCACGAAGGTTTTAGCCATTATATCCATAAGAGTGTCATTGACCACTAAAGGTACCACATTGTCTTGAACAACAGCAATAATAATATACAATTACTACACAGCAATAGGAGTGCCCTCGGTGGTTATTGGTACGACTTAGGTTATATTCGGCACGAAGGTTTTAGCCATTATATCCATAAGAGTGTCATTGACCACTAAAGGTACCACATTGTCTTGAACAACAGCAATAATAATATACAATTACTACACAGCAATAGGAGTGCCTTCAGTGGTTATTGGTACGACTTAGGTTATATTCGGCACGAAGGTTTTAGCCATTATATCCATAAGAGTGTCATTGACCACTAAAGGTACCACATTGTCTTGAACAACAGCAATAATAATATACAATTACTACACAGCAATAGGAGTGCCTTCAGTGGTTATTGGTACACATTTACCCAGTCTGTTTCAAACTTGCTCAGATTGTATATGACTATTAGAGTTCAAATAAGGGTGATTATGGTTGAAATCGGACCAATAGGTCAAGAGTTATCTGCCCTTGAATTGCTGAAAATTCCATATCTAACAGTGGATTTTGATTATAATTGCACACAAAATATATAGCTATAAGTTCTTGAAGGAGTGCAATTATTGTTGAAATCTAATCATTGTGGCAATAGTTATCTGCCCTTGATATACTTTGAAATGCTAGAAAGGCTTCATTTCAGCATTGTTTAAGCTCTAGTTTTCTGCCCTTGATGTACTCTGCTGTACTGGAATTATGAGGTTGTATTCCCAAATTGTTTACATGCTATACTACAAATTTGAATGGATTTAGATTAAAACGGGTGAAACAGAAAGGTTAAGCTATCAGGCGTCAATGCAACAGGTGAGCGATATCAGAGCATTCAGGCCTTCTTGTTTACAATGACGTCATCATTCATTTTCATGACGTCATTAATTTTATAAACAAAAGGTATCTGCTTTTAATTCTCAAATTTAAATTTAAGGAATTTAACTTATAAAAGAAATATCTAAATTCAAAGTACTCTTTATTTTCTCAGTTTGCATGTGTATCTAAACAGTTTGTATCCTAATCAGACGCCGCATTACGGAACGTGTGATCAGGATCCACGCTGTTTGCAAACAAGTTGTACCCTACTTGCAGTAAGGCAGTGAAGGAATAAAGGTGTCATTTTACTGTCAATGTCATTATAATGAGTAGATTCTAGTCATAATGTGTTCATCGGACTCTTATGCTTTTCAGAGCGATTGATCTAGATGTGTCCTTGCTGACCGCTGCCATAAGGGATGCAACTTATATACAACAACAACAATGGTAGGGGGACATATAGTTATCTGTTTTCCTTGTTCACCCCAACGGCTGATTTGTTCTAAGCGTTTCACTAAAACAATTTAAACTACGTTAACTGGTACAAGGGAGACTACTCTATTTTTTCCCAATAAATAAGTTTGTACTAGAAAAATTCCATTATAAACAGTTTGAAGACTGCTACAGACGTGGCATTACTCAGTGGCTGATAACGATCCAACTTGTGTGCCACTTTGTCAATAATTTACAGTGGAGAAGACGTTACTCTTTCCCGTTTGTAACTGGTACAAGGGAGACTACTCTTTTATTTATAATAAATACGTTTGTACTAGAATAAGTCCATTATAAACAGTTTGAAGACTGCCACAGACGTGGGGTTACTCAGTGTCTGATTACGATCATACCGATGTGTCACTTTACAAACAGTTTACAGTGGAGAAGACGTTATTCTTTCCCGTTTTGAACTGGTACAAGGGAGACTTATCTATTATTTCCCAATAAATACGTTTGTACTAGAATAAGTCCATTATAAACAGTTTGAAGACTGCCACAGACGTGGGGTTACTCAGTGTCTGATTACGATCATACCGATGTGTCACTTTACAAACAGTTTACAGTGAAGAAGACGTTATTCTTTCCTGTTTTTAACTGGTACAAGGGAGACTTATCTATTATTTCCCAATAAATACGTTTGTACTAGAATAAGTCCATTATAAACAGTTTGAAGACTGCTACAGACGTGGGGTTACTCAGTGTCTGATTACGATCATACCGATGTGTCACTTTACAAACAGTTTACAGTTGAGAAGACATTATTCTTTCCCGTTTTGAACTGGTACAAGGGAGACTTATCTATTATTTCCCAATAAATACGTTTGTACTAGAATAAGTCCATTATAAACAGTTTGAAGACTGCTACAGACGTGGGGTTACTCAGTGTCTGATTACGATCATACCGATGTGTCACTTTACAAACAGTTTACAGTTGAGAAGACATTATTCTTTCCCGTTTTGAACTGGTACAAGGGAGACTTATCTATTATTTCCCAATAAATACGTTTGTACTAGAATAAGTCCATTATAAACAGTTTGAAGACTGCTACAGACGTGGAGTAACTCAGCGGCTGATTTCTATCCAAACTGTGTGCCACTTTACAAATAATTTCCAGTGGAGAAGACGTTATTCTTTCCCGTTTTTAACTGGTACAACTACAAGGGGAGATTACTCTATTATATAACCAATAAATACGTACAAGTATTAGAATAAGTCCATTATAAACAGTTTGAAGACTGCTACAGACGAGGAGTTACTCAGTGGCTGATTACGGCCCAACCTGTGTGCCACTTTACAAACAGTTTACAGTTGAGAAGACGTTATTCTTTCCCGTTTTGAACTGGTACAACTACAAGGGGAGATTACTCTATTATTTCGCAATAAATACGTTTGTACTAAGTCCATTATAAACAGTTTGAAGACTGCTACAGACGAGGAGTTACTCAGTGGCTGATTACGGCCCAACCTGTGTGCCACTTTACAAACAGTTTACAGTTGAGAAGACGTTATTCTTTCCCGTTTTGAACTGGTACAAGGGAGGCTACTCTATTATTTCCCAATAAATACGTTTGTACTAGAATAAGTCCATTATAAACAGTTTGAAGACTGCTACAGACGTTGGGTTACTCAGTGGCTGATAACGATTTAATCTGTGTGCCACTTTACAAACAGTTACAAAAAAAAGATAACTGTGGATTAATAACAGCAATTATACATGAATGGAATGAATTAAAATTAAATGATTCACTAAAGTGGGATATTTGTAAACATGAAATAAAAGAAGCATCAAGCACATACTCCAAACAAAAATCAAGACAAAGGCATAACAGACTCCAACATCTAGAAAAACGGTTAAGATATTTTCCAAATGATACTAATGTAAATAAAGCCCTAGTTACTAAATAAGAAAATAAAATTAAACAGATATATGATGAAAGAGCAACTGGAGCAAAAATTAGATCTCGTATAAAATTCTTAGAAGTAGGTGAAACAAATCCAAAATATTTTGTAAGTCTAGAACGATCTAGACAAAACAGAAAAACAATCACATCACTTTTAGTAAATGATCAGCACATAACTAGTACTCAGGAAACTTTAAGGGTTAAAAAAACATCTATGAAAACCTCTACACATAAAATGGTAATCAAAATGACAATCAACAATATATTAACGGGACGGAATTAGAAACTACATTATCTAAGGAAGAGGCAAACATTTGTGAAGGACCTATAACATTTGCTGAATTTGAAGATGCGTTAAACACAATGAAACTTAACAAAAGTCCAGGTTTAGATGGACTGACAGAGGAATTGTACATTAAGTTTTGGCCACATATATCCACAATGGTCTTTACTCCTTTCTTCACGGTGATCAAACGGTACAACAATCGCATTCCCAGAAACAATATGTTCTCTCATTTTTATATAAAAGGGGAGATCCAGAAAAGATTGAGATTGATTTGCCTTCTGCATACATAGACTTTGTCTACTGGGCTAATATGCTTACAATAATTCCGCCTTCATTTTATCTCACATACGAAACTAAGCCGTTTCAAATATCGTCCGAAAATATGCGAAATGCAGTTTTCCCTAAAAAATGGACTCGATTGACCTTTGACATGTCAGACCTAGTTGTGTGACTATACTCGGGACACCTTATCGTACTAAGCGCGATATGGCAAGCTTTTACAAAAATTTGAATAAGGAGAGATCCTTTGAAAGCACAGAAAACAAAGCAAATACTGAAAATTGCAGACTCGGTTTAATTGAGTCTGTTCATGAGCAATACTGAAATATGCAAAAGTGCTCACGCCCCCTGGCACCAGCTTTGGCGGAATTCAACTTTCAACTGTATATGCGCTGAAATCAATGATTCCAAAGGACCTGAAAGTATAACAACAATGAGAACACTAAGCAGTTTAAACACAGATTAGACTCCGTGTCACGTGACATCTATCCTGGATCCAAACTGTTTAACTTTCCTCCAGTTTGAATAGCTTGAAAACTTTGGCTTTCCGCAGACAATATGTTTGAAGCAGACGACAATTCAACATGATAAGGCAATAATTTTGAAGAATCCCCAGACGTAAGTAGTATCTGGTTATAAAGTAATGCGCTTGAGTTCGGTCTGACATTGTTCTGAAGCTTTTTATTGGTTATAATTGAGTATTCGGCTCATATAGATATATGACATATCAAAGGCCTCAGAACGACCTGTGACTCAACTTAAACGCTTTAACCCTTTAACCCATAGGCTGTTTCTAGTATTTAAGATATGTGACATATTAAAGCAGGCTGAAAGTAAAGCAGAATGCGCCCTAGGGCGCATTCTGCTTTACTTTCAGCCTGCTTTAAGTTACTATCTGCTAGGATATAGAAAATATTTCTTATGGTACATATTCATGACAGTATAAAATGGAACTATTTTCTTTGGCGGATGAATAAAATGAATGCGCTAAAAGTCGCTTCTATAAGGGAAAGGGTTAAAAGCTCTGAATTTAGACTGCTTGTAACGGTCATCAGGTCTTTGATAACGTTACAGTAAAATCGTCCTTTCACGACTCTCGAATAAAGCCTTATTGTACACGTTACTATAAATAGCAACAGTTTTGTTAGGACACGTTTAAGTAACCTACTAACCGGAGTGCCAATTACCGGAAGAATGCATAATAATTGGTTATTAGTAAAATGGAGAAAACGTTATTCTTTCCCGTTTAAACGCAAACGAAACGCAAACGCATTGCAATAAAATTGGAGTAAATGACAACTTTTCGACAATTCTGACTATTACTATTCAGCTGAGTTGCAAACAGTTTGGAGCCTGATCAGACACCGGGTTACCCGGCGTCTGATCTGGCTCCAAACTGTTTGTACTGGAAATAATAGTTTTTTGCGTAAACACGTTTATTGGGAAAGAATAAGGTTTTCTCCACTGTACCGAAGATACGGTATCTCTAGAAATTGATCTTATGCACGTGTTGAAAACACTGCACCGATTTGTACAGGTTGTGATGATATCAATTCATTGATAAACCTCCCATTTTCAACATTGATAGCCCAAGACGGAACTACTGACTGTAATGAAAAGATTATTTCACAAATACGTTCCTTCTACATACAAATACTATTGTAATAAAAATGTGCGTTTCTTTTTGCACTGAGTGTATATTATTATTGCTGTTGTTCAAGACAAGCGACAGTTAAATGATTGACGAAAGTAATGAACAGAGCTCATGCCGGAGTTTTGTGCATTACTTACACTCAGTGCAAAAAGAAACGCACACTTTTATAACAATATTGTCTGTATGTAGAAGGAACGTATTTGTGAAATAATCTTTTTATTACGGTCAGTAGTTCCGTCTTGGGCTATCAATGTTGAAAATGGGAGGTTTATCATTTAATTGGTATCACCACAACCTGTACAAATCGGTGCGGTGTTTTCAACAGGCACTAGTTAACTCTTTCGCTGCCAAATTAATCGTGAGATTTTTATCCCACCACCGTTTCATTGTCGTCTGCTTCAATTTTGTTGTTTGCAAGATCGTTTTAAAGTAAGATTCAAAGTAGTATGACTTAAAGTATATCTATACGAGTGTCAAACAGTTTGGATCCTGATCAGACGCCGCGTTACGCGGCGTCTGATCAGGATCCAAACTGTTTGAAAACGCGCCTTTTGACGTCATTAAGAGTGAAATGGTTAAAATACAGCACAGCAATTTTAAGTATATGTTTTTCTAAACTTGTGGCAGAATTAAATTGATCATGAGATATGGTCTTAGAATCTTAAAAAAGTCTCTCAATCTGCGCCTGAGCACACTGTGCGTTTCTTTTTGTACTGAGTGTATATTTTGAAATATTTACAATCGTCCCATTCAATTCCATTGACAAAAAGTGTGTTCATTTCATATAAACACCAATTTTAGAGAGGGCGGGACTTGTGGAAAAGTTTCGAAGGGGAAGCGGGGCATATGCCGTTTTCATTCGCGAATTAATCTTTGGAACTTGGGGCAGCAAACATTTGGTGGATTGTTTTCAAAATTTGTTCTTAACCGATCTATGCCTTTCTACTAGTGGAAACCATGATTCCCGACTAATATTCTTCTTTATAAATGAGATAAATTGCAAGAAAGTTGACATAAGAATCTACCTTATAAACAGCGGCCTATATCTGCGTTTCTTTATGACAAAAAAGCCCCGATATATTTATCCTTCTTTAATATTACGTCACTTCTAATGACGTCATAAATCGGCATTTTTCGCGCCAAAATGTCAAGTTGTTGAGAATTAAGAAATGAACTGATTTTTTCCGGCGTTCAAGCGGAATGAACGACAGAAAATTATCGGCAAATACCATGAATTGCGCTAGCGATATTCATGGTAAATTTGCCGATAATTTTCTGTCGTTCATTTCGCTTGAACGCCGAAAAAAATCAGTTCCTTTCTTATATTTACAATATATTTCCTGTAATTTCTAACATTAAATAAACATTTTGTTAGTACGCATGTATGTTTAATCCGTATTAGAGGTAGATAACACGCATAATATGTACCCTATAAGGAACAGCCATGACCGATTGACTGAATCTGTGTACATTCGAAAGCAGAAGAAATAAGTTCCATTGTCAACAACTTGACATTTTGGCGCGAAACATGCTGATTTATGACGTCATTAGAAGTGACGTAATTTTAAAGTAGGATAAATATATCGGGGTTTAATTGTCATAAAGAAACGCAGATATAGGCCGCTGTTTATAAGGTAGATTCTTATGCCAATTTTCTTGCATTTTATCTCATTAATAAAGAAGAATATTAGTCGGGAATCATGGATTTCACTAGATGAAGGCATAGATCGGTTAAGAACAAATTTTGAAAAACTCCGCCAAATGTTTGCTATCCCATGTTCCAAAGATTAATTCGCGAATGTAAACTGCGTATACCCCGCCTCCCCTTCGAAACTTTTCCACAAGTCCCGCCCTCTCGAAAAGTGGTGTTTATATGAAATGAACACACTTTTTGTCAATGGAATTGAATAGGGCGATTGTAAATATTGGAACTTATTTTTTCTGCTTTCGAATGTACACAGATTCAGTCAATCGGTCATGGCTGTTCCTTATAGGGTACACATTATTCGTGTTATCGACATCTAATATGGATTAAACATGCATGCGTACTGACAAAATGTTTATTTAATGTTAGAAATTACAGCAAATATATTGTAAATATAAGAAATGAACTTATTTTTTTCGGCGTTCAAGCGAAATGAACGACAGAAAATTATCGGCAAATTTACCATGAATCGCTATATCTACCTTCTGACGATTTTTTTCTCAAAACGCAATCGTGTCAGGGCCCTGTGGCGGCGGCCACATGTCCTATTATTTCAACGGCGAGTAGCAATTTCCCGGCCGTCGCAGAATTCCTACGACCACCGTATGTTGCGCTCACATCTTTATGCGGTCGCCGCGCGACGAGTGATGATTGTTTGGGGTTAACAAACCTGCGGTCGCCGTACGGCCACCGTGTAGTCACCGTACGGCCTCCGTATGACGCCTATATGGCAGCTGCAATTTCTATTAATACCCATGGTGATAAAACTGCGACCGTATGGGGGCCGTGGAAGTACCACCGGATGTTGTGCAGTCGAAATATCACTTCCGTTACACATCTTGGTTTTGCTAAATATACACACAACTCATATCATTTAAAGCTACGGTACCCCGTGCTGTAACTGTTCAAATGAGAATGAATTTTTCATAATCAAAGAATATTATTATTTCAAGCTACACGAAGATGATAACAAAACAATATTGGCTGCTGTACACCGTTTTAGATTTAAAGATTTAAGTCTTATGATTAACTCATTTACCCCTGAACATTTTAATAGTTAAATCTATTTTCAAATTAAGTCTAGTCCACTTTTTAACTATTTATGGTTGATTTTAACAATAAACAAGCAGTGCAGACGCTGATCAGAGCAGCGCGAGGCCTCTGATCAGGGTCTGCATTTTTGTTTAGGACTATGAACTTTTGAAAAGGTCGACTGTTTGTTAATAACGAGTTTACTCGTCACTCGGGATGAACGTGTTAATACTGGATGCATTAAAGATTTACATAGGATAGATGTTTTCAATAGATTGTTAAATAGAGGATCGTGTATAAGTGCTCATTATTTATCATTTTTTAATAAACGAGTTGACTAAAATAATATGACGCGAGCCTTGGCGAGCGTCATGTTCATTTTAGTCAACGAATGATAAATAATGAGCACTAATGTGAGATTCTATTTATCACATAACAAATTTAAGCACCTACTAACTTGATTGAAACGGTAGTTTGTAGACCCTCCGCTAGATAGATTTTCCGCCAAAACGTTACGTTGTTTACTTTAACGTCATAGCAAATGACGCCATTTGGCGTCCCGCTACATGCAGCGCTTGTGGACGAATAGGTTTGGCCCGAGCTCAAAAAACGATATTCCACTAGAGGATTACGATATTTACATAATGGCTTTATGTCACTCCCAAACCCCAAGTTATGTGATAATTATACTTCCTATTAGTAAGATGCCTTTATAGTTGTCGTCCTCTGATCATAATCCTCTAGAAGATAATATTTAAAGTTAGCTTGAATGTATCTTCTTCTTCTCATTCTTTTTCTTCTAAATCATCTTCCTCTTATTCTTCTTCTTTTTCTGTTTCTACCTGTTTTGTTAAATTCCGCCATATATTGCACGTGCATAAACATGGTACGGGGAGCCATTGATATCCGTCTAGTATTGCCAACGACAGTTCTGCGAGGACACTAGAATGACGTCATCATCGTGTTTTAAGGCAAGTTTTGTCATGGCACGGCTCAGTTTTTGTTTTACAGAATATCAATAAAGGCAAATATGAAAACCACACCATTTCACGATTGAGATGGTTTAACATGACGCATGTTTGCATTTGTACATGTAATTAAATTTATCCATTCATGAGCATATATTTGTGTACGTCTTCAAAGTACTATGTGATACTGTAAAACCGGTATTTTTCGCGTCATGAAATTTTCGCGTAATGCGATTTTGTATTAATTCGCGACATCATGCAATATTTCTAGCAGGTGGTAGCTTAAAGCAGGCTGAAAATAAAACAGAATGTGCCTTAAGGCACATTCTGCTTTACTTTCAACCTGCTTTAAGAAGTCACCTATTTTCAAAACTAGAGACATTCGCGAATTAACGGGTAAATTATGATTTCGCGAATAAAACCGGTTTTACAATATCCGATAGGTATGCTATTGTAACTGATATTTAATCAAACAAAACATTAGCACCTGAGCCCTATTAGGATTTCTGAAGCGTATATCGAAATCTTTGTTTATAACGAAACATTTCTTCCATCGGCTATTCAAGAGTGAACTAACCTTGCGGAAACAACACGATATTCACCTATCATTTCTATATTAATCTTATCTGAATAACCTTAACCTTTCTATAATCGACACAGCAAAGTTCAAATCCTACTCACAAGACTCCGTGCTAATTACAGTTCTTTGAAACAAGACCTCTTCTCAAAACATATTGCTGATAACCCTCTCTGCACATGTGGCCACATTGAAATTACAGATATCACATGAACACAACTCACATTGTTATCTTCTTTTTTGCACAATTGAGTATTAATCTTTTTTTTGTAAAAATAACATTATTGTGAGCGTAAAATGGAATCTTCCGAAAACGGACCTCGGCAACAACGACTGTGGTGTCATATCACATTTCAGATTGCTTGCAAACCTGCAAATACGATATGTTGTTAATGAGATACGGTATGCTAATTTATCACGTGATTCGAACATACAAATATCTGTTTCAAATAAAAATTAATCCCATATATTTTTAGACAATAACTGATTCACATGTTTTTCCTGAGCTAGTGAGTATTGCACTGTTTTTGTATCATTGAATCGCTTCTTTCTTAATTTCATTGAGTATTAACTGAATACCAGGGTTGTATTCGTTGTTTAACCCTAACACTTCTGCGATATCGTCTGCTTTGAGATTGCCGTCTGCAAACTTTGTTAAAGTAAGATATAAATAGATATGTTTGAAGAAATTGGAAATTGAACTCCGACGAACTTGGCAAATATCGATTGAACGTAACCATTTAAGTATTGAAATTTGAATGTATGTGTACGCTTGATCAAATACTCAAACAGGGGTCTTACAAAAAAGAAAAAGTGATTTCATATCAGAAACATGGTTTCATGGCAAGCCTTGCAAACAGTATAGATCCAGAAAAGGCGCCACAACACGCGGCGCCCAATCGGGATCCAACTGTTTGGCACTCATATTCAACTATCTCAGTTTAAATAACTGCATCACTGTTTTGAGCTTTTTCGAAGACGATATAAATACACATTACCAGTTGACAGTGCGATACAGAGTGGTGTATTTAGCTCGTCTTTGGAGGAAATAGCCGATCTGACGAGCGCCTTGGCGCGAGTCTGATCGGTTGTTTCCGACAAAACGTCGAGAGCTGAATGCAACACTCTGTAGCACACTGCCAACTGGTGATGTGTTTATTATATGCCTTGGATATACACCAGAAACAACTGAATAGATGGTTAAATCATTTTATATCCAAAATATATTAATTATTTGAAGCAGAACAAGAAGTTTTGTATGCCACAAAGAATAACGCGGCACTTGTATATGTACGTAAATTACGTCACGCTCAATCGAAAGCGACGTCAGAGTAAAAACAAAGTGGCTGATACAGACTCTTGTATTTTACTGTGCAGATACATGCGGAAACGGTAGATATCATACGAAGGCATATAATAAGTATTTGAATCAGACGACAATTCAGCATGATTAGGGTTAAAATATCAATCATTTCATATAATTATGCTTCAAATAACTGTTTGATAACTGTTTCTTATATGAAATCAAATGTCAGCCCAATGTCAGAAAACGTGATATTGCTACATGATACCTTTTAACTATTTGCATACTGGGTTATGTTTTTTGTCTGCAACAGTTGTCGTCTGCTGGTGTTCTCTAAAATAGAATTTTCTGATTTTCTTTTCAAAGCAGGATCAGAGTGTCAAACGCGTTGGACCTTGATGATACGCCGCGTTATGCCGCGTCTCACCATAATCCAAACTGTTTGCAAAGGTAATCACTGTGGCTCATATACATGTATATACCGCTAATCTATAATCATAGTCGATAAAACGTTATACAGTTCTGCATTTCTTGAGTGAAATACATATACATGTAATAGTAAATGAGTATGGGATCCTTAAAAGCAGGAAACTGCTTAATTCAGATTAAAAGTAATGCAAAAAGCTCCGGCATCAGCTACATGTATTTGCACTACTTTTGTCAATCATTAAATTGTCGCTTGCTCTGAACAACAGCAATACTATACAGTTACTGCACGGCATTAGGAGAGTCTTCAGTGGTTATTGGAACGACTAAGGTTATATTCGGCACGAGGGTTTCCTTAAGAGTGCCAATGGTCACTAAAGGTACCACATTGACGTGTAGTTACTTGTTTATTGTATACGTTGCAGAAATTTTGACATATGAAGTGGATAAATTATGATCTACATTAATATTTTTCCCGCAGTAGAAATCTATCCTGTAAAGTCGTAGCTCTTACTCTTCTATACTATTTTTAATTTTAATACGTTCATATATTGAGTACGACGTAACACCCCGGTCACACAGAGCCATCGGTGATAGATCGGTTGTTTTTTTCGCCAAACTAGGGAGGGGACCGATGACAAGCTATTTACTACCGACATCACCTATTGGCCACCTGATTTCCACCTATCAATCGCTATTGGGTAAAGATGAGTTTCGTCGGCGAAAAATCATCGATTGGGATTTTTAAACGTGCTTAAAATTCTCGATCGGTGAAAATATTTTACAAATAACCGATTGACAACCTGTCTACTACCGATACCACCGACGAGTCACCGATAAACCACCGATAAAGCACCGATGAACTGATATTTACCACCGATGAAAAAAGATGATAATTAAAACGCAGAATCTCGTCGGTTTTCATCGGTTGTTAATGGCAGTTCAATCGGTGATCAGTTGGTGATCAATCGGTTGCCGCCAGCATTTCATCGGTGTTTTATCGGTATTCGTCGATTATTGATAGGTTGTTGGGCGCTTTTAATCGGTGGCCCATAGGAGTTCATGAGTTGCCAATCGGTGGCCAATCGGAGGCGGGATGGCGTTTCACCGATTGAACAATTAGTTATCACCGATACCCGGTCACACAGAAAGCCTGAAATTAAATCACTTATGACAACCGATCAAAACAGCAAATAATTCGACCGATTGGGTACCGATTTAAGCCCGACCGTCTGTGTGACCGGGACATAACGTTTGCCACTACGCTTGTTTTTATTGTTTCAAAATCGTGTTACACGTGTTACATTGTTTGCACTGCGTTTGCTATAGTTTCTTTCGAACGTATTTATGGCATAGCTACTCGATTCTTGAATTGGTTTCAATCGAGTTGAATCATTTCCTGGAGCGAACATAATGGTAAACTCGTTTCCTCATGAAACTTTAGATGGCCACCTGCAGTATCAAATGTATTAGTTTAGTCTGCAGAAAAAATCCCAAAGTTTGCAATCTATTCAAACACAGATTGGATCCAAAAAAGATGCCTCGTGACTCGGTGTCTAATCTGTGTTCAAACTGCTTGAAAAACTTGCAAAGTCGAGTTTAGTACGATAGGGGTAGTAGTTTCACTGCATTGTCCCAAGTACAGTGGAGAATGTGTTATTCTTTCCCAATAAACGCGTTTACGCTAAAACTATTATTTGCAGTGCAAACAGTTTGGAGCCAGATCAGACGCCGGGTAACCCGGCGTCTGATCAGGCTCCAAACTGTTTGCCACCAAGAGAAACAAGAATTATCAGAATTGTCCAAAAGTTGTTCTTTTCTACGTTTTAGTGCTTTGCGTTTGCGTACGTTTGGGTTTAAACGGGAAAGAATAACACATTCTCCACTGTACTACTTGAATTGGTTTCAATCGGGTTGAATCATTTCCTGGAGCAAACATAATGGTAAACTCGTTTCCTCTTGAAACTTTAGATGGCCACTTGCAGTATCAAATGTATTACAGCGTTCCCTCTCTACAACGACACCCAATTGGAGACGATCATTGTGCGTTGTTCAGAGGGAGTCGCTATAGGGAGGGAAATTGGCTACATTTGCAAACAGCATGAATCCAGATCACGTCTGAACTAAATTCAAGCTGTTTGTAACTCGTCATTAAGAGTTTTTTCTGTCAAAATGTCCATTATGTAACTTTAGAAAAAACAGCAGACGACAATTTTAAGCAGACGATATTTCAGAAGTAAAAGCGTTAGACATTATTGTCCTGTTTAGGGAATTGTGGCAAATGTCGTTGTAAGAAGGGAATCGTTGTTGGGAGGGTCGTTGTAGGGAGGGAACGCTGTAGTTTTGTCTGCAATATATTGCAAGGATGACGACTGCATATGTCCGCTGATCTGTGTGTGAGTTATATAGAATGTATAGAAGAAAACTCCCATAGATAGTAATGAAAACGAGTAAGCAAAACTCGAAACTAAAATCATCTAAAAATGGCGATGAAATGGTATATTCAAACTCTTTCTTACTAGTACTCTTCTTTAACTCTTTCATTGATACATTTATGATGAGTTTTGTTTCTCTTCGCAGGCATGTCGTCTGCGTAACGCGGCATCTGATCAGGATCAGATCTATTTGCAAAGATACCTTATGCACCATTGACAGTGAGAGAGGGAGTAAAACTGAACAAATTCAGCATTTTCTCACTTATTGCAGCATCAAATCCTATGGTGTTACTACTCATTTGAATCGTCTTGAACAGACGATTCAAATGGGTAGTAACACCATAGGGTTTTATGCTAAAATAAAGATTTAAGTTTTTGAAATACTCCCCTTACCTGGAGATCATTGTCAATATTATCTGCAAAATTTAGCCAAGTCATGTTTTAGATGATAACGGTATAACGTACAGTATTTTATAATACGTTTCAGGTATATTGAGAATGGAACTTGCTAAGATTCTCATTTTCATGGCGTTACTTTTGCAACATACAGTTGGAAATCAAACAAGGTTCAAGGAATCGACTCTACAAAAAGGATTATTAGGCTGTAAGTTTGCCAAATTTTGTACATTTACTATTAATCCGCCTGTGGAATATGGGAATTCCACTCCATGCTGTTTACCTTGTTCATGCTTACCGAGCTGTTGGTTTATTGGAGACTGTTGTCCTGATGCAGAAGAGATGTACGAGTCACCATATGGAGGTATAGAACTGAAATGCGAGAGTAACATACTAGACTTCAGTGTAATGCAGAGGAGTCCAACATACTACTACATGATCACACAGTGTCCGATTGACTATACTGATAATAAAACAAGACAACGTTGTGAAGATCCAATTGGTGGTGACTTTTCAGTGTCTAACTTTTCTTTCGATGACATTGTGATAGTGTCAGGTCCAGACAACGTTGTATTTAGAAATGTCTACTGTGCAGCCTGCCATAGAATACATCACGTTTACAGGTTCGTGTGAATATTATGGCACAGTAGCAGGGCTGCCATTTCTCCGGATTTTTTCCGAAATCTTCTGATTTTTATCCTAGCAGATGGTAACTTAATGCACGCTAAACGTAATGACGAATGCGCATTATGGCGCATTCTTCTTTACTTTTCACCTGCTTTGAGTAGGCATGTGTATTCAAAAAGAGAAACAGACTATGTAGTAATACGATTCTTAAAATCGCGCTTGAAAAATGAAAATTGGGAACTCTTAGGATTCTGATGATCGTCTAATGGCAGCCCTACAGTAGCCTTCAGAAGGCAATCAATACTCCTTACAACGTACAGTCGAACTCCGATATCTCGAAATCGCTTAACTCGAAATATCCGATATTTCGAAACATGAATTTGCCTTATTTCAAGCTCGGTTTAGGTGAACAATAAAGATTGAGCAAAACTGTTAGTACACAAGCATTTGGTAAGTTTTGACCTAGTGACCTACGTTTTGACCCAACATGGCCCACCCTTAAACTTGACCTAGATTTTGTCACGATGGTCATTTTGACAAAGTTTGATAAAGATAGGGTTCAAAGTGTGCCTACTATATTGTTCACAAGCTTTTTCTAAGATTTGTCATAGTGACCTACTTTTGGACCTAACATAAATTATTTTCAACTTTTACCTAGATTTTGCCAATATGTTCATACTGACCAAGTTTAACAAAAACCGTTATAAACTCGTGGCTACTACAGTGATCACAAGCTTATTCTAAGATGTGACCTACTTTTTGACCCCACATAAACCATTATTGAACTTGACTTCTTTTTTATCAAGATGGTTATTCTAACCATGTTTGATAAAGATAAGGCCCAAATTGTGGCTACTGGGGTGTTCACAAACCTTTTCTAAGATGACCGACTTCTAGTGACCTACTTTTTGACCCCACCTAACCTATTATCCAACTTGACATATATTTTGTCAATAAAGTCGTTCTTACAAAGTGTGATAAAGATGGGGTCAGAATTTGGGTTAATAGAGTGTTCACAAGCTTTTACTACTCATGGTGACCTACTTTTTGACCCAATATAACATGAGGTTTGACTAAGTGACCTATTTTTTTTACCCAAAATGACCCATATTCGGACTTGTCCAGATTTTGTCAAGATGGTCATTCTGACTATGTTTCATAAGGATTGGCTCAAAAGGCGACTCTATAAGAGGGTTCACAAGCTTTTTCTAAGATTTGAACTAGTGACCTACTTTTTACCCCAATAAACAATTTTCAAATTTGACCTAGATATTGTCAAGATGGTTATTCTGGCCAAGTTTGATAAATATTGGGTCAAAAGTATAACAACTAGAGTATCCACAATTTTTTTTCAAACTTGACCTAGATTTTGCCAAGATATTCATTTTTGATAATGATTGGCCTTAAATTGCGGCTTTTTACAAGCTTTTTCAAAGATTAGACCTTGTGACCTACGTTTTGATCCCACATTTTACCACATATACCCACTACATATAGACATTTAATATCTATGTGGACTATCAGCTACTCTAAACAAGTTTTCTAGATTTGAATATGGTCTTTCATTCATCGGTCGTTTAAAATTAATTTTAGGTCAATTTTGGTTTTGAAGAAAGTAGATGGGGCAACATGATACCTTTATACATGTCATAAAAAGAATGATAAGAGAATGTTAAGAAGATATTTATTCATAATTGTTTTACGATATACACTTTCGAGGTTGTGACGTCATAATAAAAAATAAATATTTTTGGTCACGTGGTCATATTTTTTAAGATGCTGTACTGTTCAAATCATAACTATTTCAGAATTCATGCTAAGTGTGAATAATGACAACATAGTAATGTACGTAATTGGCTACATGTTTAATATTCTCATGTAAAACGTTAAGCAGTAAAATTCAACAAACCTGTGAATGGCGTATTTCCGGCTAAATGGCGTATTTCCGGTAAAATGGCTATTTTCGGGAGTATTTGGGACACGATATACTCAATGTACGACATTAGCCAATAACACAGTCGGATCCATAATGTTATTTTACCAGTAGATACAGAGGTATATACTATGTTATGTGCAAATTCCAAACAAATCGGATAAAAATTATAGGAAATATTAAGATTAATGTTATTCAATATGACTCATTTTATTGACAGTCCAATGGGTAATATACCTTAATGTATAATGGCATATAGGTGAATGATAAATTTCCCGATAATAATTTTCTGTTTTCTGTTTTCACTTGAGGAAGGTTGTATCTTTCAGAAAATGTTCACCTTTTTACAATCAGACCATCTATTGAGTTATAAGTTATAGCTCAATTATCAGTACAAATGCCCCTCGTATATGGTGTAAAGGGTTTGTTGTGCATAAGTTGTGTTACGCTATTTACTCTACACCAGGGGCCCGTTTTCATAAAACTTCTTACGACAAATGTCGTCGTAAGTCAGATTATAAAAAGTCTCAATTATTATTTATTTCTCCATCTAAACCTGTCTTGTGACATCTTTTTGGAATCGTCTTGAAAAGACGATTCCAAAGAGATGTCACAATACATGATCAGATAGAGAAATCAGAAATTAAATGTATTTTAAAGTTTTGACTTACGACAACATTTGTCGTACGAAGTTTTATGAAACGGGCCCCAGTTGTTTATTCTTTCAGATGGAGCAGTTTTGCAATATGTATTAACGATGTGTTTGAAACTACCAATGGCTACATGGACTTTGATAAGGTTCTAGCTAAATGTTCAATTAACACCTTCCCTCCTAAAGGAAGTGCGGCAGAACGATCAAGGTGTTTCGCTGACCCTAATAGAGTAGTTTCGACTTGCGATACGGGGGGCAATACTATACAGGATGAAGATGTAGCAAAGGCGTGCCAATTTTCACGTGCGTATATTCAATGGAGACGACGTTATTCCTTCCCAGTAAAAGCCATTGTGTGTTTGTTAATAATATGTTATGTAGACTGGCACCAGATCCTGTAGTTTTTAAAGTTTATTTTACTTTTATTTGCACAGACTTTATTGTTTCATAGTCAGGATTCACAACAGCAGATGTTAAGTGCTTGTGTGGCGGCTGTAAAAACTCGCCCCGTACTTCATTATCAGTGTTGTTATACTTTCTGGTCCTTTGGAATCATTGATTTCAGCGCATTTACCGTTGAAGTTTGAATTCCGCTTAAGCTGGTGCTAGGGGGCGTGAGCACTGTTGCATATTTCAGTATTGCTCATGAACAGACTCAATTAAACCGAGTCTGCACTTTTCAGTATTTGCTTTGTTTTCTGTGCTTTCAAAGGATCTCCCCTTATTCAGATTTATTGATAAATTAGTGCTTGACTCTTTAGTAAGAATCTTTATAAAGACATATGGTACAGTGGAGAAAACGTTATTCTTTCCCAAATAAACGCGTTTACGCTAAAACTATTATTTGCAGTGCAAACAATTTGGAGCCAGATCAGACGCCGGGTAACCCGGCGTCTGATCAGGCTCCAAACTGTTTGCCACCAAGATAAATATGAAATATCAGAATTGTCCAAAAGTTGTTCTTTTCTACGTTTTAGCGCTTTGCGTTTGCGTACGTTTGCGTTTAAACGGGAAAGAATAACAGATTCTCCACTGTAGTGACAAACCCTTGAATAACAACATGAAGAAAAATATATTTTTCATGAGACTTGTAACAAGTGTTCAAGTATTTCTCAGCCATTTTATTCTTGCGTTAAACCTCGCTTGATTTTATTTCTTGTAGAATTTCCATTGATGTACACAAAACATACCAGACCACGCATGTATTTGAATATTTTTTGCCTCCTATGCAATCTACAACTTGTTCAGTTTCCTCTACAATGTGACGGAACTGGTGGCTACAGAGATGTGTTCAATTCGAAACCGTATACAAGCCTATTAGCTTTTGGCACCACTACACCAACAAAATCAAGGTCTAAACATCAAGAGGTATACAGATGTGAAAAACACCAAGTCTATGATGATATCATGGTAAGGACAATTCCTTTTGCACTGTTTCTTGCCGCGATTCTGTATTATGTAGATTGTGGCGGTGTTTAAAATATATTGACACGTGATTTCGACATATGTTTTTTCAACACGATGTGGACTTATATTGAAAGCGTGTGTGTAGTAACATAGTTCAGGTCTACGGCGTACTATCATTATATAGTATACCTTACCTACGTACGCTCCTTCTTTATCTTTGTACAAGCTACCGGTCACTACGATAGTGCCCGGTAATAGTGACCGCTAAGAAATGTTGACGTCATATGACGCTGCTACTGAGGAACCGCTCGTTGCTTGCTTGTTTACTTTTAGCGTCTCACCCGAATTAATCTATAAAAACTTGCGCCATGTTGGGGGAGCTTTAGGGCACACAAGTTTAGTTGTTCTTTCTGCTGAGGTTTATAGTCACGTCTAAGCTTTATCAGATGCGTCATCCCATTAAAAGATGTGCATCGGCACAAGTTTATGTCTCTCTAAATTTATTATAATTTTTTAATAATTTACAACAGAATAAACCTAATTTTTTGCAATTTTGTAAAATATAGTATTTTCGGTTTTTAACAGACAGCGTACATGTTTTAACTTTCAAATAATAACAATAGAATAAAAAAATACAATGTTTGATTAAAATAAATCAATAATGCTAAATTTGAGTTAAAGGGAGGTAAACAAAAAACCAGCATGAGATTTGTATTAAAAGAGGCTTCCCAGATTTTGTAGCGGGGGTTACTTGTCTGGTGTGGATAATCAATAAGTCCTAAACCGGGTTGCTCGGTACTCAAGTGGTTAGAGTGCTGGCACGGTAAGCCCAGAGACCCTGGATTCGAGTCCCGGTCGGGCCACGATTTTTTCACTCAGTCCTGTTACAATTTATTAACCACTATCTAGATCTAATGTTAGATAGATCTAGTATTTACCTCACTAGATCTATACCCACATACAAATGTTTTTCGATAGATCTATTGAACAGTCGCTTCTGGCTCAGTACTGGTAGTTAAAAGTAGCACTGATAGTTAAAAGCAGTACTGGTAGTTAAAAGCAGTGCGTAATTAGCCTAAACAGATAAAAAAAAAGCCAAGCCATGCTGTGATTATTATGAGTACTGTTAGAATTAAATCTAGATCTAGATCTACATTTGATTGTTTTAACTGTAATGATTTGTTCTATGAACTTGTTGAATAAAAGTGCAGTAGTTAAAGTATCCCGATTGTTGATGTTGACGATACAATATTTCGTATACATGTATGGTGCGCCGATTCCTTTCATAAACAAAATCTACTTGTCTTTATTAATTTTCAAACAAAACTTAACTCAGAACCTTTTAAATATTTTTAGAAAATTAAATAGTATTTACTTTTGATACAATTGTTCTATTAGAAAGGTCTGTGAAGTTAGCTGTTAGTTGTGAGTTGGTTATTCAGATGTGTATTCGGGAATTCGGGAAATTGCTACACGCCGTACAGGCATACATATACATCAGAACTAACAGCCAGCTGTGAGTTGGTTATTCAGAAGTGTATTCGAAAAATACCTTGCCCTTTTGAATTAACAGCCAGCTGTGGGTTGGTTATTCAGAAGTGTATTCGAAAAATACCTTGCCCTTTCGAATTAACAGCCAGCTGTGGGTTGGTTATTCAGAAGTGTATTCGAAAAATACCTTGCACTTTTGAATTCACAGCCAGCTGTGAATTGGTTATTCAGAGGTGTATTCGAAAAAGACCTTGCACTTTTGAATTCACAGCAAGCTGTGAGTTGGTTATTCAGAAGTGTATTCGAAAAATAAATTGCATATTTGAATTCACAGCCAGCTGTGAATTGGTTATTCAGAAGTGTATTCGAAAAAGACCTTGCACTTTTGAATTAACAGCCAGCTGTGATTTGGTTATTCAGAAGTGTATTCGAAAAAAGATTTGCACTTTTGAATTCACAGCCAGCTGTGAGTTGGTTATTCAGAAGTGTATTCGAAAAATACCTTGCACTTTTGAATTCACAGCCAGTTGTGAATTGGTTATTCAGAAGTGTATTCGAAAAAGACCTTGCACTTTTGAATTAACAGCCAGCTGTGAGTTGGTTATTCAGAAGTGAATTCGAAAAATACCTTGCACTTTTGAATTCACAGCCAGCTGTGAATTGGTTATTCAGAAGTGTATTCGAAAAAAGCTTTGCACTTTTGAATTCACAGCCAGCTGTGAGTTGGTTATTCAGAAGTGTATTCGAAAAAAGCATTGTACTTTTGAATTCACAGCCATCTGTGAATTGGTTATTCAGAAGTGTATTCGAAAAATACCTTGCCCTTTTGAATTAACAGCCAGCTGTGGGTTGGTTATTCAGAAGTGTATTCGAAAAATACCTTGCACTTTTGATTTCACAGCCAGCTGTGAATTGGTTATTCAGAAGTGTATTCGAAAAAGACCTTGCACTTTTGAATTAACAGCCAGCTGTGAGTTGGTTATTCAGAAGTGTATTCGAAAAATACCTTGCACTTTTGAATTCACAGCCAGCTGTGAATTGGTTATTCAGAAGTGAATTCGAAAAAAGCTTTGCACTTTTGAATTCACAGCCAGCTGTGAGTTGGTTATTCAGAAGTGTATTCGAAAAATACCTTGCACTTTTGAATTCACAGCCAGGTGTGAATTGGTTATTCAGATGTGTATTCGAAAAAGACCTTGCACTTTTGAATTAACAGCCAGCTGTGAGTTGGTTATTCAGAAGTGTATTTGAAAAATACCTTGCACTTTTGAATTAACAGCCAGCTGTGAATTGGTTATTCAGAAGTGTATTCGAAAAAAGCTTTGCACTTTTGAATTCACAGCCAGCTGTGAGTTGGTTATTCAGAAGTGTATTCGAAAAATACCTTGCACTTTTGAATTCACAGCCAGCTGTGAATTGGTTATTCAGAAGTGTATTCGAAAAAAGCTTTGCACTTTTGAATTCACAGCCAGCTGTGAGTTGGTTATTCAGAAGTGTATTCGAAAAAAGCATTGTACTTTTGAATTCACAGCCAGCTGTGAATTGGTTATTCAGAAGTGTATTCGAAAATAACCTTGCCCGTTTGAATTAACAGCCAGCTGTGGGTTGGTTATTCAAAAGTGTATTCGAAAAATACCTTGCACTTTTGAATTCACAGCCAGCTGTGAATTGGTTATTCAGAAGTGTATTCGAAAAAGACCTTGCACTTTTTAATTAACAGCCAGCTGTGAGTTGGTTATTCAGAAGTGTATTCGAAAAATACCTTGCACTTTTGAATTCACAGCCAGCTGTGAATTGGTTATTCAGAAGTGTATTCGAAAAAAGGTTTGCACTTTTGAATTCACAGCCAGCTGTGAGTTGGTTATTCAGAAGTGGTTTCGAAAAAAGCATTGTACTTTTGAATTCACAGCCAGCTGTGAATTGGTTATTCAGAAGTGTATTCGAAAAATACCTTGCACTTTTGTATTCACAGCCAGCTGTGAATTGGTTATTCAGAAGTGTATTCGAAAAATACCTTGCACTTTTGTATTCACAGCCAGCTGTGAATTGGTTATTCAGAAGTGTATTCGAAAAAGACCTTGCACTTTTGAATTAACAGCCAGCTGTGAGTTTGTTATTCAGAAGTGTATTCGAAAAATACCTTGCACTTTTGAATTAACAGCCAGCTGTGATTTGGTTATTGAGAAGTGTATTCGAAAAAAGCTTTGCACTTTTGAATTCACAGCCAGCTGTGAGTTGGTTATTCAGAAGTGTATTCGAAAAAATACCTTGCACTTTTGAATTCACAGCCAGCTGTGAATTGGTTATTCAGAAGTGTATTCGAAAAAAGCTTTGCACTTTTGAATTCACAGCCAGCTGTGAGTTGGTTATTCAAAAGTGTATTCGAAAAAAGCATTGTACTTTTGAATTCACAGCCAGCTGTGAATTGGTTATTCAGAAGTGTATTCGAAAATAACCTTGACCTTTTGAATTCACAGCCAGCTGTGAATTGGTTATTCAGAAGTGTATTCGAAAAATACCTTGCACTTTTGAATTCACAGCCAGCTGTGAATTGGTTATTCAGAAGTGTATTCGAAAAATAAATTGCATATTTGAATTCACAGCCAGCTGTGAATTGGTTATTCAGAAGTGTATTCGAAAAAGACCTTGCACTTTTGAATTAACAGCCAGCTGTGAGTTGGTTATTCAGAAGTGTATTCGAAAAAAGCTCTGCACTTTTGAATTCACAGCCAGCTGTGAGTTGGTTATTCAGAAGTGTATTCGAAAAAAGCATTGTACTTTTGAATTCACAGCCAGCTGTGAATTGGTTATTCAGAAGTGTATTCGAAAAATACCTTGCCCTTTTGAATTAACAGCCAGCTGTGGGTTGGTTATTCAAAAGTGTATTCGAAAAATACCTTGCACTTTTGAATTCACAGCCAGCTGTGAATTGGTTATTCAGAAGTGTATTCGAAAAAGACCTTGCACTTTTGAATTAACAGCCAGCTGTGAGTTGGTTATTCAGAAGTGTATTCGAAAAATACCTTGCACTTTTGAATTCACAGCCAGCTGTGAATTGGTTATTCAGAAGTGTATTCGAAAAAAGCTTTGCACTTTTGAATTCACAGCCAGCTGTGAGTTGGTTATTCAGAAGTGTATTCGAAAAATTCCTTGCACTTTTGAATTCACAGCCAGCTGTGAATTAGATATTCAGAAGTGTATTCGAAAAACGCGTTGCACTTTTGAATTCACAGCCAGCTGTGAGTTGGTTATTCAAAAGTGTATTCGAAAAAAGCATTGTACTTTTGAATTCACAGCCAGCTGTGAATTGGTTATTCAGAAGTGTATTCGAAAAATACCTTGCACTTTTGAATTCACAGCCAGCTGTGAATTGGTTATTCAGAAGTGTATTCGAAAAAGACCTTGCCCTTTTGAATTCACAGCCAGCTGTGGGTTGGTTATTCAGAAGTGTATTCGAAAAATACCTTGCACTTTTGAATTCACAGCCAGCTGTGAATTAGTTTTTCAGAAGTGTATTCGAAAAATACATTGCCCTTTTGAATTCACAGCCAGCTGTGGGTTGGTTATTCAGAAGTGTATTCGAAAAATAAATTGCATATTTGAATTCACAGCCAGCTGTGAATTGGTTTTTCAGAAGTGTATTCGAAAAAGACCTTGCACTTTTGAATTAACAGCCAGCTGTGAGTTGGTTATTCAGAAGTGTATTCGAAAAATACCTTGCACTTTTGAATTCACAGCCAGCTGTGAGTTGGTTATTCAGAAGTGTATTCGAAAAAAGCATTGCACTTTTGTATTCACAGCGAGCTGTGAATTGGTTATTCAGAAGTGTATTCGAAAAATACCTTGCACTTTTGAATTCACAGCCAGCTGTGGGTTGGTTATTCAGAAGTGTATTCGAAAACTACCTTGCACTGTTGAATTCACAGCCAGCTGTGAATTGGTTATTCAGATGTGTATTCGAAAAAAGGATTTTAATGTTGAATTCACAGCCAGCCGTGAATTGGCTATTCAGAAGTGTATTCGAAAAAAGCATTGCACTTTTGAATTAATAGCCAGCTGTGGGTTGGTTATTCAGAAGTGTATTCGAAAAATAAATTGCATATTTGAATTAACAGCCAGCTGTGAGTGCCCTTTTGAATTCACAGCCAGCTGTGAATTGGTTATTCAGATGTGTATTCGAAACAAGGATTTTGAATTAACAGCCAGCTGTGAGTTGGTTATTCAGAAGTGTATTCGAAAAATACCTTGCACTTTTGAATTCACACCCAGTTGTGAGTCTGTTATTCAGAAGTGTATTCGAAACAAATGTTTGCACTTTTGAATTCACAGCCAGCTGTGAATTGGTTATTCAGAAGTGTATTCGAAAAAAGCTTTGCACTTTTGAATTCACAGCCAGTTGTGAGTTTGTTATTCAGAAGTCTATTCGAAAAAAGCATTGCACTTTTGAATTCACAGCCAGCTGTGGGTTGGTTATTCAGAAGTGTATTCGAAAAATACCTTGCACTTTTGAATTCACAGCCAGCTGTAAATTGGTTATTCAGAAGTGTATTCGAAAAAAACATTGCAATGTTGAATTCACAGCCAGTTGTGAGTTGTTAATTCAGAAGTGTATTCGAAAAAAGTATTGCAATGTTGAATTCACAGCCAGCCGTGAGTTGGATATTCAGAAGTGTATTCGAAAAATAACATTGTAATTTTGAATGCAGGCAAACTGTAGCCTTTTAATTTGAAAGTTTCAATGAAATCTCAGAATTTCCTCATTTTCGCCTACGGAACCTGAACAAATGTAAAAGTTATATGTATCAGAATCTGTGACAACATCCCATTGCATAGATTTCTCCATTATACGGTGGGAAAGTAATAGGGTCAATGCATTAATCGATATATATAATGACTTATATACCCTTGGTGCTAAGCAAACTTTGAGAAGTATATTAAATACAAGTTTGGTTTTCGGTTTTCCGAAATATTTTCACTAAAATTAATAGATGAAATACATTCGGGTGACGGGAATCGAACATGTGCCGCCTGGACGAGAAACCGTACCTCTACACCAACGATTCAGTACAAATGTTACATCAAACGTATCTTTAAACATGTAATAGCCAATAATAAGCATACTGTTAAAATGATTCGATGCTTAATTCAGTGGCTAACGACAAATTTTTGAATTGGTATATAATGTTTTATAAAAACGGTTCCAACAAATAAGACAACTTAATACAATAATGATACAATCTGACGATGTTTTATATATCAACGGACCTATATTATATCCGAAAATATGGTTATCTTTAAAATAATTTCAATGCCCGAATTTATACTGAATTCATTCGCGAAGCACGTGTTTTGAATTTATAATGTAATTTTGAATACAATACAATACAATACAAACACCTAAATTATAACCGCCCTATTACAGCTAATGTAACTCCACCCACAATTTATCATTATGTTTCCCGTTTACCTCTATTTCATGAATGCCTCCATCATTGCGGCGCGTTGACTGACCCTGTCTCTGCAGAGTAAGGATGTGTGTTGTGTGTGTATGAGGGGGGGGGGGGGAGGTTCCAGACTAGTCTGCTATTTCATTGAATGAACTTATTCTTCAACTGCTATTTACTTTTATAATCTGGAAAGTCTTTCAGCCATACAGCTTACGAGTTACATTATAAAGCAGTCAAATACGGACAAGACGTAAACTAGATTTTAGAATTTGTATTTTCAGGGGTTAATAAGTTTTCATAAAAGTTAGATACATTTACAGGACTAAACTCATGCAAAAAGCTCCTAATATTTTACTTGAGCTTTCTTCATTACTTCTGTTTGTTTCCATAACCACACAACCTGTGTCTATTTTGTAAACAGGTGACTACTTAACGCAGGTTGAAGTTAAGCAGCATGTACCTTAAGGTACATTCTGCTTTACTTCAGTCTGCTTTAGGATACAATCTTCGAAACAATTTGCTTGAAAGTACCGGACTCTACTATATAGCCCTCTGGTCTGGGTAGATACTGTTTGCATGCATAGGAAAAGTGTACTCTTCACATTTGGTTCAATAGGTAAAATACCGATTCTGTAGGAGCTCTCCGATATGGAAGAGTATCAGTGCAAATATTCCATTATGCTTGATGCTTTGTTCCTCATTGTAAAATACATGCTATCATGCTTCATGCTTTATTCACAATGTTTGGTGCTTCATTCCTTATTCTACTTTGCAGTTCCATCATGACTTCAACAATTCCACTTCTCATTGTGCTTTATGCAGTATGCTTGATGCTTGGTGGTTTATTGTAAATTTCACTCTATCTTGCATTATGTTTTGTTCATAATGTTTGGTGCTAAGTGCTTATTTAAACTTCATTACTTCAAGAATTCAATATCACTTTGTGCTTTGTGCATCATGCTAACTGCTTTGTGTGTCGTGAATAATGGTTTTTGACATTTCAAATCTCCTTCTATCCATGACTATAACGTGGAAGTACTTTCTTTAGTGAAGGAATAAATTAAATGCTTAAAATGACGTATTTATGGAGTAATGGGTTATGGTACATAATAGGAGACAAAAAGTAATTGTATGAGATTTTGGATTAACTTTAGTCCTGCTTTAAGGTGCCATTTTTCATGAAGTTGTAAAAGTATGTAATAGTACTTTATCTGGAAAAGTAGTTCTGAGGCGAAATAAATAGGTAATGGTGTATATGACAGAAAGGTGTTACCATAATGCCATAAATACACCTTTACTTTATTCTACCACTGAAAACTTAGGATTCATAAATACCCCCCCCCCCCCAAACCACCACCACAACCACCAAAGATCTTCCCCAGCATTTTATTTTAGGCATTATTAGGAACCCTCTAATCTGGATTTACACTGATTACATAGGACAAGTACACTCTTCAACAGATACACTGTTATGTGGCACTAGATTATAGTGGGCCTGTTACATTTTATTGCAATGTGTAAAACAATGAAGACCTTTATTAGGGGCCCATTGACTTGGGTCTTCACTGTTTGCATAGGAGAAATGTACTCGTCACAGGTACATATTTTGTTAATGATGTAAATATGTGATTGTATATTTCAATGAGTTTTGATTTATTGCAATATGACAAACAGTGAATATCCTGATCAGAGTGGCCTTAAAGGAGGCTTTGATCTGGATCTACTCTGTATGCAATTGACAAGTGTACTCCAAACAGCTACACGTTTGTTAATGATGTAAGTACGTGGCACTAGGTTGCAATGAGGTTGTAACAATTTATAGTAACCTGATAAACAATGAAGACCCTCATCAGAGGACCCCTATAAGGAGCCCTCTGATCTGGATCAACACTGTTTGCACAGGACAAGAGTACTCTTCACAGGTACACTGTTGGTTAATGATAAATATATGTTGTGGTAGGTTTCAATGAGTTTTATTTAAAAAAAATTGCAACATGAAAGAAAATGAAGAGCCTAATCATAGGGTCCCTATTTGGAGCCCTCTGATCTGGATCAACACTGTTTGCATAGGCTAAAATAAACTTTAGTAGAAATCTCCTACAGGATATATTTCTTATCCAATTTTATCTTGCGTTTATATTTACTCCAATTATCCATATGCCTAATCATCTATATTAACCCTTTACTCAATAGAGTGTTTGCATTACTGAAGGAGCATTCTGCTATACTTTCAGTCTGTTTTTTTCCACCATCTGCTACGATATGGAAACTATTTCTCATGGTGAATATTTATTTTTTGATGACTGCACAAAGAGGAACTATTTCATTGAGTGGGGAAAAAATTAAAGGCATTAAAATAGGTATCTTTGGAGTGAAGGTTTAAAGTGTGTTTAAGTTTAACTAACCCATTACTCCATATATACACATTTTTACGTCTTTAACTTTTTGTTTCCAGTTAATAAAATAGTCATAATTTAAACAACCATGACTATGTTTATTAAGAAATATTTCCTGTATTACAGCAGATGGTATCTTAAAGCAGGCAGATAGAAAAGCAGAATGCTCATTAAGGCCCATTTTGCTTTACTTTCAACCTGCTATATAAGATGTCACCTGTCTTCAAAACTAAAACAGGCTAAAGAGTAAAGAGTTAAGCAGATGATTGATTAACCTATTACCCCATGAATATACCTTTATACATCTTTTATTTATTCTCAGAGCAGACTGAAATTAAAGTGGAATGCTCCTAAATGAGCATTCTGCTGTACTTTCTGGCTGCTTTAAGTTTAAGCAAATATCTGTCTTCAGTTCAAATTCTGCAAGTCGGGGCAATACTTCAAGGATTGGGGAAATACTTCCTAGGAAATTTACACCCCTGGTGGGGAACATTTCCTGTAAACTGATATGCACAATTTAAGAACTATTTTCTATCAACTAGCATCTTTAAAGCAGGTTGAATTTTAGTAAAGCAGAATGCTCCTGAATTTGCATTCTGCTTTACTTTCAACCTGCTTGGTGGTCACATGTCTTCAAAACTAGAAACAGGCAATGTGGTAAATGGTTAATTCAAGATAGAAAAAATCCACATGACAGACTCTTTATATCCCTTCTAAGTTATATGCATAAAGGCACAAAATACTGTTTTTGATATACATGTATATATGCAAGACATATAACTCCCGTTTGATTATCCATAGTATACAGGGCTCCAAATAAGAGGGAGTATACAATACAAATCCAACAGATTCTCCATCAAGACAGCTCAAAATCCTATGGTGTTTCTATACTTATTAGAATCATCTCAAAGAGATGATCCTACTAAGTACTGTAGTGACACCAATGGGTTTAACACTGAAATAAAGATTTTAGTTTTTCAAATACTCCCCTTATCTGGAGCACTGGGGTATATCTGAATGAACACAACAAACATCAAGAATTGATTGTTATCTATGTACAATTAAAAACAAACAAGCTATATATTCAAGTTGATATTTATTTTCTTTCTCCCATCTACCAAAAGCAGATTAGTTTTACAGTCAATCTTTTATTAAGCACCTATTAACTTATGCAATATTATGGTCTGGTGGTTGCTTAATGAAGATTAAAAATAATGCATTAAAAATATATGGCTTTCGGCATTATTATTTTACCTGCATTAAGCAGTCACTTGTCTTTAGATGTCTCCTTGCTCTGGAATCGAGTGCTTGCTTAGAACATGACTGACAAAAACTACAAATCACATGGAATAGCTCACAGTACAGCCATTTCTTTTTAACCCTTTACTCCATAGACAGGTAAACACTTAAAGCAGATTATTTTATTCTTTTGATACATACTTATGACTGTATAAATCGAATTATCTTCTTCAGTGGAGGAATAGATTAAATGTGTCTGTGTATCTATGGAGTAAATGGCTAAAAACATTTATGGTCCCTTAGGGGGTAAAATAATTAGAGTCAAACCACAGTGTCTCAAACTAGCTAAAGTTGAAAGTACTTGTTTTTCCACCAATGAAACTAATTAATTTGAAAAAGCTTCAACATATCCGTATTTCAACATTAAAATTTTAGTCATATTTGAACTTTGAAATACAGATATATTCCACTAAAGTGGAACCAAGATGTCAAAGATTGACTGAATTACAGTCAAACTTCGATATCTGGATCTAACTTAGTGGAACATAGTGTGTTATTCCTTTTAGTGTTTAATACATAATCCTGTTTCTAATATTGAAGATAGGTGACCGCTTAAAAGCTCATTGAAAGTGAAAAAAAAGTACCTTAAGGTGTATTATTTACTTTTTGCCCGCTATAAGCTACCATCAATAAGAATATATAAATGTTTACATTGAAACTATTTCATGACTGTTTAAATGTTAAAACTTTTTTCAACTTCTGAATAACCAACTCACAGCTGGCTGTGAATTCAAAAGGGCAAGGTATTTTTTCGAATACACTTCTGAATAACCAACTCACAGCTGGCTGTGAATTCAAAAGTGCAAAGCTTTTTTCGAATACACTTCTGAATGACCAACTCACAGCTGGCTGTTAATTCAAAAGTGCAAGGTCTTTTTCGAATACACTTCTGAATAACCAACCCACAGCTGGCTGTGAATTCAAAAGGGCAAGGTATTTTTCGAATACACTTCTGAATAACCAATTCACAGCTGGCTATGAATTCAAAAGTACAATGCTTTTTTCGAATACACTTCTGAATAACCAACTCACAGCTGGCTGTGAATTCAAAAGAGCAAAGCTTTTTTCGAATACACTTCTGAATAACCAACCCACAGCTGGCTGTGAATTCAAAAGGGCAAGGTTATTTTCGAATACACTTCTGAATAACCAATTCACAGCTGGCTGTGAATTCAAAAGTACAATGCTTTTTTCGAATACACTTCTGAATAACCAACTCACAGCTGGCTGTGAATTCAAACGTGCAAAGCTTTTTTCGAATACACTTCTGAATAACCAATTCACAGCTGGCTGTGAATTCAAAAGTGCAAGGTATTTTTCGAATACACTTCTGTATAACCAACTCACAGCTGGCTGTTAATTCAAAAGTGCAATGCTTTTTTCGAATACACTTCTGAATAACCAATTCACAGCTGGCTGTGAATTCAAATATGCGATTTATTTTTCGAATACACTTCTGAATAACCAACCCACAGCTAGCTGTGAATTCAAAAGGGCAAGGTATTTTTCGAATACACTTCTGAATAACCAATTCACAGCTGGCTGTGAATTCAAAAGTACAATGCTTTTTTCGAATACACTTCTGAATAACCAACTCACAGCTGGCTGTGAATTCAAAAGTGCAAAGCTTTTTTCGAATACACTTCTGAATAACCAATTCACAGCTGGCTGTAAATTAAAAAGTGCAAGGTATTTTTCGAATTCACTTCTGAATAACCAACTCACAGCTGGCTGTTAATTCAAAAGTGCAAGGTCTTTTTCGAATACACTTCTGAATAACCAATTCACAGCTGGCTGTTAATTCAAAAGTGCAAGGTATTTTTCGAATACACTTCTGAATAACCAACCCACAGCTGGCTGTTAATTCAAAAGGGCAAGGTATTTTTCGAATACACTTCTGAATAACCAACTCACAGCTGGCTGTTAATTCAAAAGTGCAAGGTCCTTTTCGAATACACTTCTGAATAACCAATTCACAGCTGGCTGTGAATTCAAATATGCAATTTATTTTTCGAATACACTTCTGAATAACCAATTCACAGCTGGCTGTGAATTCAAAAGTGCAAGGTATTTTTCGAATACACTTCTGAATAACCAACCCACAGCTGGCTGTGAATTCAAAAGGGCAAGGTTATTTTCGAATACACTTCTGAATAACCAATTAACAGCTGGCTGTGAATTCAAAAGTACAATGCTTTTTTCGAATACACTTCTGAATAACCAACTCACAGCTGGCTGTGAATTCAAAAGTGCAAAGCTTTTTTCGAATACACTTCTGAATAACCAATTCACAGCTGGCTGTGAATTCAAAAGTGCAAGGTATTTTTCGAATACACTTCTGAATAACCAACTCACAGCTGGCTGTTAATTCAAAAGTGCAAGGTCTTTTTCGAATACACTTCTGAATAACCAATTCACAGCTGGCTGTGAATTCAAATATGCAATTTATTTTTCGAATACACTTCTGAATAACCAATTCACAGCTGGCTGTGAATTAAAATATGCAATTTATTTTTCGAATACACTTCTGAATAACCAACCCACAGCTGGCTGTGAATTCAAAAGGGCAAGGTATTTTTCGAATACACTTCTGAATAACCAATTCACAGCTGGCTGTGAATTCAAAAGTACAATGCTTTTTTCGAATACACTTCTGAATAGCCAACTCACAGCTGGCTGTGAATTCAAAAGTGCAAAGCTTTTTTCGAATACACTTCTGAATAACCAATTCACAGCTGGCTGTGAATACAAAAGTGCAAGGTATTTTTCGAATTCACTTCTGAATAACCAACTCACAGCTGGCTGTTAATTCAAAAGTGCAAGGTCTTTTTCGAATACACTTCTGAATAACCAATTCACAGCTGGCTGTGAATTCAAAAGTGCAAGGTATTTTTCGAATACACTTCTGAATAACCAACCCACAGCTGGCTGTTAATTCAAAAGGGCAAGGTATTTTTCGAATACACTTCTGAATAACCAACTCACAGCTGGCTGTTAATTCAAAAGTGCAAGGTCTTTTTCGAATACACTTCTGAATAACCAATTCACAGCTGGCTGTGAATTCAAATATGCAATTTATTTTTCGAATACACTTCTGAATAACCAATTCACAGCTGGCTGTGAATTCAAAAGTGCAAGGTATTTTTCGAATACACTTCTGAATAACCAACCCACAGCTGGCTGTGAATTCAAAAGGGCAAGGTTATTTTCGAATACACTTCTGAATAACCAATTAACAGCTGGCTGTGAATTCAAAAGTACAATGCTTTTTTCGAATACACTTCTGAATAACCAACTCACAGCTGGCTGTGAATTCAAAAGTGCAAAGCTTTTTTCGAATACACTTCTGAATAACCAATTCACAGCTGGCTGTGAATTCAAAGGTGCAAGGTATTTTTCGAATACACTTCTGAATAACCAACTCACAGCTGGCTGTTAATTCAAAAGTGCAAGGTCTTTTTCGAATACACTTCTGAATAACCAATTCACAGCTGGCTGTGAATTCAAAAGTGCAAGGTATTTTTCGAATACACTTCTGAATAACCAACTCACAGCTGGCTGTGAATTCAAAAGTGCAAAGCTTTTTTCGAATACACTTCTGAATAACCAACTCACAGCTGGCTGTGAATTCAAAAGTGCAAAGCTTTTTTCGAATACACTTCTGAATAACCAATTCACAGCTGGCTGTGAATTCAAATATGCAATTTATTTTTCGAATACACTTCTGAATAACCAATTCACAGCTTGCTGTGAATTCAAAAGTGCAAGGTATTTTTCGAATACACTTCTGAATAACCAACCCACAGCTGGCTGTGAATTCAAAAGGGCAATGTTATTTTCGAATACACTTCTGAATAACCAATTCACAGCTGGCTGTGAATTCAAAAGTGCAAGGTATTTTTCGAATACACTTCTGAATAACCAACTCACAGCTGGCTGTGAATTCAAAAGTGCAAAGCTTTTTTCGAATACACTTCTGAATAACCAACTCACAGCTGGCTGTTAATTCAAAAGTGCAAGGTCTTTTTCGAATACACTTCTGAATAACCAATTCACAGCTGGCTGTGAATTCAAAAGTGCAAGGTATTTTTCGAATACACTTCTGAATAACCAACCCACAGCTGGCTGTTAATTCAAAAGGGCAAGGTATTTTTCGAATACACTTCTGAATAACCAACTCACAGCTGGCTGTTAATTCAAAAGGGCAAGGTATTTTTCGAATACACTTCTGAATAACCAACTCACAGCTGGCTGTGAATTCAAAAGTGCAAAGCTTTTTTCGAATACACTTCTGAATAACCAACTCACAGCTGGCTGTTAATTCAAAAGTGCAAGGTCTTTTTCGAATACACTTCTGAATAACCAATTCACAGCTGGCTGTGAATTCAAAAGTGCAAGGTATTTTTCGAATACACTTCTGAATAACCAACCCACAGCTGGCTGTTAATTCAAAAGGGCAAGGTATTTTTCGAATACACTTCTGAATAACCAACTCACAGCTGGCTGTTAATTCAAAAGTGCAAGGTCTTTTTCGAATACACTTCTGAATAACCAATTCACAGCTGGCTGTGAATTCAAATATGCAATTTATTTTTCGAATACACTTCTGAATAACCAATTCACAGCTGGCTGTGAATTCAAAAGTGCAAGGTATTTTTCGAATACACTTCTGAATAACCAACCCACAGCTGGCTGTGAATTCAAAAGGGCAAGGTTATTTTCGAATACACTTCTGAATAACCAATTAACAGCTGGCTGTGAATTCAAAAGTACAATGCTTTTTTCGAATACACTTCTGAATAACCAACTCACAGCTGGCTGTGAATTCAAAAGTGCAAAGCTTTTTTCGAATACACTTCTGAATAACCAATTCACAGCTGGCTGTGAATTCAAAGGTGCAAGGTATTTTTCGAATACACTTCTGAATAACCAACTCACAGCTGGCTGTTAATTCAAAAGTGCAAGGTCTTTTTCGAATACACTTCTGAATAACCAATTCACAGCTGGCTGTGAATTCAAAAGTGCAAGGTATTTTTCGAATACACTTCTGAATAACCAACTCACAGCTGGCTGTGAATTCAAAAGTGCAAAGCTTTTTTCGAATACACTTCTGAATAACCAACTCACAGCTGGCTGTGAATTCAAAAGTGCAAAGCTTTTTTCGAATACACTTCTGAATAACCAATTCACAGCTGGCTGTGAATTCAAATATGCAATTTATTTTTCGAATACACTTCTGAATAACCAATTCACAGCTTGCTGTGAATTCAAAAGTGCAAGGTATTTTTCGAATACACTTCTGAATAACCAACCCACAGCTGGCTGTGAATTCAAAAGGGCAATGTTATTTTCGAATACACTTCTGAATAACCAATTCACAGCTGGCTGTGAATTCAAAAGTGCAAGGTATTTTTCGAATACACTTCTGAATAACCAACTCACAGCTGGCTGTGAATTCAAAAGTGCAAAGCTTTTTTCGAATACACTTCTGAATAACCAACTCACAGCTGGCTGTTAATTCAAAAGTGCAAGGTCTTTTTCGAATACACTTCTGAATAACCAATTCACAGCTGGCTGTGAATTCAAAAGTGCAAGGTATTTTTCGAATACACTTCTGAATAACCAACCCACAGCTGGCTGTTAATTCAAAAGGGCAAGGTATTTTTCGAATACACTTCTGAATAACCAACTCACAGCTGGCTGTTAATTCAAAAGGGCAAGGTATTTTTCGAATACACTTCTGAATAACCAACTCACAGCTGGCTGTGAATTCAAAAGTGCAAAGCTTTTTTCGAATACACTTCTGAATAACCAACTCACAGCTGGCTGTTAATTCAAAAGTGCAAGGTCTTTTTCGAATACACTTCTGAATAACCAATTCACAGCTGGCTGTGAATTCAAAAGTGCAAGGTATTTTTCGAATACACTTCTGAATAACCAACCCACAGCTGGCTGTTAATTCAAAAGGGCAAGGTATTTTTCGAATACACTTCTGAATAACCAACTCACAGCTGACTGTTAGTTCGGATGTATATGTATGCCTGTACGGCGTGTAGCAATTTCCCGAATTCCCGAATACACTTCTGAATAACCAACTCACAACTAACAGCTAACTTCACAGACCTCTATTAGAAGTTGTTTTGTCATTTTTTTTTTATAGCATTATCTCCAAAATTCATTAAGAAAAGTGAAAATATCTAGAATCTAGTAAGAGTGAATTAAAGGGAGGTAATAGCGGAACGTCATTAGATACTGCTGAAAACAGTTTTGATCCAAATCAGATGTGCGGTATACTATAAGAAATAGTACAGCCCACTTCGGGCCTCCTTGCATTATAGTGACCTCCCAGTCAGCCCCAAAATAGTTTACGGCCCTCAGCCTTCGGCTTCGGGCCGTAAACTATTTTGGGGCTGACTGGTCGGTCACTATATAATGCAAGAAGGCCCTCAGCGGGCTGTACTATTTCTTATGTAGTCTATATCGCTCATAAGCAAGTGCTCATAAGGGTGATAATGCCATATTGTAGGCAATAGGAGAACATTTGGAGAAAAGTTCCATTTTTTGATAAACAGGAATATATCTTTATTAAATAATATAGCTCAAAAATATTTCTATTCATTCTAGTAAACTGTACAGACAATATGAGATGTTGTCCTAACACAAATACAATGTATTATTACTTGAAATTTCAATGTTTTAAAAAAGTAAAAATTTGAAAAAGTCACTAAATTGCAATTTCAAAAAAAATCTAGATGTTTGACCTTTGAATTGTTTTTGTCAAGAATCACGCTGCTATCTGCAGTAAATACTAAGAAAATAACACGATTTCTATATTTCATGTTTTTCATTTCAGGACCTTTGCAGAAACTTGATTTGCCCATTCAGTAAAATCCCTGAATATGAGGCATGTATTAACAGCAAATACAAGTGGTATGGAGCAGCCATAGCATTTCCAGTATCCGTTAGCACATTCGTTCATGGTAACCAACAAGCGATTCTGGAAAAAATTGGAAACGCTTTCATGGAGTTTGTTGGACTTTCAACAACATGTTCCATCTGTACTGGTTTTCTTTATCGGGGTCCGAATGACATGTATTTCGTTGTTGAAATTGAAATCATTCTGTCAAGAGAGTGTACCTACGATACTATTGAAGCATCAATAGCTCCTGTAAAATATTTAAATATCAGCACCGAGGTGTACTTAGAAGGACCAGGTTCAAGCATTGACTTATTCAAATTATTTCCAAATTATACGGTTAATTTAGGAAATAGGATTTATGATACGCCATGTCTAAACGGCCGTTTTAAAATGAACAAATTATTTGACTGCCCATACATTGTTTTAAATGAGACCGAGTATTGTAACTGGACCATCTCACACAATTACCAACAATTACCATGCATTATATCACACAGTAGGCTACAAGATAATCAAAAAATGGAAATTATATACACAAATGATGAATATCACATTCGAATTTGTTTAAGTACTTATTTGAAAAGGTTTTCAAATGGCAGACATCCATTTCTAGCGACTGAAATATGTGTACTCATTTGCCTAGCTCTGTTGGTATTTAACACATTTTGAAACGGGCGTTTATCTTTTTCTCGAAACTTGTGTAATCGTTTTCCTCTCTGGAAATCCCACAGTACGACTTCAACCATTTTACTCTCAATGACGTCATAAAGCGCATTTAAAAACAGTTTTGCTCCTGAATAGAAGCTTTGTAACACGGCGTCTGATCAGGATCAAGCCTGTTTGCCACTTGTTTTGAAATTACGTCAGTTATACTGACTTAAATCTAACTTTGAAACGATATTGCAGACAAAAATAATAAAGCAGACAACAATATGGTGGTAAACAATGAAAAAGACATTTCCTGACACATAACTCACATAACTACGTTGACGTATGACTAATTTGACAAGATTATGAAGATGCTTCAGAAGATATATGAAGATTATGTTGGTTAGATAAAACTCTGTAATTTTAAATTTTGAATATACATCTTTATCGATTAAAAATGAAGTCGGTATATGAACAGCAATTGGATATTTTGACTCCAGCGTTTATCTATGTGACTCTTTTAGTGGTGCTAGGATTTCCTGGGAACATTATTTTGATCCTGGGGCCCGTTTAATAAAACTTCGTACGACAAATGTTGTCGTAAGTCAAAACTTTAAAATACATTTAATTTCTGATTTCTCTATCTAGTCTTGTCTTGTGACATCTCTTTGGAATCGTCTTGTCAAGACGATTCAAAAATGATGTCACAAGACAGGATTAGACGGAGAAATAAATATTGAGACATTTATAATCTGACTTACGACAAGATTTGTCGTACGAAGTTTTATGAAACGGACCCCTGGTGTATCAGTTCCAACTCTACTACGGATAGAGATGCAATTATCATTTTTGGTGTGTGTGACGTCATCAATTGTGTAATGGGTATACCTGTAGAGTTATATACAGTGGAGAATCTGTTATTCTTTCCCAATAAACGCGTTTACGCTAAAACTATTATTTGCAGTGCAAACAGTTTGGAGCCAGATCAGACGCCGGGTAACCCGGCGTCTGATCAGGCCCCAAACTGTTTGCCACCAAGATAAACAAGAATTATCAGAATTGTCCAAAAGTTGTTCTTTTCTACGTTTTAGTGTTTTGCGTTTGCGTACGTTTGCGTTTAAACGGGAAAGAATAACAGATTTTCCACTGTACCATGACTCAGTATTATATGTTTGAAATTGCAACGCTTTGTAAGATGTCGAGGTTTGTAATTTATTCCATGAACAACTCTTCTGCTCTTATTCTAATGACCATTGCATTCGAGCGTTATCGTACTATTTGTACTCCACATAAAGCTAAATTTCAGAAAAGTCATATCAAGCTTTGTGTGCATTGTCATGGTAATCATTTGACCTTTATTGGCCCTTCCGTCGCTGTGGATCTATGGTATCCAAACAGACGTGCTATACGAAGAAGGGACGTTCGTTACCCATAACCTTGATGTTTCTACTCCTAAGTACGGAACTATATGTGTAACATCCGAAACAGACCTCACAAATGATGACAATAACCGCAGTATGTTTAACGTTAATTCAGGCGCGTGGCCTATGAGCAGAACACAAACGAAACGCTGTTTAATTTACGATTCGGTACGCAACACGTGGTTTCCATACTCCTTTTTTGATTTTCTGACAATTTCAAGTGCATCAGTAATAATTATTCTTACATTTATTTACGCCAAAATCGCACTGAAAATCAACGGAATTGGCTTCCGATGCAGGAATATTCCTTGAGAACTCCCTACGGTCAGCCCAAGAGAACAGCACCATTGGTTTCCAACCCGCGAACCACACGATGACAAGATATCCCTTATTTCATTCTAGGAGATGACGCTTTTCCGCTGTTTAAAGGAAGCGAACGAAGATAATGTTAAGTGTAGTAAAACTTATATGTAAAATTTAAAAAAAAAAAGAACGAATTCGTAGCTGTGCATTTTTGTGTATTAGATCATAGTTAGAAGTTGAGGTATAACGGGATATTTAGGTCGAGTGATATCATTACCAAACTATCAACGACTGACAATGCTCTGATGCAGGATCATGTGTAACTACGAACTTATTACTTCGATTATATCATGATTCTTTTAAAACAAAATTTCCAGGAGAATACCCAACACCGGAATGTTGGCATAATGCTACGCCATTTTGGCTACTGCATTAGCTTTCGACAACTTTTGCTGCTTTTCACCCTTAATATTCTAAAAGTAAAGGACGTAAACACACCAGCATCACCAATATCAACTCAATTATGGTTTATCTGTCACCTTGAAGCGAACAACGATACCATTTGCATTAAATCTGGACATCTATATGCCAAAGCTATCAAGATTATAAATTGAGAAAAGTGAAAGCACTTTCGACTGTGCTAGATTTTAACATGGAACAGATAGAAACACGTGTGGTTGAAATTTTACTTTAAACTGTATTTAGGGGGGAGACAGAACTTTAATTTTAAATGTTCAGGTTAATGGTGCTTTTACTTAACGAAATGGCACCGGCGAACAACTGGAATTGTCGAATATCAGATTTACTACGTGTTTACATCACGTGATTTAAGGAATATCATTGATAAATTGCACGGTCGATCGAATGACGCGCTTGCAGTGAATTATCGCGAATTAGAGAGCAGTTTTTCTGTTCTTGGTATTTGTTTGTTTATATGTCATAGGTTTCGAGTCGAACCAGAACAGTAAACTATGTTTTCCAATAATAATTGATGCTATTCAGTAGGGGCGTAACAGCACGGCATTACTTTGTTAGAGTCCTCTTAGATATACGTATTTTAATACAGTTTTTCGTATTGCAATATTTTATATTTTAATTGAGCACATACGAGAGGGGATGCCCTGTAAATGTGAATGTAATGATGTGACAGTTACAACATACTCAACAAATGGCTATGTTATAATTTGGACTATCCCCTTGTATTTTGAGCACTCCTTTTATTCTTTTACTGCTACAAATAAGTTCTATCCAATTTTTGTACTCATAATTTGAAACAATATATTACAATATAATGTAATACGTTTTTGGACGTATTGTTACTGACCTACTGTAAACATAGTACGAAATATACTTACAAGGTACATCCAGTTGCGTGGCTTTGATAGCAAATTGTGTTTTACCTCGTCGGACCCTGAACTCGCCGGGTCTTCGGTCGGTGGCTCATATTTTTCATGGGGCACAACATACTTTCCCTTCCCTCATTTTTGAGGCAGCTGTTGATGTGAACTCTCTGAATACTACACAGCTTCAGTGAACTAATTTTAGCGCAGCTGCTTTTATAGGGGTGGGACTACGCCCAATCTCCGCAAGACGGTCGTACGGCACCGTGCGAGTCGTACGGCAGCCGTACGTTTCGCAGAAGCCTTGTTGCGATGTTGCGACAAAACGTACGACTGCCACATGGTGTTCGTACGGTCTTCGTAAGACTAACGCACGAATAGATTTGACTAATTGTAACCATGATATTATTATAAATCGTACGTCGAACGTACGGGAGTCTCACGGCAGCCGTGCGGCTGCCTTACGACCTGCACAAATTGCATGGTGATCGCAAGGAAAATGAACATGTTGAAAACCCAGCTTGCGACGTTGCGGCTGCCGTGCGACGTTGAAAATTCGTACGGCTGCCGTACGGTTGTCGTACGAAACCTTGCGATTTACCCATAAGAACCGTTCGTACGACTGTCGTACGGCTGATGTGAAACGGGCTTTAGACTAACCCGTTTCCCAATAGCCTGTTTCTAGTTTTGAAAATAAGTGACTTAATAAAGCAGGTTGAAAGTAAATCAGAATGCGCCTAATGGCGCATTCTGCTTTTCTGTCAGCCTGCTTTAAGCTACCACCTACTAGAATAAAGAAATGTTCCTTATGATACATAATCATAACTGTATAAATTGGAACTATTTTCTTCAACTCAGGAATAAACTGAAAGCGGTAAAAGGCGCTTCTATGGGGGAAATAGTTAAATGGAATGACAAAGTAGTCGTCATTCCTATATATAACGTTTTCTCTAATGTATCTCTCTTTACGGACATATTCATTCATAATTCTTGTTCCATATTTTATATTCGAAAAGAACAATTAAAAAAACAAGAGAAACAACAAAGAAACATTGATTGGTGTCATACAGTTTAGATCCAGATCGAGCGGTTTTTTTTAAAAAATTATGTTAGTGTAATGGAGCCTGGCAGCAAAATGGTTAAAGGTACGAATATTTGAATAGCGATTGAATTTTCAAACGGTGGATCAAGTCATCTTTATACATATAATTTTATAGATACAGATATTTATTCGGCGTCAAATAGCATAATTCATAGCTATCAAATTACATGAACAATATATACACTCAGCGCAAAAAGAAACGCACATCGTGCTCATGCGCAGATTAAGAATCTTTTCTTGAAGAAAATTAGAATACTACATGTAATACCGTATCTCAAGATTGATTTAATTCTGTAACAAGTTTTTAAACCAGTGTGCTACTTTTTAACCCTTTCACTCTTAATGACGCCAAAAATAACAGATTCTCCACTGTATGCAAAGGGTTTGACACTGATTTAAATATATCGTAACTCAAAATATAAAAATTTAGATTTGAGGAATAACAGCAGAAGACAATTTTGAGCAGACGATATTGCAGCATTGAAACAGTTGAAACCAATTCAACAATATTGGTACAGGACATCTATAAATATTACCATGCCAAATATCAAAGCTCAAGTCATATTGCTTTAGAGAGTAAGACGTTTGAAAAGTTCACTATACAGTGGATAATCTGTTATTCTTTCCCAATAAACGCGTTTACGCTAAATCTATTATTTGCAGTGCAAACAGTTTGGAGCCAGATCAGACGCCGGGTAACCCGGCGTCTGATCAGGCTCCAAACTGTTTGCCACCAAGATAAACAAGAATTATCAGAATTGTCCAAAAGTTGTTCTTTTCTACGTTTTAGTGTTTTGCGTTTGCGTTTAAACGGGAAAGACTAACAGATTCTCCACTGTATAACTCTATGCTAAACGGTGACCCACGGGGCCAATTTTGACCCCGAGGCAAAGTTTCAACAAACTTGATAGTGGACCTGTCGATGATTATATCTGCCAAATATATAAGCTCTGACCCTTGAAGTTTTTGACACGAATATTTTTAAGATATCCTTATAATTTCACTTCGGTTACCATGACAACCAGAGTTCTGGATTGTTTTCAATTCTTTGAACAATTTTAAAAGAGCTTGACCCAAGGAACATTGCTGCAAGGTTTGGTTGAAATCTGTCAAGTGATATAAGAGAGGATGTCATTTTTAAGCAATTGCTTCAAATATAGACGATATGGACGGCGCACGGAGGACGATGGACGACGACGGACACAGGGCCAACAAAATAGCTCACATTCAGCCTCTGCCTCAGATGAGCTAAAAATAAGGGTATTATATTATTCTGAAAACATTTATAGTAATTTTTTTTTAAAACCGTTGATCCTTCCAAACAGTTTAACTCGAGTTATTGAATAAGTAATGGAATGTTTAACCTCTCATGTAATGTGACTTGTTTGAATTGGCGGCCATTTTGAAAATCTCAACTACAATGTATCTGAAAATGCTCAAGGGCGACCCGCTGTTATACATCGGATCCTTTAGGAGAAGGGTCTGACTTACCAGAAACTGCAAAAACATTTTCTATACATCTTCAAGCAAGCTCAAACATGCCCTCGGCCGGGCTAGCATAATATAACTACAGTGGAGAATCTGTTATTCTTTCCCGTTCAAACGAAACGAAACGCAAACGCAAAACACTAAAACAATTCTGATAATTCATGTTTATCTTGGTGGCAAACAGTTTGGAGCCTGATCAGACGCCGGGTCACCCGGCGTCTGATCTGGCTCCAAACTGTTTGCAATAGAAATAATAGTTTTAGCGTAAATGCGTTTATTGGGAAAGAATAACAGATTCTTCACTGTAAAACAACTGCGTTTGTACTCCACGCTGTACTATACATTCCGCAGGGCTGCCATTTCTCCGTTTTTTCCCGACATCTACACATTTTTATTCTAACAGATGGTAGCATAAAGCAGGCTGAAGATAAAACAGAATGTGCCTTAAGGCGAGTTCTGTTTAAATTTCAACCTGCTTTGAGTTTTCGCATTTGATAAATAGAAATTTGAAAATCTTAGGATTTTTGGAAGCCATGATTCCACTGAAATATGTCAACCCTGTCATGGCCTTACCCTGAGTACTGTACAATGGTTATATGCATACAGTTTTTATCCTGATCAGACAAGACGTTACGTTGATTGAAACAAACTTTCATATTTCTGAAATCAAAATGCCTACACTTTATATTTTAGGGACAAAAAAGCAGCCGACAGTTGTTTAAATTGAAGAGTGTCTAAAGGGAGATAACTCGTACTACCTTAGCGATAATGATATGTACGAGTGCTACTTCCCGTTTAACCCCTTCACTGCCTTACCCCGAAAATCTAGTTATTTGCAAATCGTGATAAGACGCCGCGTAACGCGATCAAAACTGTTTGACATTCATTCTGTGATGAGTTCAGTAAAGAAATCGATGGCCGTCGATGGCCATCGATTTCGAGTTGTCTACTGTAGTGGTCTGTAATACAGTAGAGAAATATAGGATCTGTCATGAGTCAATGTTTAAGACAAGCTGATCTCAAACGAGTCTAGAATTGAAACGTTATTAAGCGAGCCTTGTCTTAAACATCGACGAGTGACATATTCTTTTTCTCACATTACCAACGATCTAAGCTATTTTAAAGCAATATGCATTTTTTGGAACCCCGGTGACGTCAAAACGCCGCTATAAATATTGACGTTATAGTGACGTCATCAAAGTGATCTTACACATGTTGGAGATATAGAGAATATTTGGTGACTAGCTTTGAATGAGAAATGTTATCTGGCAAGGCGTATGAATATATCTGGTGAGCCGCAGGCGAACCTGATATTTTCAGAAGCCGAGCCAGATAACAGTTCTCATTCAAAGCTAATCACCAAATATTCTATTTATCCTTGTCACAATAGCAATATATATAGAGAATGGTATTTTAGCGCTAGAGTCATTTTTGCTCTAAGATTCTCGCTAAAGAACTAGAAATGTTATTGTAGGAAAGCGCGCTATTATATAGATGACGTCGGTGACGTCACATCCTGGTAACGTTGAAAAGAAATAAAAGAACCTTTAACAATCTAGTGTATTTTTACTCAGGACATCTAAAAGGTGGACGATTATAGAAGTATCGCAGCAAGCGACTTGTGCGTACTCTCAAACATTTGATTACAACGAATACTTCGAATAAGCGTCGTTACACGTCAGGATTCTGTTGATAAGAGATTTAGAATATTTTTACTAACAGCGGGAAAAATGAGCGTCTCGGTGTAAAAATAGTTCCGGCTACAGGTCATGTGACCACTTGACATAATAACATCGGTCATGTGACCACATAGCATAATAAAGCAAAGTTTATCTGTCACCCCTTTATCCGTCAGGAAAATAGGCACGTGACAGGATAAAAGGATATTCGTCATCGTTCAGGGGTAGTTATGTGAGAAAACGTAATTCTTTCTTTCAAACGTAAACGCGTGCAATGACATATAGAAAATGTCAACGTTTTGACAATTTTGACTTCCAGTTTTAATCTGAGTGGCAAACAGTTTGGAGCCTGATCAGGCGCCGGGTTACCCGGGGTCTGATCTGGCTCCAAACTGTTTGCAATGAAAATAACAGTTTAAGCGTAAACGCGGTTATTTTGAAAGAAACCGTTTTCTCTACTGTACTCTGCACGCTGCACACTAAATACAGTGTTCCCTCTCTACAACGACACCCAAAGGGAGAGAATAAATATGAGAGTTGTTCGGAGGATGACGTTATAGGGAGGGAACTTGGCTTACAATTGCAAACAGCTTGAATCCAGATCAGACGCCGCTTAACGCGGCGTCTGATCTGGATTCAAGCTGTTTGTCACTCGTTATTATGTTTTTTCTGTCAAAATGTCCATTATGTAATACATGAATTGCGAAAAACAGCAGACGACAACTTTAAGCAGACGATATTGGATCAGTAAATATGTTAGACATACTTGTTCTGTGTAGGGAACAGCGACAAGGATCGTTGTAAGGAGAGAGTCGTTATTTGGGCCGTCATAGAGAGAGAACACTGTAAATCCAACATTTTCTCGGTGGTTTCGGTACTAAATCCTTTGGTGTTACTCTCTTCGAGACGATTCTAATTAGTAGTGGCACCATAGGGTTAAATGCAGAAATGAAGATTTAAGTTTTTGAAATACTCCTATTATCTGGAGCCCATGGTAGACAATGTAAAGAAGCTCGGAGGGTTTAAGTAGTCCAGTTCTATTAGAAATGAAATAGTTGCTAAAGACATTGAGACTATAAAGGACAAATCTATGAACATAAAGATTAAGTCCTATATGATTGCTATGTTTTTATTAACTTATTGAATCCTACTGATGAATGCACAGGTTGTTTACAAATTGTTCTAGTCGTTCAAATACAGTGGAGAATAACGTTATTATAAACGCGTTTACGCTAAAACTATTATTTCCACTGCAAACAGTTTGGAGACAGATCAGGCGCCAGCTCTAGACTGTTTACCACTCGTATAAAAATAAATAGTCAGAGATGTCAAAAAACTTGTTATTTTGTAGATTTTATTGCAAAACGTTTGCGTTTCGTTTGCGTTTAAACGGGAAAGAACAACGTTTTCTCCGCTGTATATGTTCCAAAGTCGTAGTTCTACATGCGTACAGTGGAGAAAACGTTATTCTTTCCCGTTTAAACGCAAACTAAACGCAAATGCATTGCATTATAATGTGAAAAATGACAACATTTTGACTATTTTGACGACTCATTTTAAACTTAGTGGCAAACAGTTTGGAGCCTGATCAGACGCCGGGTTTTCCGGCGTCTGATCTGGCACCAAACTGTTTGCAATCGAAAAAATAGTTTCAGCGTAAACGCGTTTATTGGGAAAGAATAACGTTTTCTCCACTTACCTCCTAAATTTATATAAAGATAGGTTAATGTCAACACCTCCCGTGACTTTTATCAGGGTCTAATGCTTAGTTAAAGTCGCGAGCGCAGCCATGAAGAAGGGTAATTGAATTTCAAGAATCTAATTTCGAAGTCTATCTAATTTGGCAATTGGTATAGTTTTCGTCTTACATTTAGTTAACTGACATCAGTTTCAAGCTGATATATGCATCAGTTTTCAATAGCATATATATATTTGTGTATTTGTATACAACGCTTCCTCTCTACAAGGACACCCAATGGGAGACATGTTCGTTGTTCGGAGAGAGTCGTTATAGGAAGGGAAATTGGCTTACATTTGCAAACAGCTTGAATCCAGATCAGACGCCGCGTAACGCGGCGTCTGATCTGAATTCAAGCTGTTTGTCACTTGTCATTAATTTTTTTATCTGTCATAATGTCCATTATGTAACTTTGATAAAAATAGCAGACGACAATTTAAAGCAGACGGTATTGCAGCCATGAAAAGGTTGGACATTAATGTTTTGTTTGGGGAACAGCAATAGCGTCGTTGTAAGGGGGAATCGTTGTTGGGAGTGTCGTTGTAGGGAGGGAGCGCTGAATAGACAAAAAGAATGATACGGTGAAAATAAATTATTATTTCCTGTTTAAACGTAAATTGAACGCAAACACAAATCAATAAAATAGAGAAAATGACAGTGTTTTAACCCATTCACCCCTAAAACTTTGAATTGACAATTCCAATTTCAATATAAGTCTAGTCAATTTTTGACTATTTAGGGTCGACTTTTACAATATATTTCAAAATGACAAACATAGTACAAAAATGCAATGCAGTAGACCTGAAAATGTTTTAAGATTCTATTTATACTGATTTTAATCGGAAATGCAAATAATTGAAAGCCAGTCTAAAACTTTATGCAATAATGTTTTAGTCCGTATACTCACCTCTCTGTGTGTTCTATAAATAGCATAACGATGGCGACTCTTAACCCTTTCACCCTCAATAACGTCATAAAGCGCATTTGCAAATACATGTAGTTTTGATCCTGATCAAACGCCGCGTAAAGCGGCGTCTAGTCAGGATCAGAACTGTTTGCCACTTGTTTTGGAAATTACGTGAGTTATACTACCTTAAATCTAACTTTGAAACGATATTGCAGACAACAATATTGAAGCAGAAAAGGCAGTGAAGGGGTAAAACCTCACGATGAATTTGATCATGAAAGGGTTCTTAAAGCACTAATGCGCTTATTTAGGAAACAAGCTTGTTAGGCTTGGGAAATTGAAAATCAAAGCGAATCAAATTATAGGAAGCCGTACTGACTGAAGCACTTTCTAACACGATAACTGTTGAATATACAGTGGAGCAGCCGCATTTCTTTTATATCCCAATAAACGCGTTTACATGTACATGTATGCTAAAACTAATAGGTTATCCTGTTGTTAACAGGTTTGAGCCGTATCGTCTGACAGGGTTCCAACCTGTTTTCAACTCAGATTAAAACAATATTCAGCATCTCTTCAAAATACGTATATTTCTACATTTTATTGCCGAGCGTTTGCTCTTAGGTTCGTTTAAACGGGAGAGAATAACGTATTCTCCATTGCCATAAATGCGACCCGTGACGAATGATTGCCCATCGGCATTATCTTGGCATTATAATCATTTGTTAGAATTGCAAATAACTAGTGTCATTCGTTTCTGGACGCTGATTAGAGGAGTCTGCATTTGGCATCGTAAATGGCAAAGTGTTTAAGTAGTTTAGGTGTACAATCCGAGTCAAAAGTTCACCAAAGTCATTACCGGTGTTCCATAAATCATCACTGACTTCGAGATAATGAAACAACAAAGTCCAATTTAACGCTTTACCCCATTAATACGCACTTTTACCCCTTTAATTTATTCATCCACTGCAGGTTATAGTTCCCCTTTAACCCATTCCCTTATAGAAGCGACTTTTAGCGCATTCATTTTATTCATCCGCCAAAGAAAATAGTTCTACTTTATACTGTCATGAATATGTATCATAAGAATTTTTTTCTATATCCTAGCAGATATTAACTTAAAGCAGGCTGAAAGTAAAGCAGAATGCGCCCTAGGGCGCCTTCTGCTTTACTTTTAGCCTGCTTTAATAGGTCACATATCTTAAATACTACAAACAGGCTATGGGTTAAAGGGTTAAATAGTCATGCATACATGAATGGATCACAAGAAATATTGTCAATATTCTAGCAGATGGTAGCTTAACCCTTTCAACCCTAAATGTCTCTTGCTTGTATTTATAATCCTTTTGGACTCTTCTAGTACAGGCATTTTGAACCAGTCTACTGTTACATTTTTGGTATGGCAACAAAAACCAATGAAAATATCAAACAGTGCAGAACCTGATCAGATGGCTCCCATAGGAGCCATCTGATCAGGGTCTACACTGTTTGCATATGTAATCAGTAATCTCTACAGAGGAATGTAGGATGTTTCTTAATGAGCATTGTCTTTTACTTTCATCCTGCTTTAAGTGGTTACTTTTGACGAGGCATTAACATATGAGCGGCAAACAGATTGGAGCCATATCAAAGGGATTCCTGGTCAAAATTTTCATTTTCATTTTGTTTTAAATTGAAATTTCTATCAGCAAACAGTGTAGACTCTGATTAGACGCCGCATAAAGTCTACACTGTTTGCCTATGTCCCATATATACAGTGGAGAATCTGTTATTCTTTCCCAATAAACGCGTTTACGCTAAAACTATTATTTGCAGTGCAAACAGTTTGGAGCCAGATCAGACGCCGGGTAACCCGGCGTCTGATCTGGCTCCAAACTGTTTGCTACCAAGATGAACAAGAATTATCAGAATTGTCCAAAAGTTGTTCTTTTTTACGTTTTAGTGCTTTGCGTTTGCGTACGTTTGCGTTTAAACGGGAAAGAATAACAGATTCTCCACTGTATATGGGATCGTGGGCACAAATGGGTTAAAACAGGCTGAAAGTAAAGCACAATGCGCTTGAAGTGGGCACCTGTATTCAAATATAGAAACAGTATATTGCACTGAATACTCTAGCCTAAAACTGTTTGCATGGGAGTATTGATTTAACTCAATACGACTTTTAACGCCTATAGTATTTTCCTTCACTAAATAAAATAGTTCAAGAATGCGCCTTGAGGCGTATTCTGTTTTACTTTCAACCTGCTTTAAGTGGTCACCTATATTCAAAACTAGAAACAGGCTATGGAGTGAAGGCTTACATGTATGCATAAACATGTAAATTGGAGAAAGAATTCTGAAATGTATAACTTAATGAAGATACATGTATGTAACATGTATATATTTTGATCGAAATCGATCCAGCAAAGTCTCATTGTGTGATATTAACATATATCGCTTTGTTTGAATTACTTTTAGTCACACTGTATGTTAAGGCTGTGTCTACTGGGCTGCCATAAGTTGACATACAAAATCCTAAGATTTCCAAATTTGTATTTTTCAAGTGCGATTTTACAAATCGTTCCTTTACCCCATCGCCTGTGTCTAGTTTTGTTGACACGTGGCTACTTAAAGCAGGCTTGAAGTAAAGCAGAATGCGCCTGAAGGCGCATTCTGCTTTACTTTCAGCCTTCTTTTAGCTACAATGTACTAAAAAAATCCGAAGATTTAGGAAAAGTCCGGAGAAATGGTAGCCCTGTGTTTATCAGCGCGTCACTAGGATTAAAGTGGAAAATCTATTTCAAGTGATCATTAAACTATCAATATAACTGGAGAAATTGTTTTTTGCGTACTCTAATACTCATTTACTACATTACGAGTAATTAAACAGAAATCAAGTTTCTTCCGCAAACTGGAGTTTTAATCATTCGGATTTAATAAGGACTGTGAACAACGGGCGCAGATGGTTTAAAGAATTTCATCTAAATATCTATGACTTTTACACTCCACAAAATTCAATGAAATTGAGAACTACGCGTATTCAATTTGCTTATCCGCTATCATAGTTTCCGCTTAACCCTTTCCCCCATAGAAGCGACATTTAGCGTATTTGATGTATTCCTCCGCTGAAGAAAATAGTTCCAGTTTATATCATCATGAACAATTACCATAACAAATATTTTATATAGCCTAGCAGATGGTAGTTAAAAGCAGGATGAAAGTCAAGCAGAATGTGCCTGAAGGCACATTCTGCTTTACTTTCAACCTGCTTTAAGTGATCACCTGTCTTTAATGTTATAAACAGGTTATTGGGTAAAGAGTTAACACTGGAGAAGACGTAGCTCTAATTATTTCCCAACAAACGCGTTTTTGCAGAAATTAATAAGTCTACTAAAAAACAGTTTGGGACTAGATCAAACGCCAGGATCAAAACTGACACTCTTACCAGGCTATTTTGACAGAAATTTTGAAAATTCTATTTTTAGAACAGTAGCAGACGACAACTGCTGCAGACGAAAAGTATACCCTGCATGCAAAGAGTTAGAACGAATCGTCAACACATATAATCTTTGTCTCCCATTGGGTGTTGTTGTAGCGATGTACCACTTATCCTGCTTTTGTACCAAACTGCTATGTATGAGGACACAGGTAGGGGCATCGTGATATACTCGCCTCATCTGGAGTACTTGAACAGAGTACACTTGACCCAAGGCTCTCCTGTTGAGAAAGAAGACCACGATGACACTGGTGTCAGCATAAAACAATTACTGTTAAGATGGTCATAAAGTTTCAGCAGACACCATTAGATTGTTTACGTCTCTAATGAGAACAATAAAATGACCAATCAAGCCTGAATTTAACTTAACGATACTTAAGCCGTTCTCTCTGTTACATAATAATGATTTAGACCATTCAGTGACATGACCCTAGCGCAATGGAATGTGACAATAGTTTGGATCCTTATCAGATGCCGTGTAACAATACGTCTTGTTAGGATTCAAAGTATTTGACGCTCTTGTCGATGGTATTTCCGTAAAAAATATACAGATTATATTCGTAGAAATAAACTGTTTTCATTTTGATTTAGTAGAAAACATGTTGGCGATGAAGAGAGTAATCCGTTTCACCGTCATTGGCAATAACAGTTGCATTTCAGACAGTTTTGATCCTGATCAGACGCCGCGTTAAGCGGCGTCTGATCACGATCAAAACTGTGTGTCAATCATTTGTTTTGTTTCATTCGTTTACATGCCCGTTTCCGACATTTATGTGCTACAGTGGAGAATCTGTTATTCTTTCCCAATAAACTCGGTTACGCTAAAACTATTATTTGCAGTGCAAACAGTTTGGAGCTATATCAGACGCCGGGTTACCCGGCGTCTGATCAGGCTCCAAACTGTTTGCCACCAAGATAAACAAGAATTATCAGAATTGTCCAAAAGTTGTACTTTTCTACGTTTTAGTGCTTTGCGTTTGCGTACGTTTGCGTTTAAACGGGATGGAATAACAGATTCTCCACTGTAATTCCACGTCCAAGAAAGAGGGGAGTGGATAGTAAAAACCTGTTTGTCAATCAAAAAGATATTTCTTAAGTCATTTAGCGTTAAATCTAATTTTTAATCAAACGTGCCTATCACAATATTGAATGGTTTAAGCTGGCGACAATGTTTGTTGGGTGAGTGGGTTAATATCTAGGTGAATTTACATTATGTACTGTCAGCAAAATAAAATACTTTCTCAGTCAGACACTAATAAAAACTTTCTCTATAAAATGTTTGCCAATCGAGACGATTGCAAATATAAGAAATGTCATCCTTTATTTCACAACTACATGTACATGTGTATATATTTAACAATTGCCCATAGCCTGTTTATAGTACTTAAGATAGATGGTCAATATAAAGTAGATTGAAAGTAAAACAGAATGAGCATTAACAGCACATTCTGTTTTATTTTTTTCAATCTGCTTTCAGCTACAATCTGCTAGGATATAGATGATATTTATATGTTTACATATTCATGACTGTATAAATTGGAAACATGTTTCTTCGCTGGAGGAGTATATAATCAATGGAACAAAAAGTCGTATTTGTGGGGTAACTGGTTAAATCAATGAGAAGCTCTTTTTAACATTCAGAACTAAACAAAACAGAATATCTGTAACATTATATAAATAAACTTCTATTTTTGACATATCCTTTTTTTTTCTTATACAATGAACTTATAGTGTCTGTTAATATATTTTACATCGATTACAGTGCTCCCTCCCCACAACGGTCCTCTGAACAACGATTTCCTCCTTACAACAATATTGGCCACTGTTCCCTAAAACAGGACAATTTTGTCCCACCTTTCCACGTCTGCAAATATTGTGTTAAAGTTGTCGGATGCTGTTTTTCTCAAAGTTCCACACTGGACACTTTGACAGAAATAAAACATAACGACGATCATAATCCAAACTGTTTGTAAATTTATGCAATTTTGGCGCCGAAAGGGTCAACGTCTTCGCCAATGTATAGACCCGTATTCACCTTGTTGTAAGTTACCACTTGGCTTAAAAAAAAGACAACGACCCTTCTCTATAAAAGTGGAAATATTGGGGCTTAAATTTATCTGATTACGAAATGGCATGTGTATGTGGGTATGAATACTGTAGTCGGGATTAATTTTCTGCATGGTTCTAATTTTGAGTTATTGTTTTGGCATAAGCAATGAATAACAAAATTATCTTCTTATCTATTTTGCGTTTAAAATATTAAAAGAAGAACAGTTTTTATAATGTTAAATTTGAAAAATACTGTAAGCTGCTCAATACACGAACAATGCACAATTGAAACGATCATTTTAATGATCATTTGACCATATCAGCTATCACAGTGACCTTCATCAAACATAATTACTAACGATATTCATCATTGAAATTGGTGTCATTTTGTTTGATGGCTTTATTTAATGGTCTAAATTAGTGCTTCACTAATAACACTTATGCAAATGTCACGGCTGAACAGTTCATTTACATCCACCTGGCAGTTGTTATTGTTGTTTCTAACGAGGATTTATAGGCCGGGTTTTTTCAACTGGCAGGGCGGAGCTAACCTTTGGCAAAGATAAACTAATTTACTTTTGATTTTAGGGATGATATGTATAGTTCCGTTTTATATCGTTATTGTCCGATACTTTTAACATGGAGAAACGATCTCTGCCCACATCCATATCCACGTGAAAATGGTATATACAGTGCTCCCTCTCTACAACAACACCTTATGGAAGACAAAGAGTTCGTGCATTGTTCGGAGGGAGTTACTAGAGGGAGGGGAAATTAAGACTTGGCTTAAATTTGCAAACAGCTTGAATCCAGATCAGACGCCGCGTTACGCGGCGTCTGATCTGGATTCAAGCTGTTTGTTATTCTTCATTACATGTATATTTTTTGGGTCAAAATGTCCACTAATATGTAATGTTGAGAAAAAACGGCAGACGCCAACGGTAAATATCGATATTAAATAAAAGAGCGTGCTGTCGCCCCCAAAGTTGAAATACAATGGTCCGCATCGAAACTCCGCCCTGACAGTGCACACTAAAACATAGTCATTAATATCAAACAGTGTGTATCCTATAAAGCGTTTGAGTTGAGTCTGAGTTCGTTCTCAGGCTTTTGATAAGTCAGATTTGAGCATCTGCTCAAATCTGACCAATTAAAAGCATGAGAACGAACAAAAACACTACTTACATGTTGGTAGTTTACACATCAATTTTAAACATTCTCAGATTAATTACGCTAGGATTTTTTCTACTCGAAGCAATGCTGCTCTAACTTGCTACCCAATACCCTCTTCTAGTTTTAAAGACAGGTGACCATTTAAAGCAGATTGAAAATAAAGAAGATTGCTTCGTCAGGCGCATTGTCTCTTACTCCCCACATGCTTTCAGCTACCGTCTGCTACATGTAGGATATAGAATATATTTCTTATGGTGAATATTCATGACTGTATGGAGTGGACCTATTTTCTCCTGTAGAGGAATATTCTAATGTGGTAAAAAGGCGTATATTTATTGGGTAATGGGTTAACTATCATTTCCGTTGAAATAAATGTAACAGGAAAATGTCTTGGTACGCCTCTGATACCACTTAAACAATTACAGTTTGAATTTTGTTATGTGGGTGGAATGTCTTACTTCAAATAAATTCATTGATCATGCACGAAGGCTTGTTCGCAGTCTGTCTGCAATTGCGATTCGATTTTAGTGTGCTGTAAATACGTCACATCAGAAATTCCTTGACGATGCCAGAACGCTTGAAATTAGATTATAAACATGATCAGAACACACTTCTTGCATGATGCAAGATATTGAATATTAAACCCATGACCTTTCGTGATACAGTGGAGAATCTGTTATTCTTTCCCGTTTAAACGCAAACGTACGCAAACGCAAAGCACTAAAACGTAGAAAAGTACAACTTTTGGACAAAAATTCTGATAATTCATTTTTATCTTGTTGACAAACAATTTGGAGCCTGGTCAGACGCCGGGTAACCCGGCGTCTGATCTGGCTCCAAACTGTTTGTAAAAGAAATAATAGTTTTAGCGTAAACGCGTTTATTGGGAAAGAATAACATATTCTCTACTGTATGACGTCGTCTGCTTGAATTGTTTTAAAGTAGTCTGCAACGTAAATTTTAATTTATTCATTTTAAACCAGACTAGCTTCAAACATACACCGCGTCTGATCTGGATCAAGAACTGTTTGCCTTTACCAGCCAAGTATCGATTAGTTTTATCGGAGATTGCTATCAACTTTAAACACTCCTTGCTTTCTTTGGAATGTTTTTGAGAGAAAAGGCTAACAAATTTAATTTGATTTTTTAGTTCAAATCCAAACCTAGACGAATTATTGTGTATTTTCTGTGTATGTTAACTGATGTTAGTGTACATTATAATTTTATAATATTTTGATGTTACTTTAACTACAAATAAAACCATAATGATGGTTTTTGTCATTGTTTTCTGTCCATGGAGAATCTAATGACGACTGGTTTCTTTTCGACATAAGTGGTATTTTATACAAAGAATATTTTATAAAAAATGCCTCCTGTGAATAGACTATCTTAGGCGTTCCGTTATGAAACAGGTTTAAATCGAACAAAAGAAACTAATGCTTATTTTGGTGTATTTATGGTAGATATCTGCGAAAAGCAAAGTTGAGGCAAAATAGGAAGCTCATTCAGGAGCTTCTTCTTTACAAATAATGTTCGTAATAAAGTAGATTTGGAACTGAACGGGTGCATGTATTGGCGATTGCAGGCTAAAACGAACAGCAAAAAAACCAAAAAAACAAGTGATTTTTTTCTCAGTAGTACCTCTGTCTCCCATAGATACACATTTTTTACATAGAGGATAACTGTTTTTTTTCAGTATAAGATAGAAATTTAATCCATTGAGTGAACATCAGACATTATATTTTCACCAGTGGCTTCGCCACTCGTGACAATATAACATTCTAATGTTCACGAAATGAATTTTGATAAATCATGTTTATCTTGATGGCAAACAGTTTGGAGCCTGATCAGACGCCGGGTTACCCGGCGTCTGATCTGGCTCCTAACTGTTTGCAATAGAAAAAAAAGGTTTTAGCGTAAACGCGTTTATTGGGAAAGAATAACGTTTTCTCCACTGAACATATCACTGTAATCATTTTTCGTATATGTAATTAAAACGTGCCACTACCTCTACAGTAATGATAGTTTATCTAGCTACTAACTGAACTTTTCAGTGAATTATTCACTTATGTTGTCTTTTTTCTTTTTCACTTTCAGTGTAATTTGTGTTATACCAAATGTGTCCTTGTTTGTCAGGAAATATTTCATACAGAATACGTCTTTACAAACGATGTAGACCATGATGAGACGCTGTCTTTAGTGGTTTCTAGATCAGTAGTGTCTACACTGATTGAAAACGCCAAGTTTAACTTTTTCGGCGCCAAATTTATCGTTGGTTTATTACCCTAACCCCGTTATTTTGTCGTCTGCTTCAGTATTTTCGTCTACAAGCTCGTTTTAAAGTTAGATTTAATGTGTAGTATGACTTTAGAAATATCAATACGAATAAGTCAAATAATTTAGATCCTGATCAGACGCCGCGTCACGCGGCGTCTGATCTGGATCCAAACTATTTGCAAAGTCGATTTTATGCGACTCCGGTGGTGAAAGGATTTAGGATAACACGCATTCATGACTTAATCTTTAATCTAATGCTACGAACGGAAGTTTTTTAATGTCGTGAGTGAAATATAAACCATTCTATTTATAGAAGATTTCTACTTTGAAAACGTGTAATTGTTTCTACTTTGAAACCTGTAATTATATTAATGTAGTTAGGCCCGTGCTTTATGTAGAGCCATTGAAGTGATTCGAAGTGACACAAATTGCAATTAATGTTCTATCCAGTGCTATATTTCACGACGGCACGAAATCTGTTTCATTGGTGTCTAGTGTATATGTAGATTGAAATGTTCGTGAAGACAAATGTGTTGTAATTGTTTGATGTATAATGTGATAATGAAAGTAGTTTGTGTGATAGATGGCAACTTGTTTTCAATACACTAACGATATAATGCCCCCTCTCTTCAACAACAATAAATGGGGGGGGGGACAAAGAATGTGTGTTGTTGTTCGGATTGAGTTGTTAAAGGGAGGAAAATTGACCCACATTTGCAAACAACTTGAATCGGGATCAGACGCCGCGTGACGCGGCGTCTGATCAAGATTCAAACTGTTTGTCACTCTTCATCATGTTTTTTCTTTTAAAGTGTCAATTATGTGACTAAGAGAAACAGCAGACAACAATTTTAAGCAGAAGATATCGCAGCAGTGAAAAAGTTGGACATAATTGTCTTGTTTGGAGAACAGCGACAAGCGTTTTTGTAAGGAGGGAGATGTTGTTCGGAGTGTCGTTGTAGGGAGGGAGCACTGTATATGAAATTACTCGTCTAAAAATGTTACAAAAATGGATTTCAAATGGAACAATCCTTCCTCGCTACAACAACCAACAATGGGAGACCGATATTGTTTGTGTTGTTCGGGGGAGTTGTTATAGAAAGTGAATTTTAATAGCCTTTGAATCTTGGCTTATATTAGAGAACAGTTTGAATCCAGATAAGACGCCGCGTAACGCGACACGTGACCTGGGTTCAAACTGTTTGTAAATCATCTTTAACCCCTTCATTGCCATGACGTCATCAATTTTAAACAATTGTCGTCTTCTTTTATTTCTTAAATTTAGGTTTTAGCTATTTTGATTTAAGAAAAATTGAAATGAGTGTCAAACAGTTTGGATCCTGATCAGACGCCGCGTGACGCGGCGTCTGATCATGATCCAAACTGTTTGCAGATAAACATCGTACTCGGGGTAAGGCAGTGAAGGGGTTAATCTTTTTCTGTCAAGATGTCCAATACGTAAATTTTAGAAAAAAAAACGAACACAACATCAGCAAACGACAAATTAAAGCAGACGATAATGCAGCAGTGAAATTTTATACATAATTGTCTTGTTTTTGGAACAGCGGCTCGCATTGTTGTAAGGAGAGAATCGTTGTTCGGAGGGCTGTTGTGGTGGAGGAAGCCTTTGTATGGTTCTTATACAGCCCAATGGCAAAATATAAACTTATACCTGGTCGAAAATAAGATATTCGTTCTGTTCTGTTGTGTTCTGCCAAGAACCTGTCAGGTAGCTTATGCTAACCCTTTCCTCCCTGAAACTTCAAGGGGAAATTCTAGTTTTCAATTTAGTCTAGTCCATTTTTGACTTTTTAGTGTTGATTTTTACAATATATGTCAAAATGACAAACTGTGTAGAACCTTATCAGAAGGCTCCATAAAGAGCCCTCTGATCAGGGTCTACACTGTTTTGCATAGGACAAGTGTATTCCTCACAGGTACGCTGTTTGTAAATGACGCAAATATGTTGTTATATTCGCAATCTGAAACTGATGTTAACTATACATGTACCATCTCAAGTCTTAATACCAGCTAAATGTTTTGTTGATTTTGTAATTGCTGTTGTTTTGTTGTTGTTATTTTGTAATGTACCATACCGGAACCACATAAATATGTATACATACATGTTATTCTTGAAAACCCCTTGTTGTACGACTAACACATGGGTGAATGAAATATATATTCTATTCCGTTCTATTCGGAACTAAAAACATGAGGTGTACGTGTACAATTCTTTTTGAATATTTGAAATGTTTGCTTAAGTGTTATACTATATCAATTGAGAGAAATAGTAAAATTCTCTAGGGCAACTGGTGCTTAAGATATTTGGTGAAGTTTTTACCTATCATCTTGAGTACAGCCAAGCATAAGCGAGCCTTTTGCCTGCTCTTCGCCACTTTTCTAGAAGATTTTAGGTTTTTGGCTTACATTTAACTGCCGCCTACAGCAATATTGGAACTGTTTTCCTGTTGGTCACCTTACACAAGTTTAGCTGCTTTGCTCTTGTTGCTGTTCCCTTGTCTTAAAATAACGTTTTATTCAAACAAAGCAGCGTTATACATTTGTAAATACCGTGGAGAAAACGTATTAATTCCCAATAAACGCATGTATGCTAAAACTAATATTTCCATTGAAAACGATTTGGAGTCATATCAGACGCTGGGTAACCCGGCGTCTGATCAGGCTCCAAGTTGTTTTCCACTTAGGTTATAGAAATATTCAGAATTGTTAAACACATGTCCTTTTCTACATTTTACCGCAATGCGTTTGCTTTTCAATTGAGTTTAAACGGCAAAAAATAACGTATTTACTGAAAAAGTTGATTCTAGTAATTTTCCATTCCAATGATGTCATTGGCGTCTGCTTTTGTTTCCTTAATTTAGATTTCGTTCATTTCGCCTAAAGACACATCATAGTTGGTGACAAGTTTATTAGATCCTGAGCAAAAATTGCATGCCAAGTGAATGAGATGGTTAGTGATACAGTGGAGAAAAACGTTATTCTTTCCAAATATGCGCGTAAACGTTAAAACTATTAATCCCAATGCAAAGAAGTTGGAGCCAGATCAGACGCCGGGTTACCCGGCGTCTGATCAGGCTCCAAACTAGTTGCCACTTAGATGAAAACTCATTATCAGGATTGTCAAAGAATGGTCTCTTTCTCCATTTTATTGCAATGCGTTTGCGTTTCATTTGCGCTTAAACGGGAAAGAATAACGGTGCCTCCATTGTACAGAGTTGCATGTACGACAAGCACAATATCCGGAACTCCACTTACTTCCGGTCTATTAGGCATACAGTATCTGTATTCCTAGTCGCAATATTAGAAATCGACATGGTAAATTACCCTAGTATTTCAAAGCTCTTACGACTAGGCATCCAGAAACTGTACGCCTATTCGACCGGAAGTATGTAAAGTCCGCATATCGTGACAAGCCTCAAATCAGTCTACATAATCTACATTATGTAACGTCTTCAATTGGCTGTTACATTTTCCTCCTGAGTATAATCATCATGAGAGAAGAGGTACTTCATTTATATTACAACTCGCTTCAACTTTATTGAAGCGTGAGTGTTCTAGACTGTGCTATATTATGTAATGGAAGTTTCATTAATTTCAGGATACAATCAGGGTTTTTATTTTCTAATCTTGAAAGTCAACTGAAACTATAAAGTCGCAGATACAAGCGAGCTTTTCTCAAAGAATAAGAATGTAAATAAATGCATAAAAGTATTAATGTTTTTAAGTCATACTACATTAAATTTTACTTTGAAAGGATCTTGTAAACAACAAAATAAAAACAAAAACGACCCTGAAACGGTGAAGGGGTAAAATCACACGAATAAGTTGGCAGTGGGGTATCCTGTATTTTTTAACTACTGCAAGTTTACCGCAAGGATTATTCCTAAATACAGGCTACTAACTTTAACCTGTATGGAGTTATTGTAACAAAAATGAAATACAATTCCTTGCCAGCTCTCTGACGGTCGAAGACATAACCAAATATCGAACCGCAGAAACAATTGTATATACATGTAACATGTACCCGGCACCCTTCTTTAATTTTTTCACCTATGAAACTTTATAGGGATGGTTCTAGTTTCGAATAAAGTTTGGTCTATTTTTGACCTTTTCGGGTTGATATTTACAATATATTTCAACATCAGAAACATTGTAGTACTGACCAGGGCCTACACTGTTTGCATAGGACAAGTGTTCTCCTCACATGTACATTGTTTGTAAATGACGAGTATACTCGTCGCTAGGATTGAATGTGTTAATAATTTCACTATTTTCAAACAAACAAAACGTGGCTATCCTATTTCGTTCGCCTCAAATTCAGTACGTAGTTTTCATGCATTAAAATCTGTTCCTGGAATCTTTTCCTGATAAAACTCCTTTACTGGTACCAATTGAAGTGATACAGCTCAAAGGGGAATACTAAATATTCAATTTACTAAAAATACTTTATGATATTTAAAAATACTCTGACATTTTAACACATGTTTAAATCGACAAATGCATGTAGAAATCCGTTTCTAACGATTTTTATGCTGTTCTTGCGATCATGTTCTCCATAGATACGCACGTTTACGCTTTTAATCTATTCCAAAGCCGAAACAAATAGTTCTAATTTATATAGTCATGAATATGTATCATCAGAAATATGTTCTTTATTCTAGCAGAGTGTAGCTTGAAGCAGGCTTAAAAGGCAGACTGCTCCTTAAGACGCATTCTGTTTTACTTTCAACCTGCTTTAAATTATTACTTTTCTCCAAATTTAGAAACAGGCTATGAAGAAAATGTTTAAATAAGTTGTTATCCATTTAAGCAAAGTGTCAACTGTTATGCGGCATAGGTTTCATTAGGGTCTGCATTTTTTGCTATTTAATATGAATTATTTCCTTAGACAAACACTGTACAATGTCTTAACCCTTTCCCCCATAGAAGCGACTATTAGCGTATTTAGTTTATTCCTCCGCTGAAGAAAATAGTTCCAGTTTATACCCTCATGAACAATTACTATTACAAATATTTTATATAGCCTAGCAGATTTTAGCTCAAAGCAGGCTGAAAGTAAAGCAGAATGTGCCTTAAGGCACATTATGCTTTACTTTCAACCTGCTTTAAATTGTCACCTGTCTTCAAAACTTTAAACAGGCTATGAGGTAAAGGGTTAAGATAACCCTAATTTATCTATCATCGAATTTTACAGTGAGCATAAATGCAGTTTTCGTGGCAATATCAAAATATAAATTGGTCCATTGTTCTTCTGCAGTTTTAAGATCGCTAAAGAGTAAGAACTAACAATTTTGTCCGAAGTCAAATTCAGATTCAATCGTAATGGGAAATCGCCTGGTAACATTCCGTTTCCAATGCTTTACAGAGGAAATTATGACGTTTAAACGAAACAAAACGCAACTCATTGCAATGAAATATGAAAAATTACATTCTTTTTGAAAACAATCTGAAGATTTATTTCAATCTGAGTGGCAAACATTGTGGATCCAGATCAGACGACGGGTAACCTGGCGTCTGATCTGGCTCCAAACTGTTTGCAATGGAATTTAAAGTTTTAATATGCCCGCGTTTGTTTGGAAATAATCACGTCTTCATTACTGCAAGCAACACATGAAATTAAATTAACTCAATTAGTTCTCTTGATGAAGTCTGATTTTGCACAATATCTGTGTAATTATGTTTCATCTTATACCTGCAAAAACTCAATTGTTTCACAGGCAGGATGTAATTATACTAAAATTAGACTTTCATTCAGCGACCACTAAGAACACGTTGAAATGGGAATCTTTGATACAGGCAGCAGCTAAATAAAGGAAAGGAGAAATGGAGACCACTTCTATAGGGGCTGTCTATTTAACCTTGCCTTAAGCAGTTACCTGTTTAGAAATAAAATAATTAACTTATTTTAGTGGCCGTGATAGAGAGTAATTTAATACAAACACTGGCTTTGAGCACAACGGAACCAATCAACGGTCATTAGCTTTGTAAGAATGGTTCATGTTTAATATCAACGGTATTACATGTATAAAAGAGTATGTTATATTTGACTGTGCAATAATCTTATTATTTTATTAACCACATGACCGAATAAGGCATTGTATATATACAGTGGAGAAGGCGTTATTGTCCACGTTAAAACAAATCTAAACGAACATGCTATGTGATAAAATGTAGAAAATGACGGTTCTTTAGTGTGTTCCCTTTTTATTAAGCCCTTTACTGCAATGACGTCATCGGCTTTAAACAATTGTCGTCTGCTTTTATTTCTCAAATTCAAACTTGAGGTACATGTAGTTTGACTTTAAGAAATATAATAATAATAATTGAGTGTCAAACAGTTTGGATCCTGATCAGACGCCGCGTTACGCGGCGTCTGATCAGGATCCAAACTGTTTGCAAAAGATCATTGTACTCGGGTAAGGCAGTGAAGGGGGTGAAATCTGAATGGCAAACCGTTTTGAGGCTGGTCAGATGCTAAATTACTCAGCCTTTGGTCTGTATCTAAACTTTTTGCAAAGGACACAATTATTTCAGCACAGCTTTATTTCATAACAAATACATTAAATATAATGTTTAATGGGACCGCGTATCGTACGGTCCCATCCTGCTTGGATCCTGATCAGACGCCGCGTATCGTATCGACATATCTTCAGTCAAAACAAACTTAAATCTGACTTTTAAAAATTGCAGACGACACCACCAATGCTGAAGATATTTTGGCGGTTAGAGGGTTAAAGCATACGATATAACTAGGAAAGTGACATAGTCGCGTCTTGTTCCACTGTGCTTGCTTATGTGGTGATTCAAGGGTTTCGCAGACTTATAGTTGTAACCATTTCACTCTTAATGACGTCATATGGCGTATTTGCAAACAGTTTTAATCCTGATCAGACACCGCGTGACGCGGGTCTCATCAGGATCAAAACTATTTGCAATTTGTTATGAAATAACGTCAGTTATACTTCATTAAATCTAACTTTTAATCGATATTGCAGACAACAATATTGAAACAGACGACACTTTGGCGGCGAAGGGGTAAAACCCTCACGATAAATTTGATCATTAAGGGGGTAATCAGGGGTTTCGTCGTCTGCAAATATCGTTATTGTGGTGGAAATCAGTCATTACTGCAAGGGCATAATATCGGACGAAACCTATAGCACTGTAAGCGATACTTTAAAGATGGATTCTAAACCATAAACCCAAGACAAGGCACTCGCAATAACGATTATTGTAATGTGCATCTTTTAGATATGACATGACGAGAGTGACGGCTTTGGGAAATAAATGTGATTAAGTATACAATCTAAATTATCTGTTTCTGCAGCTTTACAGTGGATAAGGCATATTTCCTTCCAAATAAACGCGTTTATGCTACATGTTTTAAGTCCAATGTAAACAGTTTCGAACCCGATCATACGCCCGGGTAACCCGGCGTCTGATCAGGCTAAAATCAGTTTGCCACTAAAATAAAAAAGAATACATCGACATATTCAAGAAGTTGCAATTTTCTACAATGTAGTATAGAAATTAGCGCAATGCGTTTCATTTAAACGGGAAATAATAACATCTATATACATGTACTCCACTGTACAACATTTATTCGGTATTTCCTTCCTCTCTTCTGGTACTTTTTAAGGATCTTCCGGGGTTCAGAGGGGATCACTGATCTCCTTTCGGATCCACGCATGGATTGCTTTAATGTACAACATTGAGATACAACATGACAGAGTGACGGGATGGGGAAATAAACGTGATTGACTATACAATCTTAACGTGCCTGTTTTTGCAGCCATAGCATGACGATAAAAGATTCTGCCCATGTTGAATAATAAAAAGAACCATAAAAGTCGTTCAGAGTTTTTATTTGTCTGGGTTCTCCTTTCTTGTTTATATTGAGAGTGCTTGCGTTACTTCTTCTTTTTACATACATTTAAACCCTTTCACTGCCAAAGTTATCGAGAGATATTTACCCTTTAACCGCCATATTATCGTCTGTTTCATTATTGTTGCCCGCAAGATTGTTTCAAAGTTAGAATTAAGGTAGTGCGCATTTAGAAATATAGTTACGAGTGTCAAACATTTAGGATCCTAATCAGACGCCGCGTTACGCGGCGTCTGATTAGGATCCAAAACGTTTGCAAATTAGACTTTCGGCAACTTTAGAGCTAAAGGATTCAGCGTCGTAGGAGGCCGTAACTTAGTACTTCAAATAAGCGCTAAAGTGTCATTGGACGCCATCAATTATTTATCAACATAAACGATAAAGGACATCTTTGATTATACTCCACCGAACGTTTATTACATCCCTACTGCTAGTATCTAATGTTAACACATTCAACCCTAGCAACGAGTATACTCGTTTTTAACAAAAACATGTACCTATGAGGAATACACTTGTTTTATGCAAATATTATCGACCCTGATCAGAGGCCTTATTATATGCCTTCGAATGATATCGAGCGTTTCCGCGTGTATATGCAGAGTAAAATACAAGAGTCTGTATCAGCCACCTTGTACCAGCCACTTTGTAGTTTACTCTGACCTCGCTTTCGATTCAACGTGACGTCATTTACGTTCATGTACGAGTGCCGCGTTATTCTTTGTGGCATACAAAACTTCTCGTTCTGCTTCAAATAACTAATAAATTTTGGAAGTAAAATGATTTAAACAACTGTTTAGTTGTTTCTGGTTTGTATTCAAGGCATATAATAAACACATTACCAGTTGGCAGTGCGCAACAGAGTGTTGCATTTAACTCTCGACGTTTTTGGCGGAAACAACCGATCAGACTCCCGCCAAGGCGCTCGTCAGATCGGCTATTTCCGCCAAAAACTTCTCGAGCTAAATACATCACTCTGTATCGCACTGTCAACTGGTAATGTGTATTTATAATATATAGGAGCCCTCTGATGAGGGTCTGTACTGTTTGTCATGTTGCAGTTATAAAAATTCAATCCTAAACAGTAAAACATATACAAGAACTGATCGACAATTGGAATTAAAAGTTAAAGTTTAAGGGCTGAAAGCTAAACAATTATCGATATTGTGTTAATACAGGTTACAGCTTCAAACAGTTTCTATATACAGCGTTCCCTCTCTACAACGGCCCTCCCAACAACGACCCCCTCCTTACAACGACACTGTATAGTGAAAACCCTCTAAACCGGACATGTGTGGAAAAAACATAAATTTCCAGTTTAGATGGTGTTCCAGTTTAGAGTTTAGTCAAATGCGTTTTGATGCACATTCTGCTTTCCTTTCAACCTGCATTAAGCTACTCGACTTAAGAAATATTGCTGATGATACATATTCAAGAATGTATAAAGTGTGTATTTATGGTGATATTTAAAATAAAGAAGGGTTTGAAACGGGACCAAAATTTGTTGTCCGGTTTAGAGAGAATGCCGGTATTTAGAGGTTCCGGTTTGAAGAGACTCAATTGTATAGGCATTTTATGCCTTTAGTCAATCTTGTATTAAGAGGCTACTCAATAAAAAACCCAGGGGTACTCTGATATGGCTTCAAACCGTTTGTCATTTAGATTAAAATGAATCAACACCATTTCATAAAGAATGGCCAATATGGATATTATATTGCATTGCACCTGCTTAACGTTCTTTTTCATTCTTTTACTCCATTAGTCCGGCAGCTTACATATTTGTAAGTCACTTTTATGAACAGAATACTTCGCTTTGTGATACAAGCACTAAATTAGGCACACCTGATGTCCAGGATCTACATTTTTGAAAAAGCACGAGATCCAACTAAAAATTCAAGATGGCCACAATTTTTCAAGATGGCCGTCTCGTCAAAAGAGGGGGGGGGGGGGGGGGGGGTCTGACCTGGTTCCAAACTGTTTGCGAATGATATGATTATTTTAGCGTACACGCTGTTATTGGAAAAATGATCATGTCTTCTCCACTGTATAGAGTAAAGAGTTAAATCATTGGAGTAAATAGGAAATGGTAAGTGAATATTGGAAATGGGACAATTACGAAATGTGACAGTGGGTGGGCGAGTCAGACAGTCTACGAGGTTATCCTGTGACGAACCATTGGATCGACCGTATTACGATACAACATGCGGTCAGATTGGCACGACCGGACAAATTAAATGATAGACAGTGATAGGCAGGTGGTATTATATATTTAACCTTGAAAAAAATCATATACAACGCTCCCTCTCTACAACGACACCCAATGGGAGACACATAGCGTGTGTGTTGTTCAGAGGGAGTCGTTATAGGGAGGGACATTTAAGACTTTACTTACATTTGCAAACAGCTTGAATCCAGATCAGACGCCGCGTGACGCGGCGTCTGATCTGGATTCAAGCTATTTGTCACTCATAGTTATATTGATTATATCAAAATGTCGACTTATATGTACCTTTGAGAAAATCAGCAGACGACAAAATTTTAGCAGACGGTATTGCAGCCATGGAAACGTAAGAAGTAAATAAACTGTTTGAGAAACAGCGGCAAGGACCGTTGTGAGGAGGGAGTCGTTGTTGTGAGGTCCGTTGAAGGGAGTGAGCACTGTAGTTGCGGATATCGGCTATGCAGCTGTCAGAGAGGGCGGCGGGCGGCGGGCGGCCTGGGCGGAGATGAATGGCCTTTATGTAAGGTTCATTAAAATTAATTGCATACATATTGTTAGAAAGCCTACGGTGGGCAACAATGCCTAAATCAGGGGGATAATCCCTTCAACCATAGCTTCTTTTCTGTATTGAAGACGGGTTGTTACTTAAATCAGGCTGAAAATAAAGCAGCGTCTGATTGGATCCAAAATATTTGAAACTCATATTTCTATGTTTTTAAGTCAAAAGACCTAGAATTTAAATCTGAGAAACAAAACAGACGTCATGTGTTTAAAATTGATGACGTCATGGCAGTGAAGATGACGTCGTGGCAGCTAAGGGGTTAAACTTGTTGCTAACATATAAAATCGGACTATATTTTGTCACGAGGTATTCTTCCACGTGTTCTGGCATTCTTTTTGTGTTCCTTTCGTGATTGTTCGCCTAGAGAATTGTAAAATTCAACAAAACGATGATTTCTTTGCAAGTTGTGGTAACAAATTCCTTCTGCGGATTGAAATTTGATTAAGATGTTTTTGAACATGACATTTTCAAATATAATTGCGCAATAATTTCTATGGTTACGCAAACATCTTCATTTTTGAATAACGGTTAAACAGGCAACGATTAGAACTACAGTGTTCCCTCTCTACAACGGCCCTCCCAACAACGACTCTCCTTACAACGACCATTGCAGCTGTTCTCCAAACAATACATTTATGTCCAACCTATTCTGCAATGTTGTCCGTTTCAGATTGTCGTCTGCTGTTTTCTCAAAGATACGTAATGTACATTTTGACAGAAAAAACTTAATAACGAGTGACAAACAGCTTGAATCCAGATCAGACGCCGCGTTACGCGGCGTCTGATCTGAATTCAAGCTGTTTGTAAATGTAAGCCAAGTCTTAATGTTCCCTCGCTATAACGACTCCCTCCGAACAACATACAAAATATGTGTCTCCCATTGGTTGTCGTTGTAGAGAGGGGGCACTGTACCTTACTTCCATGACGTCATCAGCTTTAAACAATTGTCGTCTGCTTTTATTTCTCAAATTTAAACTTTAGATATCTTAACTTAAGAAAAATAAAGTTGAATGTCAAATAGTTTGGATCCTGATCAGACGCCGCGTTACGCGGCGTCTGATCAGGATCCGAGCTGTTTGCAAATAACTATTGTACTCGGGATAAGGCAATGACAGGGTTACATGTAACAAGACTGAAAACCAGATTTAGCATAAAAACAAAATTTGTAAGTAGATGCCGGAGGTTTATATATAGAGGATCTTGTATGAGTGCTCATTATTTATCATTTTTAATAAACGCGTTGACTAAAATAATAAGGCGAGCGTCATATTCGTTTTAGTCGACGAGTTTATTAAAAATGATAAATACTGAGCAAAAATGTGAGATTCTATTTATCACATAAAAAGTTTAAGCACCTATTAAATTGATTGAAGCCGTAGTTTGTAGACTCTCTGTTATATAGAATTTCCGCCAAAACGTTACGTTGTTTACGCTAACGTCATAGTAAATGACGTTATTTAGCGTCCCGCTACATGCAGCTCTTGTGGACGAACAGGTTAGGCCGGAGCCCAAAAAACGATATTCCACTAGTGGATTACGATATTTACAAAATGGCTTTATGTCACTCCCAGACCGCAATTTATGTGATAAAAACACGTAAATATTAGTTTAGGAAAATGTTTTATGTTTAAATCTTATGTTTTACGTATGTTAAAAAATGCATAATACATGTAAATAAATTAGCTTGATTCGAACTTATGTAGAAACTGATTTCATCCGTTGTTTTTACATACTTATTTGTCTAAATATTTAGAATTTCAATATTGTTTTTACGTCTAACATTTGGAAAACCATTTACCTGAGTAAAATCATTATTTTAAACCAGCTCATGTCCTGATAAGACGTCGCGTAACGCGGCGTCTAATCAGAATCCAAACTGGTTGACACACAAATATAACGATATCACTTGAGTCAATTAACTTAAAAATCAAATTCCAGAAATGGTAGAAGACGACAATTGTCTACAGATAACGTCATGGTAGTGAAAAAGTTAAAGCATGTGTAGATCTTCACTTTAACCCTTTACCTTATAGAAGCGCCTTTTAGCGCATTCCATTTAATCCTCCGCGGAAGAAAATAATTCCAATATTTACAGTCATGAATATGTATCAGAAGAAATATTTTCTTAAATCTAGCAGGTTGTGAATTAAAGCAGGCTGAACGTAAAGCAGAATGCGCCTTATGGCGCATTCTGCTTTACTTTCAACCTGCTTTAAGTAGTCACCTATTTTCAAAACTAGAAACAGGTTATGGGTAAAAGGGTTAATTGGTCTAAACAATGGACAACTCATCTTGATTTACAAACAGAGCTGTTTATTCTAAGGTTTAAATAGATTTATTTGTTTTCAGTTTTCGTTTCACATAAATCCTTTGTATTTTAAACAAGCGTCTACAGAATATGTGTAGTAGATTAATTCTGCTGTTTCAATGATATCATTGAGCAGGTTTCTAGACTAATCCGTATCGAGTATAACTGGAGTCAACGCTAAATGATCTAAATCAAAACTGATTGAAACGTCTGGGGTAGGTATGAGTATCTTGAAGGAATTTATTTTACGTACATGAGTCTTGTTTGCAAGATTAATGGAGAATGTATACATATTATCATATATAACTATGTAATGTTATTAGTAATTATTTGCCAAATTGCGATAGTCTCTTATAGTTCATATTATGAACGGCATGAAATACGTTGAAAACTGTTGAATATGTGATATAGATATGTCGTAACCATGATGAGACTTAAATATAGAATTAAACCTACAGTGGAGAAAACGATATTCTTCCCCAATAAACGCGTTTACGCTCAAGCTTTTTATTCTATTACAAAACAGTTTGGAGCCAGGTAACCCGTCGTCTGATCAGGCTCCAAACTGTTAGCCACCAAGATAAACATGAATTATCAGAATTGTCCAAAAGTTATACTTTTATACGTTTTAGTGATTTGCGTTTGCGTTTCGTTTACGTTTAAACGGGAAAGAATAACATTTTCTCTACTGAACATGTAATTAAAAAGTAACCTGCCTAGCGTGAACGTGTTACCGGTATGAAGAAGAAGTTATCATTTAAACCAAACTTAACTCTTTAGAACAAAACGTGAAGCATTATATTTCACTAGAGTAAAACGAAATAATTCTCGAAAAACAACCAGTTTGTAGCCTGATGAGACTTCGAGTTATTCGGTGTCTGATATGACTGTTCACTGTTTGCAATGGATATAATTGTAACTGGGCAAACGCGTTTACAGACGCCGGATTACTTGGCTTTTATCTTGCTCCAAAGTGCTACCAATGACGATAATGTTTTAGCGCAAACGTATTAACCAATTTATGCCCAGGATCCACTTTAAGGGAAATAGTCAAACTTTGTAGACTCTGAACAGACGCCGCATAAAGCGACGTTTGATCAGAGTCTACACTTTCAATATAAAACAAATCGAAAATGAAAATCTAGACCAAGTACATCTTGGAAAAAACAGACTTATCAAATCAATAAGCATGGAAGAATCGACTTGAGGCAAATGGATGAATTGAAATAATAGCAACGGCTTCTATATGGTAATGGGTGGGTCGATGGAGTTGGGTTTTACGACTCTGCCAAACTGAACAGGTCATATAGCGTCGATGAATTATGATATAATGGACAAGCGCTCCTTTTGTACGCACCGTTATATGGCAAAGATTACTGTTTAACACATTCAATCCTAGCAACGAGTCATTTACAAACAGTGAACCGGTGAAAGAGTACACTTATCCTATGCAAACAATGAAAACCTTGATCAGAGAGCTTTTAAGGCCCCCTTATGAACCCTCTAATCAGGGTTTCTACACTGTTTGGCATATTGCAAAACATTGACAAAAAGCCCATAAACAGTCAAATATGGACTAGACTAAATTGAAATCTGGAATAGAGTAGAAGTTTCAGGCAGTCAAAAGTTAAAAAAACAAACTTGTGTTGAAAATATAAATAAACATGATTTCATTACAGCACATTTATTTGCAAACAAAATATTCACAAGCAATGCTCTCAACAAACAAATGATCACAATATATTCTCTGGTTCTGTTGACCTGTCAGTAATAAAAAACGCAGAGATCAAGACACAAGTTATGTTTAGTCTTCGTCGGTTACAGTGAAACATACTTATAACGAAGTACTTGGAACCGTCCAATTTGTTTGCGATATGTAAATTTCGTTAAATCAGATCCATTTAACCATTTAACGTAAAATCCGTAAAATCGATTTTACGTAAAACTTTACGTAAGATACATTTTTACGTAAAATATACGTTATTATAGAGAGGGAATAAAGTTTGTTTTTATATCCAATATTTCGTTGTATCAAATTTCGTTATAAGTGAATGGCAGTGTACAGTGGAGAAACTGTTATTCTTTCCCAATAAACGCGTTTACGCTAAAACTATTATTTGCAGTACAAACAGTTTGGAGCCAGATCAGACGCCGGGTAACCCGGCGTCTGATCTGGCTCCTAACTGTTTGCCACCAAGATAAACATGAATTATCAGAATTGTCGAAAAGTTGTACTTTTCTACGTTTTAGTGTTTTGCGTTTGCGTACGTTTGCGTTTAAACGGGAACGAATAACAGATTCTCCACTGTACATGTACCGTGGAGAAGGTGTTATTATTTCATAATAAACACGTTCATGTTAAAACTATTATTTTCATTGCAAAACAGTTTGGAAACGGATCAGACGCCGGGTTACCCGGCGTCTGATCCGTCTCCAAACTGTTTACCCGGCAGCAATGGACAACATATTAGACATTAAAAAATGTTATTTTCTACATTTTATCACAAAGTCATTGCCTTTCATTTACGTTTAAACGGCTAAAACGTAGCCTTCTCTACTATTACATTAGTTTTCGCGATATCTCGTGCTATGACGTCATGTTTTATAATGACTGACAGGTCAATAATGTCAGATGACATCATATGAACTTGGAACAGAGTTTTGTTTTAATACTTTCAAACAGACGTTTGACGCCATGTCGAAAATTTTGGTTGTAAAAACAGTATATAACGGGGTTTACCGCACAGTTAATTAAATAAAATCTCAGAAAAAACTGATATGCCATTTTATTAGCCACTGATAGACTGTTATATAGATTTGGATTTTCGTTTCGCATACACACAATGACCAAATAAGGAATGAAGCTAATTTCAAATACCGACGTTACTAAAAATAGCATACACGTAAGGCGCCGAGTGCGGAAATGATGGCCGCCATGTTTTCTTGTCAAACTTATCTCGATGTTTGTTTGGCTACACATCGATGCTTTCGACAGTTTCCGTGACAACGATTCGCTCCGCTCGTTGTCTTTCGGCACTTGTAAACTTGTAGATCTCGCGGAGAACGAGACTACGGAATATGAACTTATTTGTCGCTGTAAGAGTATGTTTTGTGATGATTTGGACATTTCCGCCTCTTGAAACCCATATCCGCCGATAAGCTTCTTTGCTATACAAACATACAGTACGGCTAGAACTGCAAACACTAAAAGATGTCCAGAAAAATACACAATGATAAGTATTTTTGGAAATGACGTATGTACTACATCATCAGCAATAAGACACGTTTTTCCAACAGCCGTTACGTTGCCTATAGTAACGGGATACGAAAACGTCCCGTAACCATACACCATAGGTAAGGCTGTCACAATGGCGGCTAGAATAATGAAGCCGATGGCGACCTTTGTAAATAATGGAGTAAAACGAGGCTTGAGCGGTGTGCATATAGACCGACACCGCTCTACGGCTATAGCTACAAGCACGAACGATGAAATATTGTTCATAGCCAGTGTTAAAAACCTGGAAAACTTGCAAAGGCCAGGAAAATCGAAGGTCCAGAAATTGGAGATTATGTAAATTTCTATGGGTAGACTGACGACACAATTTATCAAGTCACTCACAGCCAACGTAATAATGAAATAACTAGCCGTGCTCCACTTCATCTTCGTTATATACACCAGCACTGCTATTAAGTTGCCTGGGACTCCCAGAACTAATAGCACACAGACTAGAATAAACGAGGGCATCAGAATCTGAAACTGCGAATGATTCATCATGTTAATAATTCTCATTTTCGTCATTTCCATTTGTGCATTTATCCCTGAGATCATATCCGCTTCCTCGGAAATGTGATACGAAGAATTGACTGTCGGAAAAACCAGTCCACTAATGTTTGTATCCATGGCCGCCACGTAATTCTCAATTCCCATCTGGTTTGTGTTAAAATGAAACTGACTGGTGTTCATAATAGTGAGGCTAGGACTCGGGGTGCCGTATTCCATTTGTCATAGATAATGAAGTGCTGAATATAACAGGAACAAATTATCTCACAGATATCTGGGATTTTTCAAATTTATTCCGTGTCCCACAGCTGTGCTAAGCGAAGCTCATATATAACCATGCTATTTAGCATTTCCCTATATTTCCAAGCATGGTTCACGGTTTAGTGCTGATGTTTGTCAGATGTTTCTCTTTCTGTAGATATTACTGGTATGCCTTTACCGATAGCCTTTTCGCATTTCACTTTTCATTGCTTTTGTATTGATCATTTAACACGTTCAAATAACTACGTACTTTGTATATCACTTATCTATAAAATACTCGTTTTATGTCATAATGTAGAATTTGTTTGTGAAGTCATTCACAATAATGTTGTAAGCAATCTAAAGGTGATTATTGTCTGTGAAGTCATTCACAGTAATGTTGTAGGCAATCCAAAGGTGAGTATTGTTTGTGAATGTTGTAAGCGATCCAAAGGTGGTTATTGTTTGTGAAGTTACTTACAATGAAGTTGTTAACATTCCGAAGGTGATTAATTAGCTAGAAAGATTGGTGCCGTTGCCTTACACGTTTCTTTTGTCCATATTGGTAATTGTCACTTCGTGATGACGTCACTATCGCCATGGGTGGACTGAAAGTAGAAAAATCAAAGCAAACAATAAGTTGATCTTGTATCTATTCTCCTGTCGTGACGAATTTGACGTCATCAAACAGGGTCTGCGCTGTTTGATATTAAATTCTAAACTACAATAACAACTCGATAATTCGAACTCGCGTAAGGTCGAACATACCCATATTTCAAAGTTACGTTGTACAGTGGAGAAAACCTTATTCTTTCCCAATAAACGCGTTTACGCTAAAACTATTATTTGCAGTGCAAACAGTTTGGAGCCAGATCAGACGCCGGGTTACCCGGCGTCTGATCAGACTCCAAACTGTTTGCCACCAAGATAAACATGAATTATCAGATGTGTCAAAAGGTTGTACTTTTCTACGTTTAAGTGCTTTGCGTTTGCGTACGTTTGCGTTTAAACGGGAAAGAATAACGTTTTCTCCACTGTACATGTATATACAGTGTTCCCTCTCTACAACAACACCAAATGGGAGACACGCAGTGATAACCTGTGTAAAAAGTTTAGATCCAGACGATACACCGAGTAACTCGATGCCACATCAGAATCAAAACTGTTTGACACGTTACTAGTATTTTCTGCGATAATGTCGGATACATGTAAGCATGCTAAAAGTTAATAGATAGCCCTTATTTCATTCCAACACAGCCTGGTAATTATGTTCTGTTTAATGTGTTTTCGTACCTTATGTTACAAACTTTACATGTCATGAGAGTAACAAAATATCTGTAAACTGTGTGTTTTATTTGGAGGGAGTTGTTATAGGAAGAACAAATTATACGCTGAGAGTGCTTACTTTCGCAAACAGTTTGAATCCAGTTCAGACGCCGCGTATCGCTGCGTCTGGTCTGGGTTCAAACTGTTTGTTACTCGTACTTATGTTTCTTCTCTCAAAATGTCCAATACGTAAAACAGCAAAATATCATTTTAGACGATTTTGCAGCAGTTTAGGGATCGATAGATAAACCCACATTTGCTACGGTTTTGGCAATGCACAGTAAAGACACAATTCTAGGTTCCAATGTTATAAAGCTTTGAGCTGAGTCTGAGTTTGTTCTCAACCGTTTGAATGGTAAAATGTGAGCCTAGGTTCAAATCTGACCAAATCAAATGCTTCAGAACGACGTAAGACAGAACTCAAAAGCTTTATAATATTGGACACAGGCTCTTCGGTCATAACGAGTTTGGTTTGAGTTGAGACTCAACTAAATCGATGTATAGCCTTGGAACAGAACCTGAGAAATGTTCCCTTCACACAATTTATAAAGAAACATGAATGTAATGATAGTAATGATGATTGAATAAATAGTTGTTGTATTAGTCTACTATTATTACTACTTCTACTACTTCTCCTACTACTACTATTACTACTACTATTACTACTGTTACTATAATAAGTACTTAATTATGACTGCATAAAATGTACTCCATTCAGCACTCGGCGGCGCTTCATCAAACGGATGACGATTTATACATAAAAGGAATACCAAGTTTACAAATCATCAGTAACAAACTTATGAACATGGAGGAAAATACAACATAAAGCCAGTCGGACAGGTCAATAAACTCTTGTCAAATATGGTAACGTTTAGTTGTTTACCTTATACACCCAAATACCCTATAAATACGCCTTTTTACGCCTATAATGTATTCCTCCACTGTAGAAAGAAATTTCGCTTATACATGTACAGTGATGAATATGTTCCGTAAGAAATATTTTCATTTTCATAGTTAATTATAGCTTAAAGCAGGCTGAAAATAAAACAGAATGTGCCTTCATTCTGCTTTACTTTCAACGTGCTTTAGGTGGTCATCTATCTTCAAAACAAGAAACAGGCTATGAGGTAATATGTTAAAATGTAAAATATCTGAATATGGTATCGTTGTTTATAATAAATGTTAAAAAGCTGATAGAATTTTGGGTTATGTTATCAACATACTACATGTACTATTATATTAAAACCAATGTAGAATTTTCAAATAAATACATACGTGTTTAAATGTCCATATCCGAATTTTTCAAAAAATACATGCGTGTTTAAATGTCCAATTCCGAATGTTTCAATAAATACGTACGTGTTTAAATGTCAATTTCCGAATTTTTCAATAAATACATACGTGTTTAAATGTCCATTTCCGAAGTTTTCAATAAATGCATACGTGTTTAAATGTCTATTTCCAAATTTTGCAATAAATACATACGTGTTTAAATATCAATTTCCGAATTTTTCAATAAATACGTACGTGTTTAAATGTCAATTTCCGAAGTTTTCAATAAATGCATACGTGTTTAAATGTCTATTTCCGAATTTTTCAATAATACATACGTGCTTAAATGTCCATTTAGGATAGTTTTTCAATAAAGATATATGTGTTTAAAAGTCCATTTCGGAATATTGCAATAAATACATACATGTTTAAATGTCCATTGCCCAATTTCATTTAAGCAAATGTCCAAAACTCGTATCACAATATTTTTCAACGGGATTTCCATTTAATCCCCTGACCACAATGAGGATTTAATCTAAGTTTAGAAACGGTATCTGTATCTTGGCTTATACATGTAGCTATTTTTACATTTACATTTCTTGTTGACCCTTAACATGCAAGCATGTTTGCAATTTTCATAAGTTATACAGTCAAACCTTATCATGTCGTCTGTTTTGAAAGTTTCGCCTTCAGTATGTGTTAAATGGCTATATGCATGCATATACAATTTTGAATTAATGAAAATTAAAACGAGTGACAGGCAGTATGGATCCGGATGACACGCCACACTTATCACATCGTCATATGGTCTGATTTAAAAATGTCTTCTACATAATTTGATATATATTTGATTAAAGAAACGATTTTCCCCGTTTATTTGTATCATGCATTAAGCAACCATCTGGTTATAAGATCGCGTGTGGGCATCATATTGAACAGTCGCTTAATACAATTGTTACTCTTTTTTACATATACAGCGCTTCCTCCCTACAACGGCCCTCCCTTCTTACAAAGACCCTTGCCGCAGTTCCATAACAGGACAATTATGTCGAACGCGTTTACTGCTCCAATATCGTCTGCTTAAAATTGTCGTCTGCTGTTTTTCTCAAAGTTACATAATGGACATTTTGACAGAAAAAGGACTTAATGACGAGTGACAAACAACTTTAATCCTGATCAGACGCCGCGTTACGCGGCGTCTGATCTGGATTCAAGCTGTTTGCAAATGTAAGCCAATTTCCTTCCATATAACGACTCCCTTCGAACAACGAAAATAATTTTTTCTCACATTGGGTGTCGTTGTAGAGAGGGAGCGCTGTAATACTGCCTATACTAACACGCTAATAAGCAACTTGATACAGTTTCTCAGACGTCTGACTATGACCCAATCTGTAAGCAAAAGCCAGTCACCAGGCTAAAGACAGATTAAGCGTCAAGCTTGGTCTTTAACCTTACTTTGCCCTATTTGAAAAGTTAATTCTATACGTTTGTTAGTAAAGTGGATTAGTCTACATTGACCGCCAGGTAACCAATGTCGTCTACTCTAACACATTTACTACCTTATCCCAAGCACATTAGTTATTTACAAATACAGCGCTCCCTCTCTACAACGACCCTCTCAAAAACGACTCCCTCCTTACAACGACACTCGCCGTAAATCCCTTAACGGGATAATTAAGTCTAACTATTTTACTGCTTCAATATCGTCTGTTGCAGATAGACGTCTGCTGTTTTCTCTCACAGTTACATATAAGTGGAGATTGTGATAGAATACATATATTGACCAGTGACAAACAGCTTGATTCCTGATCAGACGCCGCGTTACGCGGCGTCTGATCTGGAGTCAAGCTGTTTGCAAATGTAAGCACTGTCCCTCTCTATAACGACTCCCTCCGAACAACACACACTATATGTGTCTCCCATTGGATGTCGTTGTAAAGAGGGAGCGCTGTAGTTTGGATCCTGATTAGACGCAGCATAATGCGAACCCTGGCGACGAGTATACTCGTCATATACAAATAGTGTACCTTCAAGTAGAACACTTGTCATATGCACTCAGTGTTAAACTAGATCAGAGGGGTCATCTGATCAGGATGTGCACTGTTTGTAATTTATTATGATTTAACCAACACTAAATGGTCAGAATTCGTTTACACGTAATTGGATTACAATTAATTGGATTACATTTAATTTGAACCTGGACATTTCCATTAACAGTTTCAGGGGTGTATAAGTAAAGCAGTAATTTAAGGTTTCCAAGATACATATTTTTAGTTCTTTTAACACCATGTGCCGGTTTAAGATATACTCACTAGATTTGCAAACGACGTAGACCATGGGTTACAATCGTTTTCAATCATGACGAAGCACCGAGTAATGCAAGTAGAGTAGGGTTTGGATGTGATACATTTGACTAATCGTTTGCAACAAACAATATAATTCCCTTTCGTTTCTCATAATGAATTAGTTCGAGGGTCAATTACAGTCGAAATTCGATACATGTATCTCGACTTATTTAACTCGAACTATCCGATAGTTCGACATGTGAACTGCATTATTTTATGCTCGGTAAAGTCGAAAATACCCATATTTCAAAGTTAAAACGTGGCTTAGCCACGTGTTAACTTTGCAATACGGGTATACATGTATTCGACAAAAACCGACTTCGAAATATCGAAGTTCAACTGTAGTTAAAACTTAAAACTCCTTTTAGTTGTCGAGTTAGTCAGTGTCCAAAACGTGGTCAACACGGATTGCATATTCAAGGTAGACCTCACTTGGTAGGGTGAGTGTTTAAGGTTGGGTACTCCTAATTAGATCGGGCCAATGTCGGTTAACATTGGAACTCTACGGAGAGTGATCGGCCATTCTCGTCAATTGCTGACCTGTACGTGTTTAGTAGACATATAGGATCTGTCATGAGTCGCTGTTTAAGACAAGCTGCTCTCAAACGAGTCTAGAATTGAAATGTTATTCAGCGAGCCTTGGCGAGTTTAATAACTTTTCTATTCTAGACGAGTTTGAGATCAACTTGTCTTAAACATCGACGAGTGACAGATTCTTTTTCTCACATTACCAACGATTTAAGCTATTTTTAAAGCAATATGCATTTTTTGGAATCCCGGTGACGTCAAAACAACGTTATAAATAGTGACGTTATAGTGACGTCATCAATGTGATCTTACACATGTTGGAGATTATAAGAATCCACCATGAGTGTTGATGTAGGATAGGAATTTTCTGACCCGAGGGGGAGAAAATTCCTTTCCTACATAAACAAAACGAATGGTGGATTTTTTCTCCCCCATTTAAATCATTAAAACACGATATAAATAACGAAATAATTGCATTTTCTGTGCACATTTTTCCGCCAAAACGTTGACGTTGTTTATAGTAACGTCATAAGAAACGACGTCATTTTGTTACCCGCGTCATGCAGCGCTTGTGGTAAAGCTGGGCAAACAATAAAAGACATCATGTGGTATGGAGGATAGAGTGATTCCCGATGGAGAATATCTCTATCCCACATGGGCGAAAATGGGAGAAAAGGATATTCGTCATCTTTGTTCGCTGTAGAAAACAGGGGTAATTATGTGAGAAATTTAAGTTCGACTGTATGTGATCTGTGTCTTTGCTTAAAAAACTTAGAAGTTGAGACTGAGATTGTTCTTAAGCGTTTGATACATTACATGTAGGTCATATTCGTGCATCTGACCAATTAAAAGCTTAAGACTCAAGTCAAACTTTGTCCCCTGAAACTGCAAATTGACAATTCCAATTTCATATTAAGTATACTTACTCTCATATTATAGTTCGTAGTTTTTAAAATGTGATGCAAAATGACAAACAGTGCAGATCATGATTAGAGGATTTCTGTCTACACTGTATGCAAAGGACAAGTGTACTTTACACAGGTATACAATGTATGTAAAGGACGCGCATACATGTGATGCTAGGAATTATTGTTTAATGACCTGTGGGATTTTGTGTCCTTCACATGTCCTGTTTAAAATATTACAGTGAAGAAGAATTATTTCCCAATATACACTTTTACGCTAAAGACATCGCGTTAGCCACTCAGAACAGAAAATTACATGTAGTTATAAACTTAAAGAAAATTGTAATTATCTAAATGTTGGTGCGTGGGTATGCGTTTCGTTTGTGTTTAAACGGGAAAGGATAACGTTTTCTCCTCTGCATTATGCAGTCTTAACGACTGCGAACTCATTTACTTCTGAATAGCAGCTAAATCCCCTGTAATCCAGAAACCTTTTAACCATCAAAACTTTTGCTCGGTCACAATTGATTCAATGTCAGCTTATTTTACTAAATATAAAGGAGCATTTCCTGATATTGACCTTATAGTGTGCATGTGGAGAATATGTTATTCTAGCCTGCTACAGTGGGAAATACGTTATTCCTTCCCGTTTAAACGCACCGAAACGCAAACGCAAAGCACTAAAACGTAAAAGAGTGCAATTTTTGGACAATTCTGATAAGTCATGTTTATCTTGCAAACAGTTACCCGGCGTCTGATCTGGCTCCAAGCTGTTTGCAATAGAAATAAGAGCTTCAGCGGAAACGCGTTTATTCGGAAAGAATAACGTTTTCTCCACTGTAAGACGCGAACTACATACAAACTGTTTGCCACACAAATTTAAACAAACCGTCAGAAATGTCAAAGGTTGTGATTTTCTACATTTTGATGCAATGCATTTACGTTTCGTTTGCGTTTAGCCCTTTACCCAATAAACTGTTAATAACATTAAAGACAGGTGATCACTTAAAGCAGGTTGAAAGTAAAGCAATATGTGCCTTAAGGCACAATTTGCTTTACTTTCAGTCTGCTTTAAACTACCATCTGCAAGGATATATATAAATATGTTTAATGGTAATTGTTTATGAGGGTATAAACTTGAACTATGGTGGAATAAATTAAATACGCTAAAAATCGCTTCTATTAGGGGAAGGGTTAACACGGCGAAGAATAACGTCTTCTCAACTGTATGTTACAGTGGAGAATCTGTTATTCTTTCCCAATAAACGCGTTTATGCTAAAACTATTTTTTCCATTGCAAACAGTTTGGAGCCAGATCAGACGCCGGGTAACCCGGCGTCTGATCAGGCTCCAAACTGTCTGCCACTCAGATTAAAATAAATAGTGAGAAATGTCAAAAAGTTGTAATTTTCTACGTTTTAGTGCTTTGCGGTTGCCTACGTTTGCGTTTAAACGGGAAAGAATAACAGATTCTCCACTGTATATGATTGACAAATATTTAGTTATAAAATATGGTTCATCTACAAACAAGCAATGTGTATTCTAATGAATTGTCACTTAACCCCTTCACTGTCTAGGTACAATGTATATTTTGCAAACAGTTTGGATCCTGATCAGACGCCGCGTCACGCGGCGTCTGTTCAGGAAACAACTATTTGACACCTAATTTTATATGTTTTAATAATAAATATGAATAAATGAAACTTGTTAAATAAAAGCAGACGCCATTTTAAAGCTTATGAATAAGTTATGACATCATGACTACAATATTAAGAGTACATGTATGTTAAAATATCTTCCGATGACCACGTACATGTACTTGTAAGCCGAGATTGACCCTTTGAACTAATCGTGCTCATTGGCCAAACGTTTGGACAAATCTGATATAAAAATGGTTAATTAATTCATATGGTTATCGCGCTATATTATTACACCGATATCCTATTCCGTTAAATGGGAACATGATAGGACAAACAGAAAACGATACCATGCAATTAACGTTAAAATAACATAACAAACGGCGTGACCTCAATATAACACCCGTAGCTTAGTTTTCGTAAATAATCATTGATAGGAAGTTAAAGTGACGTATGGTTATGACGTCATTACAATTTGTTCAATGTCATTTGTCATCACTCTTTCTTGTATAATTTATAAATTGTCGGGCTAGTTAACGAGTATTATATCTACATATAAACGTTGATTATAACACACATCTATGTTTAAATTCACGATAAAAACACGCACGAGCTGTAATGGCTTAACGTGACGTAAATCGTCGTTTAACATTCGTAAAAAGTGTCAAATAGCACATGGTCAGCTAAGAAATTTGAGGTGTATCCGTAAACATTTATCACAAAAGTCAGCTGAGACTCTCATACACGGACTTATTCATTCACACCTCGATTTTTGTAACGGACTATTTGCTAACATTCCAGCATATCAGCTAGATAAACTTCAAAAAGTCCAAAATCATGCTGCCAGATTAATAATGAAAGCAACATATGAGCAGCATAGCTATGACATTCTTAAACAGTTACACTGGTTGCCTGTTTGTGCGAGGATCATGTTCAAAGTGCTTGTCATTGTTTTCCGAGTTGTACATGGGACCGCACCGAGTTATCTCAGAGACTTGTTCACTAGGGTGCGAGGGAATTACCGCCTGAGATCGTCTAGCGACATTCAGTTTGTTGTACCTAGACATAGGACGAAGATCGCTGAACGGTCACTTGCGATGGTTGGCCCAAAATGGTGGAATATGATTCCTAGAGACTTAAAAGCAGTAAAAACTGAAACTGCTTTCAGGAAAAAACTTAAGACACACTTGTTCAGTCAATTCTACAATGAATGACTAGTGTTTATTAGTGTTCTTAGTGACTTTGAAACCTATTGCCTGATATTGTAATTATGTAATAATTAGTATGATCAATTGTAAAGCGCAATTGAATATTTATACTTTTTGCGCTATATAAGTGTTTCTGTATTTGTATTTGTATTTGTTAGAATCGAAATAATAAATTCACACCATTGTATTATCATGCAATAGAAGACGGGTTGTCGTTGGGATGCTGGTAATTCCTTTTAGTTCTTACAGTGGAGAATCTGTTATTCTTTACCGTTTAAACGCAAACGAAACGCAAACGCAAAACACTAAAGTGTAGAAAAGGGCAATCTTTTGACAATTTTGAGTTTTCATTTTTATCTGAGTGGCAAACTGTTTGAAGCCTGATTACCCGGCGTCTGATCTGGCTCCAAACTGTTTGCACTGGAAATAATAGGTTAAGCGTAAACGCGTTTATTGGGAAAGAATAACACATTCTCCACCGTAATAGAGGGGACAATCTCGGTCTAATAAAAAGAGACAACCATTTTGACAATTGGCACCCTGAACCACGACTAGGTAGGAAGGACTCTGTGTTGCTCTATTATGTTTACCAAATGTTTGAAATATTTAGCGTTTGATTTTGATCTGAACCATTCGACTCACCAAGCATTAAGCAAACACAACTATTTCTATCATTGTTGTAAAGTGTTATTAACACATTAAATCCTAGTGACGAATATACTCGTCATTTACAAACAGTGTAACTGTGAAGAGTATGCTGGTCCTATGCAAACATTGTAGATCCTGATCAGAGGGCTCCTTAATGAGCCCTCTGATCAGGATCTGCTATGTTTGTCATTTTATGGTTACATTGTGAAACCTTCTCCAAATAGTCGACAATATACTGGAACTTATTGAAAACTGGAACTTTCCATTGAATATTACAGGGATGAATGAGTTAAAGTCGTAAAGATTTACCAAAGAAAGCTGCCCATACTTTCTAAAGAATGTTAACGTATTAGGACTTTGTGTTGTCCACAATGGAGGACATTTATATAAACTACAGTGGAGAAAACGTTCTTTTCCTACAAGCGCGTTTACGCTAAAAATTTTATTTCCAATGCAAACAGTTTGGAGCCAGATCAGACGCCGGGTTGCCCGGCGTCTGATCAGGCTCCAAACTGTTTGTCGTCTAGCTTAAAATCAATACTCAGAATTGTTTAAAAAAAATCATTTTTTTCCCATTATAGTGCAATGCGTTTGCGTTTAAACTGGAAAAAAATTCTTCACTGTACCAACAGCTGTGCAGAAGAGAGCAAATTTGACCTTTTGACTAATCGTGTCACTTGTTTGTTCAAACAGAAACTGTATTAATTATCGATACCCATGTACACAACTACTCATTTAAATCATCGGTGTTTTATTCTAAAGTCTTATATTCCGAAACGTCAAATGTTTAGTAATTGTTAAGGTAAACAGTAAATGCCACCATTAAGGTACTTCGCATGTGCCCTTAATTTTCATACAAATGTTATGAAACGTTTCATGAAGAATGATAATAGCCTAAGAAACAATGTGTAAAAATATAGGCAAAATTTATCGATTGGTTTGTCTTTAATGTATCTTTTTCTGACAAAAACCTGGAATTTTTATGATTTTATTTTTCTCAAAAATAAATAAAGCTAATGACTATAAATCTCGCCCAATAAGTAGTCCACAACATTCATTACAAGAAAAGCTGAAAATATTTTGAATACAGGTGTTCAGAAAGATGTTATCAGCTATTTAAATTTTGCAAAATACTAAAAAATTGATTTACAAAAAACTGACTCATTCAATGTATATTTGTTTTCGTTTTATTCAAATGTATTGTTTATGAAAAAGTTAGTCTGAAAAAATTAGAAAATATTACAGTCAGGATTTGTTGTAATAACAGATGTGGGATATTTGAAGTTGAGATACATTACCTACCTTAAAATTAAAATTCTGTCATTAAAATGCATTATTATTTATTCATGGACTTGCATACAAGGTTAATTATATTTTTAAACATAATAATAATGGGCAATATCGATCTTGAAAAGGTTGACGTATAGTCTATTAGATAAGCTTCAATGTGTGGCTTTATATAGTTAGATCAAATCGTATACATGTATACCGATTTAATTGACTTGTAAGTCACTAAACTAAAACGTACATGTAAGTAGACATTTTAATTGGACTGTATATAACATCACTAATTCTAATCAACGAAGACTAGAAAAGAACATGTCCCTTGATCACTGCGTTATAGATTGACAAGTCAATAAATTGGAAACTTAAAAAAAAATACTTTGGATCGGATGGGTCTCGAACCTATGACCTTTGCATTGCTAGTCAACCACTATACTGACTGTGCTATGAAGGTTTATACTAGATCGTATCAACATTTCCTTTATATACATTTTCTAGTATAAGCACGTATGGAAAATGATCAAGTCGTCAAGACGCATATCCGCTCGCCCGCAAGACCGACTTCCGGTAGCGAAAGGCCTTAAATAATAAATGTTATATACAGTACTGTACACACATGTACAGTGGAGAATGTGTTACTATTTCCCAATTAACGCGTTTACACTTAAACGTTTATTTCCACTGCAAACAGTTTGGAGCCAGATCAGACGCCGGGTTACCCGGCGTCTGATCAGGCTCCAAAATGTTTGCCACTCAGATAAAAATGAATTGTAAGAAATATCTAAAAATTGACATTTCCTACGTTTTAGTGTTTTGCGTTTGCGTTTCGTTTGCGTTTAAACGGGAAAGAATATCGTTTTCTCCACTGTATTTGAAATAAGCAAATACTTATTAAGATATACAACGAACCTTCGAACAACGATTTCCTTCTTACAACAATGCTTGCCGCTGTTCCCAAAACAGGACATTCATCGCTTTCACGTTGGCAATATCATCTGCATAAAATTGTCGTTTGCTGTTTTCCCCTCTTAGTTTTAACCAACAAAAACATAGTGTATACTAAACTAGACAATAGCAAACGGTGAATATCCTAATAAGACACCGCGTTCTTCAGAGGGTACAGTACTGAACCTTATTAAATTAAATTGATAATCGCGAATTGCCATCGAATTGCCATCGAATCGCGCGCTTCAAAAAACAAATCCTACGTTTGACTATTTTTACGCGAATTTTCCGAAGCGGTTGTGACAAAAATGGAATCGTAAAAAATAACGAAGGCATATTTGCGAACATTTGTGAGGTACACTATTCAAGAAAACTTACCCGAGGGTAAAGTTAGTACTTTGAATCGCAAGCGAATTGTCATCGAATTGCAAGCGAATTGCCATCGAATCGCAAAAATTGTTAATTTAATAAGATTCAGTACTGTATCAGGGTCCAAATTGTTTGTCACTCGGTTACAATTTTATTGCAATGTAATCTGGTACCATACAGCGTATTAGATACAGTGGAGAACATGTTATTCTTTCCCGTTTAATCGCAAACGAAACGCAAACGCGAATCTCTTAAATGTAGGAAATTACTGTTTTTGGACATTTCTAATACTTTTTTGTTAATCTTAGTGGCAAGCAGTTTGAAGCCTGATCAGACGCCGGGTAACCCGGCGTCTGAGCTGGCTTCATACTGTTTGCAATGGCAATAATAGTTTTAGCGTAAACGCGTTTATTGCGAAAGAATAACGCCTTCTCCACTGTATATAATCTAATACCATTTTAATTCCCTTTTTGGAATATTGATTTATCTATACTCAGATAAAAAAAAAATCGAATGCAATTTGATGAAAATCGACTTTTTTAACATTTTGTTGCAACGCTTTTACGTTCCTTTTGCAAATATTTAGAAAATAAATTCCCCTCACACGAAATGTTACGGCGCCATTATTTTAACGCAATTTGGATGTCTAATGAGAGCTATTCACGCAATGGTGAAATATTTCTGAGTTTTGGGGTTATGATATCAAATAAAAACGTGAAAAGTAATTGTTTGAGGGTTTTCAGAAGGTAATGCTATTCTGTGCCTCAATTATAATGTCTGCAAGACATGAACATCGTCAGCCGTCGCTGTCCTGACCGCAGCGCACTGACACAAATGGGCTCCCTCCCTACAACAGCCCTTGCCGCAGTTCCCTAACTGAACAATTACAGTGGAGAAAACGCAAACGAAACGCAAACGCATCGCAATTGAACGTATAAAATTAACTTTTCGACAATTTTGACTGTTTATTTAAATCTGAGTGGTAAACAGTTTGGAGCCTGAACAGACGCCGGGTTACTCGGCGTCTGATCTGGCCCCAAACTGTTTGCAATGGGAATAATAGTTTAAGCGTAAATGCGTTTATTGGGAAAGAATAGCATTTTCTCCACTAATCCCTTTATTGCTGCATGATCGTCTGCTTAAAATTGTCGTCTGCTGTTTTTTTCAAAATGACATAATGTACATTTTGACAGAAAATAAATAAATGACGAGTTACAAACAGCTTGAGCCCAGATCAGACGCCGCGTTACGCGGCGTCTGATCTGGGCTCAAGCTGTTTGCAGGTGTACATGTTAACCACTTTCCCTCCCTACAATGACTCCCTCCAAACGACGCACATAATGTTTAGTCTCCGAGTAAGTGTCGTTGTAGAGAGGGAGTACTGTAGTTTATATCACCACAGGGCTGCCACTTCTCCGGATCTTCCCCAATCTCCGGATTTTTTTCCGAGTACATGGTAGCTTAAAGCCGACTGAAAGTAAAGCAGAATGCGCCCTACTGAGGCGCATTCTGCTTTACTTACAGACTACTTTAAGTAGTCGCATGTCAACAAAACAAGAAAGAGGCTATGGGGTAAAGGTACGATTCGTAAGATCGCACTTGAAAAATGCAAATTTGGAAATCTTAGGATTTTTCATGTCAACTTATGGCAGCCGTGTCACCATAAGACGTCGAGCTACTCAGAGACTGCTCTGGATCCAAACTGTTTCATGTACACAATTCAGATCAATAGTTCCAGCGTTCAAATTCTTAATATCTGAAGAATGAGAAAAGAAAACAGATGTCAAATTTTGGTACAGATGACATGATGGCGATCAGCATGTAAACATATCAATAAATTGTGAAACGGTTTTCATCTAGATCAACTATCTAATATTACACAATAACTCATTACATGTAACACCTGAAACTTGTTATGGAGAATTCATGTTTCAAATTTAGTAGAGTCCAAGTTTGAATCTTTAGGCTGCAGGGGCCCTCTGATCAGGGTATACACTGTTTGCATAGAATAAGTAGACTATTCACAAGTACTCTGTTTGTAAATAACGAGTATTTATATACGCGCCGCTAGAGTTGAACGAGTTGAAACCTAAGTTGAAACTCAATACTTGACCTCGCTTCAGTCGATTGTATAGTGGAGAATCTGTTATTCTGACGTCATTGGTGACGTCATACAGTGGATAATCTGTTATTCTTACCCGTTTAAACGCAAACGTACGCAAACGCAAAGCACTAAAACGTAGAAAAGAACAACTTTTGGACAATTCTGATATTTCATGTTTGTCTTGGTGGCAAACGGTTTGGAGCCTGATCAGACGCCGGGTTACCCGGCGTCTGATCTGGCTCCAAACTGTTTGCAGTGAAAATAATAGTTTTAGCGTAAACACGTTTATTGGGAAAGAATAACGTTTTCTCCACTGTACCAGTATTTCATAAATTTCGATAAGTCTATCGCGCCTTTAGAAGACGAACACAACCGTATTTCATAGTTAAAACGTGGCTTTCACCTGCTATACGGGTATGTTCGACCAAACGCAAGTTCGAGATATCGAATTTCGACTGTATATATCAGTACGCAGACTAGTTTAACAAAACATAACACTGCTTGTTTTCGCCTGATTAAGAATTGGCGGAAATTTGTTGACTGAGTCTGGCGCGATAGGAACTCAGTGGTGTAATTTCCGAAGACGATATTTGAGAGGTCAGACCAGTTCCCGACGGCGTAGACAAATTACTTGTTAACCCCTGTCGCCATAGCCAAGGGACACATCCGATTTATCCAATACTGTTTTACAGTGACATATGAAAAGCAAGATGAAAGTAAAGCAGACAAATCCTTTACCCTAGTGACCAGTATCCTAATTACAGTAGAACCTCTCTACATGTATTACGACCACTAGAAAGAAGACTAATTGTCTGTATAATAGACAGGTGACAGCTTAAAGCAAAGTTAAAGTGAAACAGAAAGCTCCTGTTTGGCACTCATTTTAATATTTGTTCAGTCAAAATAGCACAAAATTAAAATTTAAGAAATAAAAGCAGACGAAAAATGTTTAAAATTGATGACGTCACGGCAGTGAAGGGGTTAAACGGAGGAGTAGAAATATTCTTAGGTGCTTCTGTGGCGGAGAAGGTTAAGACGTCCTGGTCAATCGGCCATGACAGGTGTCGGCCAAAGTGCGAATATACCAAACCTCTGAATCTCACCAACTAGGAGGATAAATAATTGAACAGGGAGACACTAGGGACAGCTCCTGTAAATCTCAGCGGGCAGGATTGACTGGAGGGGTGGCAAATACAGTAAAACCTCTCTATTACGACCACTGATCAGAAGGCTAATTAAATGTATAAAATACAGGTGACAGCTTAAAGCAACGCTTCAGTAAAACAGAAAGCTCCTACAGGAGCTTTCTGTTTTAATGTCACCTTGTTTTAAGTAGTCACCTGTTTTAAACTCCTGATAATTAATAAAATGTAGTGGTCGTACTAGAGTGTTTGTTTATTTTAGTTGTGTAGGTTACCGTCTGCCGTCTGATATATTTACTCTGTACTAATTAGACAGTTGGTGTTATCGGCTGATTGATTGGCTGTCGTAGAAATGTTACATATTCATTCATTGGTTGATTTTATCGATGTAATGGTGGATAACAATATTTACTTAGATAAACATGAACGTTGATACAGTGGTAAATCAACGTGGTCCGTGGACCAAGATTGTCAGGTTTTGAGTTGAGCCTGAAATCATTCTCTAGCATTTGATTGGTCAGACTCAACTCAAACTCTTTATAACACTAAGACCTATTCCTGGAGTACAAACGCTTACTACCTCCCTACAACGACCCTCCCAATAACGACTCCCTCCTTACAAAGACCCTTGTCGCACTTCCCTGAACAGGACAATTATTTCTAACGCTTTTACGGCTGCAATATCGTCTGCTTAAAGTTGTCGTCTGCTGTTTTATCTCTAAGTTACATATAAGTTGACATTTCGATGAAATAAATATAATGACGAGTGACAAACAGGTTGAATCCAGATCAGACGCCGCGTAACGCGACGTCTGATCTGGATTCAACCTGTTTGCAAATATAAGCCAAGTCTTAATTTTCCCTACCTATACATGTAACGACTCCCTCCGAACAAAACACACAATTTGTGTCTCACATAACATGTAGGTATCGCTGTAGAGAAAGAACACTGTATATCTATTTGTTTATCCAGTAAACACTTCAAACAAACACAAACTATTTCAGATTCTCAAAAAAACAAATAAAAACAAACACAAACAAAATAAGATCCAAGACAAGCATAACATCCCTTTCAAGATTTCAAGATTTTCAATTTTAACAGTTTTAATTTCAACAATAACCAAACAAAACAGAATGTTTTATCAATTGTTGTTTTACTGCTTTACGCAAAATGAAATATACAGAAGAGAAGACATTATTCTTTCCTAATAAATGCGTTTTTTGCTTAAACTATCATGGTCATTGCAAACAAGCTGGAGCCATTCAGATTAAAAATTCATCAACATACAGTGTTCCCTCACTACAACGGCCCTCCGAACAACGATTCCCTCATTACAACAACGCTTGTCACTTTTCCCTAAACAAGACAAATATGTACGACTCTTCACTGCTGCAATATCGTCTGCTTAAAATTGTTGTCTGCTTTTTTTTCTTACATAATGGACATTTTGACAGAAAAAACAATAATGACGAGTGGCAAACATCTTGAATCCAGATCAGACGCCGCGTGACGCGGCGTCTGATCTGAATTCAAGCCGTTTGCAAAATGTATGCCGATTTCCCTCCCTACAATTACTCCCTCCAAACAACACACACACAGTATTTGTCTCCCAGGGTGTGTCGTTGTAGAGAGGGAGTGCTGTATTATCAAAATCCAGCCATTTCTGCTTTTTGCATTGCCTTTGGTTCTGTACTGTGTGTCGTATGCACGACTAACGTTTACAAAAAGGGATTGCTTAAAGCAAGACGAAAACAAAGCAGACTTGGTGGCCATAATACATGCTGGTGATTCTGCTGGTTTTGTCTTTTTTTTTATTCAGTGATCGACTTCCGTTTAGGAACACTTGTACATTTTCACTGCTACATTTCAGTTTTCGCTTGTTCTTTAATGTAGATTAGAGCACGCTTACTGATGAGACATAGAGATGAGTTTCAAACTGTTTTGATCCAGATCAGACGCCGAGTTACTCGGCGTCTGATCTGGATCAAAACTGTTTGCGAATGGCAGAGCTGACATCGCTGGTACGTGTAGTGAAACAAGGATTTTGTGATTTAAATGCCATACACGTGTTATATTTTTGTCCCTCGGGTCGATGGACGAGAAAGGAATCGGAAAATCAGTGAATATAATGTAATAACTGATTCTTAACTTTTAACATGTTAGCTATGAAACCGCCATGATAGCATTTGCAAACAGTTTGGATTCTGATGAGACGCCGCGTGACGCGGCGTCTCATCAGAATCCAAACTGTTTGACACTTTGACCTTGATTTAAAGATAAGTTTCGAATTTTCTATTTTTAGAACAGAAACAGAAGACAATTATTGCATACAAAACATTACCCAGCAGGCAACGACTTATAAAAAAATCCAGAACGTTGTTAACGTCATTGCTTCACAAAACAGCTAAATGTAGTTGAGGTCTTAAAGAGCACTCTGTGACTATAACTTGGTTGCCATTTTGAAAACATACGTACCAAGGTGTTATAGCTTTAAAATGCATGGTTAGATGATAAATTACTTTAAGATGTTGTATAGAATAGATCTATATGTTTTAGGAAGACAGTTGTTTTTACTGAAACGCTTAAAGGAGGATTAGAAAAAATCATTCTAAAAAGAGTTTCATACTGTCGTTTATTCATTTGATCTGTTCATAGCTTTGTATTTCAAATATGTACAATTATCACAATGCGTAAGATCAAGTATATGTTATAAATACCGTTTCATGAACTGTATTGTAATAGTTTTCGGTTTTAATAGTTACATATAGAAAAACATATTTCAACATATCATTTCATCATTCGACACATATGTTATGTTCATATGTTTAACATTTGTCATGCAAAGTAAACAGTGGAATTGTGCACGTTCTCAAACAATTTTCAATTGCAAACAATCTGGGCCACCCGGCGTCGGGTCTGGCTCCTGACTGTTTTTCAATCATATCAAATTTAATTATCAACATTTCTAAAAAGCTGTAATTTTCTTTATTTCATTGTAATGCCTTTTTGTGTTTCGGAAATAGAATATCAATGTTTTCTGAGGGTAAATTAAGAGTTTGTATTTGATCTATAGCTTTGAATTGTATTGGTACATGTATATTGTATTGCAAGTGCATTGTTGTACTAATTTGTATTGCTAAAAGTTAACTCTTCCACTATCATTGGAGCCAAAAGGCGATTTTGCAAACAATTTGGACCCTGACCAGACGCCGCGTAACGCGGCGTCTGATCAGGATCCAAACTTGGTGGCACTCGTACCGATATGTCTTAAGTCATACTACTATGAATCTAACTTTGAAGCGATCTTACACACAACAAAACTGAAGCGGACGACAATGAAACGGTGAAGAGGTAATAATCTCAGCGAAAGAGTCAAAGGACGATACTGGGTGCCAAAGTAAGAAATCTCTTTTGAATCTCAAGCCTGGGAAAGTGTTCCACAACAGAGAAAGAAACCATGCATGAAATATTGTATTTTTTGTTTTAAAAGTCTGTTTTTCGAAACAGCATTTAAGATAATATTACGGAAACAGCCGACAACTAATATTTTGTTCACAGGAATAATTAGTCTTAACCCAATCACTTTTAATCGCGACTCCATTTGAAAATTTTCAAACAGTTTGGATCCAGATCAGACTTCGATAAATTCGGCATGTGATCAATATCCAAACTCCTTGAGGCTTATGGTGATGATTTTTCATCCATAAACTTTGAACTGAAAGGAAATATCGCAGACGGTATTTTATAAGCAGACGAAAACATGGAAATGAAGGGAGTAAATTATTTTCACATGCCCCAGGGTTGTAGACGAAACCTTAAACCTGTTTATAATGTCCTAACTCCATGGCATTAACCAACAAACCGGGTCATGGTCGTTACAATATCGGCGTAAAATCCTAATGTACATGTAAAAGCGTTCAATTTCGTTTCACATCTTCACTGCATTGCCCCAATTGCAATTGTTACTTGCAAACAGTTTTGATTCTAATCAAACACCGCCTAATGCGGCGTCTGATCAAGATCCATAGTTTGTCATTCCTTTCCATTTTTCTTAAGACAAAATACCTAAAACTTAAATTTTAGAAATAGAAGCAGACGACAATTTTTTGTAACTGATGACGTCATGGCTGTAAATGACGGCGTCATGGCAGTGAATGGGTTAACCGTCTGCAGACGCAATGGGTACATATATAGATTGTTTATAAATGCTGCAAACTCGGTGTTTCGTCTTGATCCAAACTATTTGGCTCTCTTGCGATATTTTATAAAATGAAAAAGCAGATTAATCAATTTTGATAATTCTTGCAGACAACAATTTGTAGACAGTATTTACATGAATAGCAAAAGGTTTGGAGAAAAAACAATGTTTTCCTCACCGTTCTGTTAATTGACAGGGCTCCAGAATTCAGCATTTTCTGATTCATTTTAGAACCAGATCCAATGATGTTACTACTCATTAGAATCGCCTCGAAGAGCCGATTCTAATAAGTAGTGACACCATAGGGTTTAAATCAGATTCTTTTAATACTCCCCCTATCTGGAGCTCTGTTGGAAAATTTGATAATTTATACAAATAAATGCACGCCCATCTATCTAAGAGATCAAATAAGTCTTCATCATATAGATCTTCTACTCAATGTAAAAAACCTGTCTTTCTCAGACAGAAAAGTAAACATTACGCCATTGCAAATATTACGCCCTATTGAACTAACACTTGATGGCGATAAAAATTGTGTCTGGGGTTTCAGCACTTATTGTACTACAGTGGAGAAAACGTTATTCGTTCCCAACAAACGCGTTTACGCTCAAACTATTAATTCTATTACAAACAGTTTGGAGCCAGATCAGACGCCGGGTTACCCGGCGTCTGATCTGGCTCCAAACTGTTTGCCACCAAGATAAACATGAATTATCAGAATTGTCCAAAAGTTATACTTTTCTACGTTTTAGTGTTTTGCGTTTGCGTTTCGTTTGCGTTTAAACGGGAAAGAATAACTTTTTCTCCACTGTTAACAAATTAGAAGAGTTACTTGCAAAAAGTTTAGATCCTGATCAGAACATAGAAAACTCTGCGTCTGGTCAGAAATATTTCGGACAGTGTAGTATAATGTATTACATAAATGAATTAGTAATAAAACAGTGTAGGTAGCCATAGCTTAAATATGTAGTTGATGGTTCTATAGTAAGATGAGGGAAAAACAAATACAATTACATCTTAACTTTTTTCTGTCGTAATATCGTCTGCTTTGAAATTGTCGTCTGCAAAAAAAATACTCAATTAAGATCTAGATGTATACAGTTTTATAATTAAAGAAACTTAAAAACGAGTGTCAAACAGTTTTGATCCAGTTCAGACACCGCGTTACGCGGTGTCTGAACTAGATCAAAACTATTTGCAAATATCAGTAACGTTGCCATCTAAGAAAAAGCCAAGACATGAACTGTTATCAGTCAACAGCGTGTATTATCCGTTTTGACGAGCTGTAATGCGACTTGAAACTCTATATTTAACCAGTAATTTTGTTCATACATGTAAGGTTTTCATAAGATTTGGTCGTGTGTTAGTTTAACCCTTAAGCGCAAAAGGGGATTCCAGTCGATTTTGCAAACAGTTTGGACTCAGATCAGACGCCGCGTAGACAGGGTTTGCGGCCATACCGCCTGTCATTTAAAATTGAAGCGAAATTTCAGACACCAATATTTACCACTTCATTGCCGTACCCATAATGCAACATTATAAGGTTTAACCCCCCAGTGGTTGTTAATGGTTAATTTATAATTAATTATTGATTGCTGCTGACCGTACCAAGGCGGGCTCCTATGTTCACTTTGCTTAATGTTTGTCTTGCGTATTGTTTTCTGTTTGGTGTGTGGGATTGCGTGTGTGTGTGTGTGTGTGTGTGTGTGTGTGTGTGTGTTTGTTATGGTATGGCTGTGTGTGTGTTCTGCTTTAGAGATTGGTGTATTGTTTGTGTTGCGTTTCCTGCTTGAGTCTTCTTTCGTATTTATTAGTTATATTCAAAACAGTTTGGATCCTGATCAGAATCCGCGTAACGCGGCATCTGATCAGGATCCAGACTGTTTGACACTTATTCAATTTTTTAAAGATTTGAATTTGAGAAATGAAAGCAAACGACAATTGTTTACAATTGATGACGCCATGGCAATGAATGACAACGTCATAGCAGTGAAAGTGTTTAGATAATATTACGTACATTTTAATGGATTTCTCCCCATCCACATATTTTATGTCACTGGATGTTCTTATAAAGAAGCATTACCGCTCAGACAAGGGATCGAACCCGGGTCGTCAAGTTCGCAGACATACACTCTACTGTATCACATCGCCGTAAAAGCGTGCATGCACAGCAACGACGTACACGTGATGATAAACCTACCCAAAGTGATATTCAAATACAAGAAATATTTGCTTAATTGTTCAGATGCAGATTTTACTTTCCTAATTTGAAACCAAATATTGATACGTCATTATTGATAAAATATACTATTTTCTGATAGAAATCTTGATGTGAAGTTCAAACAGATTTGAACCTGATCAAACGCTAAGTTTCTCGGCGTCAATTATGTCTGTTAAATGTTCGTGAAGTCCTATATTAAAGTGGAGAAGACGTTATTCTTTTCCGTTTAAACGCATACATGTACGAAACGCAATGCACTTAAATTTTAGAAATTTAAATTTATAAAAAAGAATTCTTACGATTTTCTGTAATATGAGTTGCAAACAGTTTGAAGCCTGATCAGACACCGGGTAACCCGGTGTCTGATCTGGCTTCTGACTGTTTGCAACGGAAGTAATAGTTTAAGCGTAAACGCGTTTATTGGGAAAGGATAACGTCTTCTCCACTGAAACCGGACCTGGGAGTAATACTAATAAGAAGATACTAGTTTGCAATTGATCGCAAACTCCAGTGTAACGTATATAATGAAACTACATGTATACAGTCATATCCAGAAATTAAAACCTCTTAAATATTTTAACACAACAGTCTGGATCTTGATCAAAGGGAGCTTTCGTGTGGCTGTTTAAAGCAAAATGAAAACAAAGTCGAAAGATCTTACAGGATAATTCTGCTTTACTTTCATCCAGCTTCAAGCTAATTACTGTCTCAAACAACACAAAAGGAATGGTGGAGCTTCGTGGTATAATGACAATATAGTATGCATGTATACATACTGAATTGATTTATTAAACAATACGCGTAAAATAATTGCTAAGGCCGCCCGTTGGATTCAAACAAAATGTACATGTACATACAATGTTACACATGTACATGAACATTGCGGGGTATTATTTCCCGTTTTTCGCGTTTGTGTATACATAACAGATATACATGTATAATTTACAAACAGTTTGGATCCAGATCAGAAGACAAACTGTTTGGCACTCGTATCAAATTTTCGTCAGTTCGAGCTCGAAAAAAAAATGAATTCGCTATACATCTTCAGATCTCAAATTCAACAAGACGCTATTTTGTCTACGAAAGCATTAACTTGTACGGCTAAATTTGGCATTGAAAGGGAAATGCAAATGAATATTTTGCAGACAATAACTGTTGTACATGTTAAGGTTGATAAGCCCTAATGAGATCGGGCCAATGTCGTGCAATATCGGTATTCTCCGGAGAGTAATCGGCCAGTCTCGATAACTGTCGGCTCATTCCGAACCATGCGTCAGCATGGTTCGGAATAAGCCGACAGTTGACGTGAAATAGTCGATCGCTGCACGTAGAGTACTTATTTTGGTCCTAACTCATTGGGGGTCCTTAACCTTAATGATTAAGGTTGAACCTAAACAAGACACTGTTTTCCATAATTGTGTTACACATGTTAATAAGCGACTTAGTGATAATCTGCTGTTGACCATGTGGTGAACTTCTTGCCCTTCTTATTTAGACACAGTCACTTAACAGTCAATCTTGTATTAAACCATTACCCTATAAATACGCCTTTTGACACCTTTAATGTAATCCTCCATTGAAGAAAATAGTCCCAATTTAAACTGATATGAATAGATATCATAAGAAATAGTTTCTATATTCTATCAGATGGTAGCTTTAAGCAGGCTGAAAGTAAAGCAGAATGCGCCTTAAAGCGCATTCTGCTTTTCTTTCAACCTGCTTTAAGTGGTAATCTATCTTCAAAACTAGAAAAAGGCTTTGGGATACAGTGGAGAATCTGTTATTCTTTCCCGTTTAAACGCAAACGTACGCAAACGCAAAAACAAAAACGTAGAAAAGTATAACTTTTGGACAATTCTGATAATTCTTGTTTATCTTGGTGGCAAACAGTTTAGAGCCTGGTCAGACGCCGGGTTACCCGGCGTCTGATCTGGCTCCAAACTGTTTGCACTGCAAATAATAGTTTTAGCGTAAATGCGTTTATTGGAAAAGAATAACAGATTCTCCACTGTAATACAAGACTGACTGTATATATACAATCCTTTAAGAAGAATATAAATATGAACGGTAAAACTACTCTAAAAATACTGATTTTTCGCTTCTTTTGATAGAAGTATGCTTAAGGCAGGATGAAAGAAAAGCAAATAATTTCTAAATAAGCTTTCTGCTTTATCTGCATCCTATTGAAAGCTATTGACCAATCTTTATCAATGTCTTTACCAAATGTGTCTTTAAATAAATTTGCATATTAGTGTTGTTGAACTGTGTCGGAAATGCGCCTGTCACTTTCAGAATACTGCCCAATGGCTATATATAATTGTGCATTACTCATACAAGTGGACTGTCTTATATCTATATAGAGTGGAAAAGACAAACGAAAAGCAAATCGCATTGCAAAAATGAAGACATTAGCATGTTTTTGAAAATCTAAATGTTCATTTTAATCTGAGTGGCAAACAGTTTTGAGCCTGGTCAGACGCCAGATTATTCGGCGACTGATCTGGCTCCAAACTGTTTGCATTGGAAATAATATTTTTTAGCGTAAACGCGCTTATTGGGAAATAATAACGTCTTCTCCACTGTACATGTACTCAATGTATGTATACAGGATGAGCTGTTGAACTACTCTATGTATTCAAACTTGAGATAAATTGAATAAACATGTACATGTATACAGTGGGGAAAACGTTTTCTCACATAACTACCCTTGTTTTCTATAGCGAACAGCGATTACGAATATCCTTATCTCCAACACGTGTGAGATCATTTTGATGACGTCATTTTAACGTCACTACTTATAACGGCGTTTTGACATCACCGTGGTTCCAAAAAAAGCCTATTGCTTGAAAATTAGCTAAAAATCGTTGGATATGTGAGAAAAAGAATCTGTCACTCGTCGATGTTTAAGACAAGTTGATCTCAAACTCGTCTAGAATAGAAAAGTTATTTAGCTCGCCAAGGCTCTCTTAAAAACATTTCAATTCTAGACTCGTTTGAGATCAGCTTGTCTTAAACATCGACTCATGACAGATCCTATATATTATTTCCCAATAAACGCGTTTACGCTAAAACTATTAGTTCCATGTACAAACAGTTTGGAGCCAGAACAGACGCCGGGTAACCCGGCGTCTGCTCAGGTTCCAAACTGTTTGACACTCGTTTCGAAATTCTGTCAGTCATACTTCCTTAAACTTATATTTGAAACGATATTGCAGACAACAATATTGAAGCAGACGACAATGAAACGGTGATGGGGTAACACTCTCCCGAAAGAATTGGCAGTGAAGGGGTTAACCTGTATTCAACGTACAGTGGAGAATCTGTTATTCTTTCCCGTTTAAACGAAAACGTACGCAAACGCAAAGCACTAAAACGTAGAAAAGAACAACTTTTGGACAATTCTGATAATTCTTGTTTATCTTGGTGGCAAACAGTTTGGAGCCTGATCGGACGCCGGGTTACCCGGCGTCTGATCTGGCTCCAAACTGTTTGCACTGCAAATAATAGTTTTAGCGTAAACGCGTTTATTGGGAAAGAATAACAGATTCTCCTCTGTAACATTCAAACTTTACTTTCTCGTTCAGAAAAAAACACTATTGCACTGTTCATGTTGTTTGCATATACATGTATTTCATACTTGAATTTTAAAATGACAAATCATCTAACTACACGTTAAAAGGTGCGTCTCCTCTAAAAACAGTTTAACCTATATATCTTTAAAGCTCTTCAGTTGAACATACATGTACATGTACTCGTAGTTCATAATGTATTATTTTGAACCCCCTTGGGTCCAAGATTCTCGTATTTCAAAGTCAAAACGTGGCTCAGCCACGTTTTGACCTTGAAATGCGGTAATGAGCGACTTAAGCCTGCGAACCCGCGTCAAGCATACGCACTTCCGTTGCAAACAGTGTGCTTGTGAAGTGTATACTTGTCATAGTGCTACATGTAACAGTTAAGATCCGGGCATGTATAGCAATACTCCTAAAATACAACACCGACTTGTCAAAAACCTGGACTAGACTAAATTGAAAACTGGAATAGTCAATTTGAAGTTTTAGGGAGATGAGGGTAAAGCGGGTTCAAAATATTGAGGCCTGACTGTATTTCATGAAACTCGAATCACACAGCATGTTATCTGTCACTATCCTAAATACGTCTCCTGCCTGGTTAGGTGATTTATGACGAGAGATGGCGTGAAAGTGAAATATGCACGTATCACAGCTACACGTACCCTGCTAACCCCTTAACTGTAATGACGTCATCAATTTTAAACAATTGTCGTCTGCTTATATTTCTCAAATTTAAAAATTATGTATTTTGACTTATTGAGCTTTGAAATGAGCGTCAACGCCGCATCTGATCAGGATCCAAACTCTTTTTAGATGCCACGTTTTACCTTTGAAATATTGGTATATTCGAAAGAACACATGTTCGAATTATCCAGTTTTGACTGTATTTTGTTTTGCAAACGTGTATCTGTATGTAAGCAACCTTATTGTACTTTACTGGTTACACACCAAAAAACATCAAGATATCAAACTATTCTATATGTTGAAACCCCTCTCAGTCAATCTATTTACTCTCCGTAGTTTAAGATTGCCTAATTATTTCAAAAGTGCAGGCGGGGCTATATCGTTATAAACACGAAACCCTCCAAAAAACAAACAGAGACAGTACATGACCCTAACTCTATCACTATCTAATTCATCGAGTGTTTTTATACCCCTTCACCGTTATATTGTCGTTTGCTTCAATATTGTTAGTTGCAAAGTCGTTTAACAGTTAGATTAAGGCACGAAGTTTCGACACGAGTGCCACAAATATTGCGTTACAATGCGTCTTGTCAGAATCAAAACTGTTTTCAAAGATCTAGATATAAGGTGTTTTCAAAGTCGACATAACAGCGTTGAAAGGGTTAAAACAGACACGGGTACATGAACTTTTAAATTACCCTGTAAAATGTAAACATAATCGTGCAGAAAAAGAGGATCAGACAGTTTTAACTAGTGTGATTACCGTTAACATTGTTTGGTGATTATGTGTGACTGTTGCGAAACCGTTTGGATCCAGATTTAGACCTCGATATAATTCGGCGTCTCGTCTGGATCAAAACTGTTTCAGACTGTGGAGACATACACACTTTAAATAATGCAGGAACTAACTTATAATTACATTAAATGGCGTTCGTTACATGTACAGGTCCCTTTCACTTCCAAATCTTTCTTGAGATTTTTACCCCTTCACCGTTTCATTGTCGTCTGCTTCCATTTTGTTGTCTGCAATGTCGTTTCAAAGTTAAAAAAACAAGACATTATGACTTGAGAAATTTCAAACGAGCATCAAACAGTTTGGATTCTGATCAGACGCCGCGTGACGCGGCGTTTGATCAGGACCCAAACTGTTTGCAAACGTGCTTTGAAGCTTCATTGAGAGTGAAAGGGTTAAGCACGCGGCTTAAAAGTTATCCATAGCTATTCACTAAATACCTGCACCTGTATAGTCTTATACTATACAGTCTGAACTGGCTATTAAAATATTCGGGTCAAATCCGTTTTTAACGATATATTAGAGCCTTTTTATTGACCAATCGGCAAAAACGACGTCTGTTCCACCCATTACTGCATGGATAATGTAATGAATTTTATTATATACCTATCGATGATTTATAGAGATTTCTCAATTAGATAAATTCCTTATCGTCACTGTTGATATCATCACTGCATGTAGTGATATCACTTATTGTGACGTCACGTCATAATTAGTTTTGTGACGTAAATAATCAATTTTGTGCGTTGTTTCTGTAAAAACGTATTTTGAATATATATAGTAAATAGAATAATCAATTCCTTTGAATAGATATGAAAAATACATCACTCGAATGGGTAGTTATCTGGTTAAAAAACGCGTCCTGCGGACTAGTTTTTCAACCAGATAACAACCCATTCTCGTGCTATATTTTTCATATCAATCCAAAGAAATTGATTATCCTCTATGTATCCGTTTGCTTGCTGGGATATTTCATTAAAGAAATCAAATACAGTGAAACCCCTCTAAACCGGAACCTCTAAATACCGGAATTCTCTCTAAACCGGACAAAAACTTTGGTCCCGTTTCCCTCCTATTGTTACGCCTTTGATTAATTCCCTCACTGAATAAAATACATTCATCAGAAATAGTTTCTAAATTCGAGCAGATTACTGCTTAGAGCAGGTTGGAAGTTTAAGGCGCATTCTGCTTTACTTTCAATCTGCTTTAAGTCGTCAGCTACCTTTCTTACTAGAAACAAGCTATGGGTTAAAGCCCCTCTAAACCGGAAACCTCTCTAAACCGGATGTTGTTGTTGTCCCCATACATGTCCGGTTTAGAGGGGTTTCACTGTACAATGGTGATCAAAAGAAAATTCCGTATTTATCCATACAGCAGCACATTTTATATAAGGAAGCAAACATTGCGGACCGTAACGCGGCATTCCATCAGGGAATACACTATATGCTAATATATACTTTAATAGACACAAGGCTTAATTAGAATAACGGTAGGCAAAGATAATAGCAAAAGCTTCTAAAGCACATGTTACTTTTGTCCAGTCTTAATCCACGTATGCATGGCTTCTGCATTGTACTTTTCTATGTGCTTGCTGGAAGATTTCCTTGTTGACATACAGCGGTGAAATAAAGACATTGTATTGTCCATAAAGCTAATATTTGTACACGTTCACTATATTTAAAGTTTTCCAATACTTTAAATTCTCATATAATTATATTTGGGAACAATCATTGCAAATTTCATGATATATAAAAAAAAATGTGAAAAAAATTCACCAACAAAATGTAAACTTAATTTTAGTACATTCAACATATTCATTTCTCTTTTCGTACGTTACCATATTCAACGTTTCCCTATACTTTAAAATCCAATATAAATTTAGGAACAATTATTGCAAAAGTTTCCGTGATTTTTATACCAGTTTACGAGATTTCCTTAAACATTAAACCATTGAAATACTATTGGCAAAATCTTCAATTAGAAGTGGATACTTGTAAACATCATTTAGTTGGATTCTAAGGTACAACTTGAACGGTTCACACTACCGACCTCACGTAGTGCTACTAGCACGCCTATTTAAGAACTCAGCTCTCCTAATTCTTGAGATGATAAAGAGTTGGCAATTGAACTAATTGAAGTTCAGTTTATAATATGAGTGTGGGCATTCAGCGGAGAAAACGTTATTAGTTCCCCTTTAAACGAAACTAAATGCATTTTAATGGAATCAAATTTAGAAAATGACCAGTCTTTGAAAATGCTGACGATGTCGTTCTATCTGAATGGCAAACAGTTTGGTCACCCGGCCTATTTTCTGGTTCCAAACTGTTTGCAATTGAAATAGTTGAATAAACATAAACGTTGTTTTTTAAAAAACAAACAAAAAACAACGTATTCTACACAGTATATGCTCGGTATTTCATTAGTTAAACCTGTTGTTACCACTACAGTATCTATATCGGTATCATTGCGTCTGGATGCTGATCTGAGGCTGAGATTTTATCTGAGCTAGATATAAACGATCTGTTTAATACATGTATCAACCAAATCGAACCTGCATTATAAGGGCAATTTATCGTTTGTAAAGCCAAACTTCTTGCAAGGTCATTAACAGACAAAATAGTTGAGATCTAAGTACTTGTTGATCTCATTTTGGCCATAGTTTCACTAACATTTGTTGAAGAGATAATTCAGATTTACAGCCATCCATGAAAATCACAGATTATATTTGCAAACAGTGTAGACCCAGCTCAGGAGCCCTTTGAGCTGGGTCTACACTGTGTGCCATTTTGAAATAAACAGTACAAACACCCCTAAATAGTCAAAAATGGACCAGATTTTACAAGAATTGGAATTATTCATTCGATGTTTCAGGTATGAATGAGCTAAGGATTCAAAGGGTTGAGCTTGGTAACATCTGGCAAATACATTGATCACTAATTAGTCAAGCGATTAATGAGCCTTTGGTCTTAGCTATTCCATACAACTGATATCATGTTGTAGAAAACAATAAATATACAATTAGCCATGGGTTATCTGTAATCAGTGTTTACAGCAAATCTTATAATAACCCATATCCCAATAGTCAGTTTCTAGTTTTGAAGACAGATGACCACTTAAAGCAGGTTGACAGTAAAGCAGAATGCTCCTTAAGGCGTATTCTGCTTTACTTTCTTCAGGCGCATTCTGCTTTACTTTCTTCCTGCTTTAAGCTTCACTTTGCTAAGATATATAAACTATTTCTGATGGTTCGTGTCATGACAGTTTAAACTGGAAATATATTCTTCAGTGTGGGAATATAAATTAAAGGTGTAAAAAGGCGTATTTATGGGATAAAGGAGTAACCATCGACAGTACAGTACTGAACCTTATTAAATTAACAATGTTTGCGATTCGCTGGCAATTCGATGGCAATTCGCTTGCAATTCGATTGCAATTGGCTTGCGATTCAAAATAGTAACTCTACCCTCGGGTAATTTTTCTTTAATGGTGTATCTCACAAATGTTCGCAAATATGCCTTCGTTAATTTTTTCGATTCCATTTTTGTCACAACCGCTTCGGAAAATTCGCGATAAAATATTTAAATGTAGGATTTGTTTTTTGAAGCGCCCGATTCGCTTGCAATTCGATGGCAATTCGCTTGCGATTATCAATTTGATTTAATAAGGTTCAGTACTGTACCATTTTACATTAACCTTCTGCGCGCTATATAATTGCCACCTTCTACAAAGGTTATTTAAAATTACTTCAAGTAATTAAGTAATCAATTAGATAAAACTCGAAATCAAGATTCATTTTAATGTTTGTACCAGCACAGTTTCCTTGTATTTACGAAGGTAAATATACCCAATAACCTCTTAGTGTTATGTTATGCAGGAAGTGCTAAATTCAATTTGATAGTGTTACAATATATCTCAAGCAATATTTCCTGCGTGTGACAGTGTTGTGCTTATGCAAGTCAAGATGTGCTTAATTCAATTTAATATTGTTACAATATATCTCAAGCAATATTTCCTACGCGTGAAAGTGTTGTGTTTATGCAAGAGGTGCTTAATGTAATTTTGTAGTGTCATGTAATGCAATATGTGTTAAATTTAATTTAACAATGTTATGATATGCATATAGTATTAAATATATTGTCAGCAAAAACAGTTACATGTATGTAACTTATATATTAACCCCTTCACTGCCCTTCCCCGAGCACAATAGTGTTTTTGCAAACAATTTGGATCCTGATCAGACGCCGCGTTTCAAACTGTTTGACACTCATTTCAATATTTCTTAAGTCAAAATAGCAAATTATAAAATGTAATAAATAAAAGCAGACGACAATTGTTTAAAGTTGATGACGTTAAGGATAAATTACAAATTGTGCTTATGAAATATACAATACACTTTCTTGAAAGAACAATGCAAGAAGGGCTAATTTATATTCTAACACACCTCGTCCACACCCCTATATAAGCGAAGAAGGGCCGTCTCAGTGTACGAATTTTCAGTAGAACACTCACGCGCCAAACGTTCTAACGTGACGTCATTTGGCTTCGAAAATGCGTACGCCAAGAAATGTAGCGCCGTTGCTTCGGTGCAATTTAAGGTTAAATTATGTGTTAGAATCGAAATAATAAATTAATACTAGTGTTTTATCTAACAATCGAACACGGGTAGTCGTTGAGATGCTTGTAAAAAAACCACTCGGCCTAAAGACCTCCTGATTAAATTACTACGCATCTCAACTCCTACCAGTGTTCGATTGCACGTTAAAACACTGGTATGAATAACTCTGTTATATCACTTCAATCCTTTTCCTCCCAAGAAGCCCTATACAGGGGAGAAAACGTTATTCTTTCCCGTTTAAACGCAAACGAAACGCAAACGCAAAATACTAAAATGTAGAAAAGTACAACTTTTGGACAATTCTGATAATTCATATTTATCTTGATGGCAAACAGTTTAGAGCCTGATCAGACGCCGGGTTACCCGGCGTCTGATCTGGCTCCAAACTGTTCGTAATTTAAATAATAGTTTGAGCGTGAACGCGTTTATTGGGAAAGAATCACGTTTTCTCCACTGTATGGTATAGTGGAGAAGATGTTCTTCTTGTCCGTTTAAACGCAACGAAATGCAATAAAGAGGAACAATATCATTTGTAAACAGGGGTTCACGATTGTTCTAGATCAAAACGGTAAACAGTTTGGAGCCTGATCAGGATCGAAACTGCTTGTCACTTGTTTTGAAATAACGTCATGTATACTGCCTTAAATCTAACTCTGAAACGATATCTCAGACAACAATATTTAGGCAAGCGACAATATGGCGGTGAATGGGTAAAAACCTCACGATAAATATGATCATGAAAGAGTTAACCAGTACTTGGAGAGCCTCATACCAGAAGCCGTTTAATATGAACCTATTCAATGGTTGGTTTGTTAGGTGGTTGTTTCAGCTTCAGCGACTCTGTTAATTAATTTTGTTTTCGTTTAGGGTAAAGCACAGCAAAGTGCTGTAGTGACCTTGGTATCATATGTAGGAATACATTGACGAAGATGTAAGTCTTACCCGTTTAACCAATTACTCAATAAATACGCCTTATTACGTCTTGAATGTATTTCTTAACTATACATATTTTCTATATCCTATATTCAGCAGTAGGTAGCTGAAAGCAGACATTTCCTTTCAACCTGCTTTAAGTGGTCATCCATCTTAAAATCTAAAAAAAAGTTATTGGATAAAACGTTAAAATGAAACTGAACGCGATGGAAATGAAATGTTAAAAAGGACATTTTGAAAACATTGAAGGTCCATTGGTACACAATTTGGAGCCTCATCAAACACTGGATAACTCGGCGTCTGACCTGGGTCCAAACTTTTTGCAATGGTTACAAAAGAAATAGAATATACAGGCTTAATCAGAAATAATAACGACACCTCCACTGTAATACTCTTAACCCTTTCTTGATCAATTTCATCGTGATATTTTTACCCCATCACCGTTTCATTGTCGTCTGCTTCATATTGTCTGCAATACCGTTTCAAAGTTAAATCAAAGGCAGTATGCCAGAAGAAATTAAAACAAAGCAAAACAGTTTGGATCCTGATCAGACGGCGTCTGATCAGGTCCTGATCAGACGGCGTCTGAACAGGTCCCAACCTGTTTGCAAACGCGCTTTATGACGTCATTGAGAGTGAAATAGGACGTCATAGCAAAGTTACATTATGATGATACATGTACTTAAAGAGGATAAGTATTGGTGATGTCAAAACATATAGGATGATGGTTGAGAAAGTGTTTCTACTAGATATAAGTAGATCTGCTAGCTAAATAAGACACAATTTGAACAGAAAATTCTTGGAAAATAGAAACAACACTTCTGTTTTATTTGGTAATTAAATTAGATATGCATTTAAGGTTATATCTAAAAGTAAGAAACGGCCCCCTACGGAGCGAGTTGTCTAGAAATACTGAAGTTTAAAACGTTACCATAGACACCGTTTTAAAACAAAATACCCCTAAAGTTACAGATATTTAGCAAACTGTGGTGCAATTTATGCAACTCGTTGCAAACAGTTAGGATTCGAATGAGACGCCGAGAAAGTCGGCGTTTCATCTGAATTCGAACTGATTGACAGTTTGGTGATATGTTACAAAAGAAAATGCAGCAAAATAAACTGTAAACTTCTAGCCGAGGACATATTTTGCACACAGAAATTTATATAGCGTGCTAACGGATGGAAGCGGTCCAACGGGAATAATCGTTAGAAGTATCTAATGTAGAATTAACATATTAACCTTTTCCCCAATAACCCGTTTATAACATTTAAATTCAGGTGATCACTGAAAGCAGGTTGAAAGTAAAGCAGAATGTGCCTTAAGGCACATTCTGCTTTACTTCCAGCCTGCTTTGAACTACCTTCTGCTAGGCTAAATAAAATATTTGCTATGGAAATTGTTCATGAGGGTATGAACTGGAACTATTTTCTTCAGCGGAGGAATAAATTAAATACGCTAAAAGTCGCTTCAATTGGGGAAAGGGTTAAGAGTATAGGTTTGCTTTATTTCCTCCTTGCTTAACCCCTTCATGATCAAGTTTATCATGATATGTTTACCCCTTCACCGCTATATTGTCGTCTGCTTCAATATTGTTGTCAACAATATCGTTTCAAAGTTAGATATCAGGCAGTATGACTGATGAAATTTCGAAAAGAGTGGCAAACAGTCTTGATCCTGATCAAAACTGGTCAGGATCAAAACTAGTTGCAAATGCGCCTAATGACGTCATTGAGAGTGAAAGGGTTAAAACCATGATAAGATCGAGAGTTCTTCTTAACATTATCTAGCACGATTGGGTACCTAGTGTTATATTTGGGTGATGGTCAAGTTGTTCAAAGGGATTACATTGAGGTCTGCGAGGCTCTAGGCATGCGCAGTGAATGATATACATGTATTATGAATATGCAACACCTAGTAACTCAGTCTACGACTAGACTACTTCTACAGTGGAAAAATGTTATTCCAGGGCTGCCATAAGTTGACCTAAAACATCCTAAGATTTCCAAATTTGCATTTTTCAAGTGCGATTTTACGAATCGTACCTTTACCCCATAGCCTTTTTCTTGATTTGTTGACATGCGACTTCTTAAAGCAGGCTGCAAGTAAAGCAGAATGCGCCTTAGGGCGCATTCTGCTTTACTTTCAATCTGCTTTAAGCTATCATGTACTGGGAAAAATCCTGAGATTTAGGAAAAATCCGGAGAAATGGCAGCCCTGTCATTCCTTCATGTTAAATCCATTGTATTCATTGCAAAAAATTGGAGCCAGATTAGATGGAAACTCAGTACTGTTTTTATCTCAGATTAAAGTCAATCGTCAATTTATTGTTAAAAACCTTGTTATTTTCTACATTTTAGTGCTATGCATGTGCGTTAAGTGCATTCTTAACAGGTTATATAATATCTTTTTTTTTTACTTTTTAACGCTCAGATTAGAAAAATAGGCCGTCAATATGTTTCAATGCACATGTATTGCACTGTGTTTGCATTTCGTTGAGATAAACACTTTCATGGTAAAATTTATCGTGGGGGTATTTACCCCTTTAAAGCCATATTGTCATGTGCTTTAAAACTGTTGTCTGAAATATCGATACAAAGTTAGTTTTAAGGCAAAACGACTGAATTAATTTCAAAACGAGTGTCAAACAGTTTGGATCCTGATCAGACGCCACGTTACGCGGCGTCTGATCTGGATCCAAACTGTTTGCAAATAAGTATTATGGCGTCATTGACAGTGGGGTTAAATAGGAAAGAGTCAACAGTAAATTGTAGAATTAATAAATGACTATACTAACGATATATCTGCAATATAAAAAAGATAAAACAATATAAAATATAAAATGTATTAAAACAGGTAGAGGAAACTAATTGAGTAAAATAAATATAGAAATTAATACTTCTTGCTTTCATAATATTTTAATTTAAATAATTATAAAATACTCACCATATGTTAAGCGGTATGCATTGCAATAATTAAATAGTGCACTCTGTTCTGCGTAATCCCGACATTGAAGTATTAGAATGACCTTTTTTCAATGTCCACCAATCTTCCAATTTAATTTCAATAGTTTATATCCGGTATATGTCCATTTTAGTTCAAAACAAAACAAACTGCAAGTACATTTGTAATGCACGAATGTAAGTCCTTTCGTTGGTGTGAATGTTTTAATTCTGTTGACAAAACAACCGCAGCTAATGATCAAGTGTGGCACAAATATAACTAGATACAGCTTAAGTCACCGCAACGATATTGTTTAACCATGTCTCTGCGACAGAATGAAATAGCAAAACCCATAATCCATAGTCTACTCTCTGTGACCATCCATCCGTAGTATCCCTACAAGATTAAGATTAATATTTCAAATCGGGTTATCTTAAACTCTTTGCATGCTAGCATGCTTACCGTGACTATCTGTACAGACAATTTGAATCCTGATGAGACGCCGCGTTACGCGGCGTCTCATCAGAATCCAAACTGTTTCACACTCTGATTTTTTATTAATTTTTATTTTTGAAAATTCTATTTTTAGAACATTAGCAGACGACAATTGTTGAAGAAGAAAATATTACCCAGCATGCAAAGAGTTAAGAGCTTAACCGTTATATGTAGGGTGCCGTTGCGCTCTGATAACGCGCCACAAGATGCCAGCTTCCTATTTCAATAAATTACCATGAAATATGCACGTTCCCACAATGTCAATTCGACGCTCTAGTTTAGTGTTAGAAACTGGAGCGTTTAACACTCAGCACGCGCGCGACGAAACCATAAAACCTTAAAGTTTGAAAACAGTTTGGATCGTGATGAGAAGCCGCGTGACGCGGTGTCTCATCACGATCCAAACTGTTTTACACTCTGACCCTTTTTTGAAAATAAATTTAGAAATTCTATTTTTAGAACAGTTGCAGACGACAATTTTATACAGACGATAAAATCAAAAATTACCCAGCATGCAAATAGTTAAAATAAGCACAACAACCGCAGGAATACAACTTGTTTGATTGGCAGCTGCTAGCGCCGAGTAAGAAATAAACACATTTAATAACATCCACATGTCAAAACATATTGCCAGCCTCCGAGACGGTTTCATTCAAATTCTATACCGCATGCCGCTTAAAGCTATAGTAGCGAAAACGTTGTTATTCCCCGTTTAAACGCAAACGAAATGCAAACGAAATTCAAACACATCTCAATAAAATATAGAAAATGTCATGTTTTAGAAATTTCTAACGGTTCATTTTTATCTGAGTGGTAAATAGTTTGGAGCCAGATAAGACGCCGGGTTACCCGGCGTCTGATCTGGCTCCAAACTCTTTGTAATAGACATATTATGTATAGCATAAACGCGTTTATTGGGAAAGAATAACGTCTTCTCCACTGTACTTATTGGTAAAGTAGCGCACCAGTTAGTTACAAAACTTTCTTTCAGTCGGTAGCTCTTTGAAGAGTGTAACGGCTGTTGTTGGTCTAAGCACACTCTGAATGACTCTGCAGGACCCACAGCAGCCAATAAATATTTCCGATGAACGGCTGTGGTTCCTGACGTCAGGATGAACAAGTTGTCGATATGAGAGTTGGCGTGGAAATAGATACATCGCGAACGTGTGGCAATCAACTAATTAAAGCTATGTGCAGTTTTGTGTTGTAGTGGGGGGGGGGGGGGTCACTTATTTTGCCCGCTTAACCCATTACCCAATAGCCCTGTATCTAGGTTTGAAATCATATGACGACTCAAACACGCTGAATGTAAAGCAGAATGACCATTCATTCTTTCAATCTGCTTTAAGTCCTTAAAGTCTGCTCTTATTTACCATCTGCTTGGATATAGCAAACCGTTCTTGCAACGCATTCATTCCTGTAAAAAGTGGGACTATTTTCTAATGTATTATTATTATTATTATTATTATACCAGATTTATATAGCGCTCTTTTCACACAGGGGTAGTGCGTTCAAAAGCGCTTCACATGAAATTACACAAATGAACCTGCAAAGCAAGAAAAGACAAAATAACTACAATAAGATCTAAAATAAACATGAATAAACATATAAAAGACAGCCCCAAAAATGGCGATCACATTCGTCCCATCAATCAGCAATGAAACGACCGGCTTCTGATTATCGACCGATAGAAACAATACTAGAGCGCCCGAATGCAGGCCGCCAGGAAAAGACAAATAACTACAATTAGATATAAAATAAACATGAATAAACATACAAAAGACAGCCCCCAAAATGGCGATCACATTACCCCATCAATCAATTAGCAATGAAGCAAATGTAGAGGATTAAATTAAAATCTAAAGAGCATAGCATTGAAGCAATGGGTTAAGTTGACGTGTCTTGTAGTACATATACAGTGGGCGCTATTCGTTCCCAATTAACCTATTACTCCATAGCATGTTCTAGTTTTGAAGACATATGACTACTTAAACAATGTTAAAAGTATAGCAGAATGCGCCTTAACCCTTTCCCCCATACAAGCGGCTTTAAGCGTATTTAATTTATTCCTCCGCTGAAGAAAATAGTTCCAGTTTATACCCTCGTGAACAATTACCATTACAAATATTGTATATAGCCTAGCAGATTTTAGCTTAAAGCAGGCTGAAAGTAAAGCAGAATGTGCCTTAAGGCACATTCTGATTTACTTTCAACCTGCTTTAGGTGGTCACCTGTCTTCAAAACTAGAAACAGGATAAGAGGTAAAGGGTCAAGTCTGCTTTAAGCTACAATTTGCGAGGATTTAGGAACCCTTTCGTATGTTGCAAACTCGTTACTGTTCAAAAGTGGAACTATTTTCCAACGTTAAGTGTTGAATTGATGGCGTAAAAAGCGTAACTATGGAGTAATGGGTTATGTTGTGGTTGGAATAGATACATTGCAAACCTGCACCAATCAACCAGTTATAGTCTTGTTTAACTTTGGGACGTTACTATTTCCCGTTTAAACTAAAATTAGAATACAAATCAATGTGAATAAAGCTGCTATCTTTAAAATATGTCAATTAAATTTTGTTTCAGTTGCAAACAAATTGGAACCTGCTCAGACTTGTGTTTAGAAAGTTTTCCGTTCTCGCTCCGAACTACTTGCAATAGAAAGATCGTTTTTATCACAAAAAAACGCTTTTTATGACAAGAATAACATTTTACATGTACCTATGCATTGCATACGAAACAGGCGTTCTCTGCTCATCAATCGATTAAAGCACACGACAGTTTAATTTGGTTTTAAGTGTGGTAATAAATTGTTAACGAGTACAGGGATGCCATTTCTCCGTATTTTTCCTAAATCTTCGGATTTTTTTTCTAGTTCATGGTAGCTTAAAGTAGGCTGAAAGTAAAGCAGAATGCGCCTTAAGGCGCATTCTGCTTTACTTTCAGCCTGCTTTAAGCAGCCACGTGTCAATAAAACTAGAAACAGGCGATGGGTAAAAGGTACGATTCGTAAAATCGAACTAGCAAAATGCAAATTTGGAAATCTTAGGATTTTTTATGTCAACTTATGGCGAGTACTGCAGGTCTTTTTTGGACTAAAATTACAGGCATCACAAGCTAATCAAATGATGTTTTAGTCCTTTCACGCCCAATTAACCCCTTCACTGCCTGACCCCTAGACTGGCTTCAGGGGCCCGTCTTCCGAAACGTCGTACGACAAAAACGGCCGTAGGTCAAAACTTTAAAATATATATACTTTCTGATTTCTCCATCTAATCCTGTCATGTGACATATCTTTGGAAGACAATTCCAAAGAGATGTCTCAAGACAGGATTATATAGAGAAATCAATAATAATTAGGAATTTTAGAAGCTGACTTACGACAATATCTGAAGTACGACTTTTCGTAAGACGGGACTCTGTCCCTGTAATTTTAGATTATAAATTATGATTTCTCTTTTTTTCGATTTTACAGATAAATCTGTGCTTGACTATTTAGCAGAAATAAGGCAACAATGTCACATATTTAAAACGGAGTACATAACAATAACTATCTTATTTACTAGACTATTTACCCCGAGTACTACAATTATTTACAAACAGTTAGGATCGCACGACGTCTGATCAGGATCCAAACTGGTTCGGCACCCATATCAATGTTTATTAATTCAAATTTGCCTAAAGGGATTGACAGCGACCGACGATAGCAGGTGATAGTCTACCATTGAATGGATTACAAAAACTGAAAACCAAATGCAAAATTATACCATGCGCAAAGCTGTAAATATTTGCATAGGAAACATGATTTATGTTTAAAATACAAAGACAACAAAATAATGAGCGCGGTTTGGATTCGAAATCGTGTCAGGAAGGCAACAAAATATGCCCTAAAATATAACCCTTTGATATTACTTTTCGGTAACCGGGTCATTCTTATAAAAACAAGTATGATGGTTTATGATATCATAATTGTATTGTATGCCAAATATTTGGAGCGACTTTTAAAAAAATCTACTCCGACTATAGACGGAGTGAATCGCAAAATGATAGACACAATCTAAAAAAATCAATGCGAAAGATACAATGAATGTTATTAAGAATGTTTTCACACCGATCATAATCTTTCAGTATTGCAACATACATGATTATGCCACACATTTGCTTTCATTTCTTTTATATCCGATTTGTAGTGTATGCGAAATAGTTGGGGTGATTTTAAATGAATATCTACACCACCTACAGATAGGGTAGATAAACGGTGGAAAAAACCCTAATACACAAACAAACTAGGATTCATTTTTTCATGAGAATATTTTTATACCGGTCATAAGTTTTATTGCAACATGCATGATAATGCCACACATTTGTTTTCTTTGAGTATTTTATTTTTCTTGTAAATACACCACCTGGTTATCAGACTCTGTAAGACAATAAACATCATTAACTAGGTGCGGTTTTTATAACTTTTTAAGCAGAATATATGCCAAGGTTTATGCACAAGAGAATTTAAATTCTTCTTCAATTAGCTCAAGGCAGATGCTAAGAACACTCGTAAATATTTAATGCTACAGTACGCCCCTGCTTTTAAGACAACTTAAACAAGACGTATTGATGTATTATACATGTACATGTAGTGAAATGCTAGTTTCAAGCACAATGAATGCAAAGCAGAGCGCTCCTATAGGAGCGCTCTGCTTTGCATTCATTGTGCATTAAGAACTTATATAACTGAAACATTTCAAAAATGGCCTTATTTTGATGATTTTTTTTTCGAAATAGTATAGTTTCTATGTACATCTAATTCTTAACACAAACAATGCCAAGTCGTTCACGCCTGTTGCTTTTCTAATAGGCTACAATGTACTGTGAAAAAACGTCTTAACGCAAACAAAACGTAGATCTAAACAGAATGCAATAAAATGTACGAAATAACCAATTTTATGAAATTTCTCGATATTTATTTTGATATAAGTGGCAAACAGTTTAGAGCTTGGTCAGATACCGGGTAACCCGCTGTCGTATTTCTTTCCACAGTTTGCAGTGGATATAATTGTTTAAGCATAGACGCGTTAATTGGGGATGACAACATATTATCAACTGTATAGTGAATACCCTTTAATCATTGCAGGTGTCTGACTGTAGGTTCAGTAAATTACCAACAACCTGTATACAGTGGAGAATCTGTTATTCTTTCAGACGCCGGCTCCAAACTGTTTGCCACTCAGATAAAAATGAATTGTAAGGAATATCTAAAATTTGACATTTATAACGTCTAAGTGTTTTGCGTTTGCGTTTCGTTTGCGTTTAAACGGGAGATAATAATGTTTTCTCCACTGTAGCTTCATTAGGTTTTCAAGGATTAATTAGCACATTTTTGTCTTACAAATGCTGTAAACAAAAACAGGTTAATTATTAACCCCTACACTGCCTTACCCCAAATACAACGGTTATTTGCAAACAGTTAAAATCCTGATTAGACGCCGCGTAATGCGGCGTCTAATCAGGACTCAAACAGTTTGACACTCATTTCAATATTTCTTACAGTGCATCAGATACTATTCTTCAAGACTGACTCACTGATTGATTGGTTGAATGACTGAGTGTTAGTTTGAATCACTCATTCATTCATTCGGTCATTCATTCAGCGATATACTGAGTGCTGGTGGAGGCTGTGAATTGAGCTCTACTATCAGGGTAAAGACAGCATGGGGAAAATTCAGAGAACTTCTGCCAATCCTGACATCTAGATCCACCCCTGTTGCTACCAGAGGGAAAGTCTATGACAGCTGCATCAGAAGTGTCATGCTGTATGGAAGTAAACGTTGTGCACTCTCTCAGTCCTCACTCGCTAGACTCCGTTGGAACGATAGGGCCTTGATCAGATGGATCTGCCATGTTAAACCAGACCAGACCCAGCATGTTAGGTCAGAGACCTTACTTGAGACATTGGCCATCCAACCGCTGGACGTTATACTTAGGGCTAACAGACTACGTTGGTTTGGACATGTTGAAAGAAGCAGTGGACCAATCAGGGATCTCATGCAGGGATCTGAAAGTGGCCAGTCATAAGAAAACCGGACGCCCAAAGAAGACCTTGAGAGAAACGATCAGGCAAGACCGTGTACAGTGGCAGATGGTGAAGGTGGACCCCCACGCCCGTGATCACTGGAGACGATGTATTAAGACAGCCAGACAACGTCGAACCCCTGACGAAGGGAACACAGACGCTAAACTAGGATAGTGAGTGTGAGTGATTCAGTCACTCATACTCGTTCATTCATTCATGACACATTAACATGTATTATACGCATTTTGTGCTTGAGAATGTGTGTAATTGTACTACAAACTATTGTTATACATATCCTTAAGTAAAAGTGCTGATAAATATCGTAATACTTTTCATTTTTACATAATTATAACTGAAAATGTCTGGCTCTCCCAGTATATTTTGCCAACTTAATCATTCTGTTAATTAAACCCGTATCTCTCCCGGAATCTAATAGTAAACAATCTTCTAAAATGTTTGATTGATTGATTTTATTTTGGCAATAGTGGCATAACATGGCAATACAAATGCATACACATATAATAAAATCTATAATAAATAATGTATACACATGAAAATGCACATGATATGCTCACCAATACCAAGGATTACACACAAAAGGGAAAATGTATTTTCCCTTATTTCCATTGTGGCCCCCGATACTAGTGGCAGATCCATGAAAGTCATGTATTGATTACATATAGAAAATTGTAATTTAATGATATGAAAATATTTAGCAAGTTTTTAATATCACATAGGTTTAACTAACTGATAATACACAAACTTATTTGTGTGTCAATATGTAGGTTTTGTCTATGTATACGTGTACACAATGTATTATGTTTTCCTCATGTATTCATGTATATTATGAAGTGAGTGTAATAAAGGAAATTTAAATTGAAATTGCCCAGTGAACGTGTGATATTACACCAGTGGAATATTGAATGTTTGTTTCCGACTCGACCTGTTCGTCCAATAGCGCTGTATGAAGCAGGACGCCAAATGAATTCATTTGTGATGAGGTTACCATGAACAACGACACGAGTTGGCGGAAACACATATGTAATGTTAAATGTATAGTGTTAAATGGTGATAATAGTCTCTTATGATTCTTTAAAGAATGGCATGGTAAACATGTTATGATATGAAATGTGATATAATGTATATATGTATATGAAATGTAACCATGATGAGACTCAAATAAAGATTAAATCAAATCATATGGCAGAGGGCCTACACATATTCACACTCAATTAACTAAATATAGGTTTTTAAATTGTTTATGTGATATATAGAATCTCACATTTGTGCGCAGTAATTATCACTCATGTAAGATACTCGTATGCGTAAACACGGTTTTCCAATGCAAGTCTCTTTGTACCGGCATCCGACAATGTCCTAACCACATGCCATTGTTATTGTAACACGTCAAAATGTCCATTTATAGCCATTGTTATTTGCTGTAATTAATTGCATTGCGCTTCGTTTAATTATTTTCCTGCCAAGTTTTATCGCCTGTTCTAACCATCTTACCGCCAATATATTACCTGCATTAATAGTGTCGTTTGCAGTATCTTTAATGTCTGCATTGGGGCTGTTTTGACTGAAGAAATGTCCATACGAGTTTCAAACAGTTTGGATCATGAACAGACGCCGCGTTACGCGGCGTCTGATCAGGATCCAAACTGCTTGCAAAGTCACCTTTTGGCGCGGTTGTCAGTGATAGAGTTAAGCGGGAAAGAAATACACATCTCCCACTGAACAATAAATAGGGAATGGCAAGCTCCTGGTGATTAGTCGCTACTTCGCGCCTAGTTATCATGCTAAATTCTAACAACTGAGATATAATTTACGAGCTGACCTCACACATTTGAGATAATAAGCTCAATGGTAAATATAGATAAGATTATAAGTATTTTCAAAGGGAATAAATGTTGGAAGGTTCTACAGATAAATCGGCTACTACACATTAATGTTCAAAATGTATTCGATGAAAACTTGGGGCTAGACAAGGTGTTGAATTTGTACTTTTGCTGTTAATTGATAAACAATGTACATGTAGTTCAAAATGTCGTTTAAAAAGAATGAAATAAATATAATAACTGCATTTTTACAGATCAAACTTTCATTGAATTGTGAACATCAGACTGTTATATTTTAGTCTGATGTTTACTCAATGAATTAAATTTCAATATTACACAGAAAAATACAATTATATATTTATATATTATATTCATTGGAAGTTCTGCTGCTAATGCGTTCTTACCCAGACAGTAATTAGTAGCAGTGTAAAATGAAACTTTCAGTTATGAACAATAAATTGCTATACCTACATGTACCTACAAGCGTTTTAGTTGAGCCTGGGATCGTTCTCAAGCATTTGATAGGAGAGATTTGAGCTTTGTGCTCAACTCCGACCAATCAAATGTTTGAGAACGATATCAGAGGCTTTATACTGAAACTCTTTATAACTTTGGTCCTATTGTCATACAGCTCTCATTTTGATAGAAAACTCAAGACGCGATGCAAATGTTTTATACCCTTGGGTCCAGCTAGATTGAGACAATGTATGGAACACTTCATTCGGGGAAAAAGATGCATGATGATATACGAGTATGGCTCATGCTATAGAATCGTCAGTTTAAACACCCGAAAACAAATTATCCGCTGTCCAATCGTTGACCAGTCTGTCCGCCCGTAGGTGAACATTTTCTAGTTGGCACTCAATTACCTTCATTTTATACCCAGCTTAATCGTACTATAAAAATCAATAAGACTATAAATTAGAAGACTTATGCAACTTTCTCTAGATGAGATCTGGAAGAACGATAAACCATGTCCTTGCGGTACTATCGTTCATATTTGGAATAGCGGCGTCCCCTTTGAAAACAAAATTCAACACGAATGTATACTTACCATTTTTGATTCTGACCTTACGCCCAATAATCCAGTGTCTGATATAGATCCAAACTGTTTGCAAATGCCATTTAAGGACGCATTGGTATTGCAAAAGTATAAACACAATATGACGTCATTGATCACTTCAACCATTTTTCAAATACAGCTCTCCCTCTTTACAACGACACCTAACGAGAGACACTGATCGTGTGCGTTATTCAAAGGGAGTCGTTAAAGAGAGGGAATTTGCAAACAGCTTGAATCCAGATCAGACGCCGCGTAATGCGGCGTCTGATCTGGTTTCAAGCTGTTTGACACTCGTCATTAAGTTTATCTTGTGTCAAAATGTCAGATATTTAACTTTGAGAAAAACCGCAGAAGACAATTTGAAGCAGACGACATTGAAGTCGTGAAAAGGCTGGACATAGTCGTTTTGTTTAGGGAACTACGACAATGGTCGTTGTAAGGAGGGAATCGTTAATGGGAGGCCGTTGGAGGGAGGGGACACTGTATTCGCAACCTATTTGTACATGTCCCAATATGATTCCTTCTAGCTGCAACGCAGTCTAACTGTTTAACTTAACAAATTCACAGTTTTAATAGGCTATGTTTAACCCTTTCCCCTATAGAAGCGACTTTTAGCGTATTTAATTTATTCCTCCGCTGAAGAAAATAGTTCCAGTTTATGCCCTCATGAACAATTACTATTACAAATATTTTATATAGCCTACCAGATTTTTAGCTTAAAGCAGGCTGAAAGTAAAGTAGAATGTGCCTTAAGGCACATTCTGCTTTACTTTCAACCTGCTTTAAGTGGTCACCTGTCTTCGAAACTAGAAACAGGTTATGGGGTAAATGGTTGACATGTGCTCTCGTCGTTTTGTTCCAATATTAATTTAATACTTCGTAGTTTGCTAGCTTCTTTACTTCGAACTACTCGGCGGCTAATCTGGATCCGAACTGTTTACAAATATTAGTTGCGGCACACTTGGATATTAATTGTTGTTCAGTACAAATAATTTGTTTGCAGTTTTCTTGTATTTTTTTCTTATTGTACCGTTTAGCTCGACTTGAAAATTAATGAAGATATACGATATTATGCACGTCTTTTATGCAGGGGAAAACATAAAAATACCATCAGATTGGACATTTCTCCTTGCAATAAATCACCAATAAATACAAGAAAACAACATCTGCGGCGGAAGGCCTGGCGCTCTGCAGATTTCCATTTATCTTTAATAGAATTATTTGGCGCGGTATCAATATGTTCTCGTGAATGTGTTAATGGTTTGAACATTTGCAGATTTGTTTTTACCGTGTACTTTGTAATGGCATTTCGAACAAGAAACTTCAAATATTTCATTTTGAAATTGGTCTCGTTGGGTTAACGTGTCAAAACAAGCTTGCACGTTGAAGGAAAAGCTGATACTAGTATACGGTGAAACCCCTCTAAACCGGAACCTCTAAATACCGGAATTCTCTCTTAGCCAGACAAACCATTTGGTCCCGTTTCCAACCCTTCTTTATTTTAACCCATTACACCATAAATAATAGGCACAGATGCCTATAACAAAACTAGACACAGGCGATGGGGTAAAGGTACGGTTCGTAACATCGCACTTGAAAAATGCAAATTTGGAAATCTTAGGATTTTTCATGTCAACTTATGGTAGCCATGTTAGCACAGAAATGCGGGAAAATGGTAAACATGTAACACTATTACTTTAACCTTAATGTCTAGTAGAACGTATGATGCATGAATGAAATAAACGGAGAATAAGTGCACTCAATCCACTAATGTACTGCCTCTTTATCGAATAGATCATGCGACGATGCTGTTTAGTTGCGCAGTGTAATCACTGTTGTCATAACCTAACCTACAGTGCGATCACCACTGTATATTTCTCGTATATAACTATGCAAATGAGGTTGTCTTACTAAAAATGTGTATTCTTACCCAGTCAAAATACGTAAACAAATATGGCGTTAAATGAAATTTTTATCGGCGATCGAGTGGCTACAGATTGGAAGGACATGGGCTTGTTTGCTCCCTTGATTTATTATGAATCAATTGGAATTAACCTTGGAAATATATTTGGCATGTTTACTCACTGGGGCGATCAATTCGCGCGTCATACTTTGATATATATGGGGAAGTTAGCAAGCTAACATAAGTATCGAGATGGTGAAAACACAATATTTCCAGGTTATGTTATAAGTATAATCTAACATTCGTGTTCATAATATATTTTTATTAATATATAAATTGTTCTTTTCTAATATTTCGATCTCAAAGAAAATCACGTCAAAACACACGTCACATTTTCATAATAAAAAGGCCCATAGAGGTCAAAAAATTAGAAAAGAGCAATTCATATATTAATATTAATTCAAAACCCTATCTGGAATATTGAGAAAAAAAATTGCATAATTTATTGGATTTATAAAATTCGTCTTTTAGAAAACGATAAAACGCGGTCAGCCTCATTCTTTTGTTTTTCTGAAAGAGTTTATAAATTCAATAAATTATGAACACTCATGTAAGATCCGATATGTCCTTAAAATATATAATTTTTCTCGCAACGATCATAACAGTGAAACCCCTCTAAACCGGAACCTCCAAATACCGGAATTCTCTCCAAACCGGACAAAAACTTTGGTCCCTTTTCCCTCCCATTGATTAACCTTTGATTAATTCCTTCACTGACGAAAATACATTCATCAGAAATAGTTTCTATATTCTAGCAGTTGATAGCTTAAAGCAGGTTGAAAGTAAAGCAGAATGCGCCTTAAGGCGCATTCTGCTTTACCTTCAATCTGCTTTAAGTCGTCAGCTACCTTTCATACTAGAAACAAGCTATGGGTTAAAACCCCTCTAAACCGAAAACCCCTCTAAACCGGATGTTTTTGTTGTCCCCATACATGTCCGGTTTAGAGGGGTTTCACTGAATATACAATTTCGAAGATAAGTAATTCGGTATAATAGAATTAACAAAGCATGACAGTAACAACAAATTGTATAAACATAAACTTCACAAAGAGACCTTCCTACCTTGTCATGATTATGGGACTTAATTGTCATGGGGAATACTTTCTGTTAATTAGACAGATATTATCCCCTCTGCCAAAAACTAAAAGGACGGCAGGTCGTTGATTTTGATCATATGCGCTTCTTTGCAACAAATGGAATTAGCCGAAATCATCATCTCATCTAATCATCCCTCATCAATCACCGGCGCTGTATGACCTTTTTTGTGTCGCAGTTCCGTAAAATCCAACTCACCCATCCTAAAGGTCAACACGAACGTCGGCCTAAGACGCTAGTTTATAATTTGTTCTGGGTTGATGATACATGTACATAGCGGTATTTTAACATTTTACCCAATAACCTATTAATAATATTAAAGACAGGTGATCACTTAAAGCAGGTTGAAAGTAAAGCAGAATGTGCCTTAAGGCCTGCTTTAAACTACCATCTGTTAGGCTATATAAAATATTTGTTATGGTAATTGTTCATGAGGGTATAAACTGGAACTATTTTCTTCAGCGGAGGGATACATTAAATACGCTAAATGTCGCTTCTATGGGGCAAAGGGTTAAAATTAACTGGCATGTTATATTTGCATACTTTTCGATGTACTCCTATCTAGAAGCTATGACTGCCATTTCAAAATGCAAACGGAAATATGAGCATACAGTAGAGTGCATATTTGTTAGATAATGGCACAGGGCTCCAGATAAGGGGGAGTAAACTGAACAAATCCAACATTTTCTCACTTTTTCCAGCACCAAATTCTATACTGTGACTACTCATTAGAATCGTCTTGAAGAGACGATTCTAATGAGTAGTCACACCATAGGTTGTTTTTTTCAGAAATAAAGATTTTAGTTTTTGAAATACTCCCCTAATTGGAGCCCTGACGTCATACATGAAACCATCGACGTGTTTGGTGCACTTATATTGCAAGATAGTATCAATTTAAAATTGTTAAACTCTCTTAAAACATATAAATGTGCAGTTTTAATGTTTAAACGTGATAGAAATACGATTACAAGTAGTGCTGAAACGATTACCCGGGTAACCGTTAACGGTTATGAACTGCCGATTAACCGGTTACAAAGTCGGTAACCGGTTACTCGGAAGCCATTTTGTATAACAAAAATGAAGCCCCATTTGTCGGGAGCTACAGCCTTTCCGTTCACTTGAAGTGTTTTACTCAAAGATGTACATGATATTTAAGTTTTAAAATACAGTAGCATGTTGATTGATAAGGGTAGGGCGTTTCCTGATTTTTGTAAACATGTACACGGAGCTCAATACACAAACGATGCCGTTTACAAAGTATTTTATGTGCACAATTCAATATACGTTACAGGTGTTCTCAACACTGAATACTCGCTGCATGGTGTCGTTTTATTTTAAGTTGAGTTATTAAAGAACCCTTATTTCACATGTCTTTACAATAAATGCCGATTGAACAATTTTAATTTACAAAAAACGTGTCTTCGAATTATTGTTTCCTTCGCTACTTTGACAGTTGAGCTTGACACGCTTACTAACCTTCTGACGTCGAAATATTCGGTTTGCTTTGGATTTCTACCCTAGTAGCTATATATGACGTTCGTGTAGAGAAAACACGTAAACCAGGGTTTCCAGGAATATCCGCGTGTCAATTTCAAATATATTTTTAGACCACCCAATCAAAAACGATAAAATAATAAAACCCGGTTAGCTGAATCTACACTTCAATTGGATCGTCTCATATTTTGTCAAGGTTTAAAATAAGACAATAATGGGACCAATTAATTATCTATAACACAATGCGGGATACAAGGTCTTCATATTCGGCCGCGCATAATTATTCCGTGTGCTGGAGTTATTTTACAAATGCAACTTATTTAGAGAAGACATGGAATAGCCGCTTTTTAAACGATTTATTGATCCACAGATTCATGCAGTATACATGTAAGTTCATTAAATAAGATCAATAAATCTTATTTTCTCTTTGCAATTTATTAAAGACCTACGTCGGCATGCATGGTAAAATAGTTAGAAAAAAGTATAACATTCATAAAAAAATCTTTGGCACCAAGACTTTATTATTGTAATATCGTTTACACACGCAAACCGATCTCCAAATTTGTAATTGTTTATAGGTAAAACAGTTGAACGTTACCGTGTACACGTGAAACGTCCAACCCTTACTGACTCGGCATATTAAAGTTACGATTAACCGGTTAACCCCGGTTACGAGCAACGATTAACCGGTTACAAATTTCTGGTAACCGTTTCAGCACTAAAAATTTACAAGGATAATATCACTAATTGATTGTAAATTTAAACGTTCAGCTACATCTTGTATTGCAAGATTGAATTGAGTCGAATACATGTTTGGGATTTCAAAACGACTTTAGAACATCTATAGTGGAGAAAACGTCATTCTTTCCAAATAAACGTGTTTATGCTTAAAACGTTATTTCCATTGCAGACAATTTGAAGCCAGATCAGAAGCCGGCGTCTGATCAGGCTCCAAATTGTTTGCCACTTAGATTAAAATGAATCCTAAGAAAATCTAGATATTGATATTTTCTACATTCCATTGAAATGCATTCGTGTTTCGTTTGCATTTAAACTGTAAAGACATTAAATATTATCTTCTCCAACTCTTATACGTTTGAACTAGTCAAACACCGTAACTAACAACAGCATTGCCCGGAAAGAACCCTTTCGGTGCCAAATTAACCGTGAGGATTTTACCCCTTCACCGCTTTATTTTCTTCTGCTTCAATATTGTTGTTTGCAAGATCGTTTCAAAGTAAGATTCAATGTAGAATGACTTAAAAAAATATCAATACGAGTGTCAAACAGTTTGGATTCTGATTAGACGCCGCGTATCGCGGCGTCTGACCAGGATCTTAACTGTTTGTATGTCGACTTTATGCGACGTATGTACAGTACTGAACCTTATTAAATTAAATTGATAATCGCAAGCGAATTGCCATCGAATCGCGCGCTTCAAAAAACAAATCCTACGTTTGAATATTTTTACGCGAATTTTCCGAAGCGGTTGTGACATAAATGGAATCGAAAAAAATAACGAAGGCATATTTGCGAACGTTTGTGAGATACACCATTCAAGAAAACTTACCCGAGGGTAAAGTTTAAACTTAGTACTTTGAATCGCAAGCGAATTGCAAGCGAATTGCAAGCGAATCGCAAATATTGTTAATTTAATAAGATTCAGTATTGTACCGGAAGGATTAATAAGGTTATATAGATATTATATTATATGATTATGAAATATGTATATGCACCTGTCAGCTACAGGGAAAATGCACGACTTGTACTGTACTTGTATGCTGTCAGTACCAGAAAAATATGACAACAAAATCAATCAAAACATTAATTGAAATCACTTTGTAAACAAGGAATGCTTCTACATAGTTATATTATCGAGGAAAGTTGCATACTATAACTTATAATTGAACGCCCACACATAAAATAAATTAATGAAGAATATTTGCGCAGGAAAGAAGGTACGACTGCCGTTTGATGTTTTGTATGGGCGAATGTTGTTGTCGTTTTATCCGGCTTAAGTGTACGGTCAGAAAATATTGCATAACCTTGTCGGTGTCATATGCGTCTGAATTCGACTTTGTAAACCGTTTGGATCAGGATCGGACGCTTTGTAACACGGTGTCTGATTCACACGGCGTCTGATCAGGATCCAAACTATTTGGTACTCGATATTTCTTCAGTGATACTGTCGGAAATTGATTTTGTCGTTTAAAGAAGTGAATTGGCAATCCATTCAATACAATATTGGAAGTCTTATTTATCAATTACTTATCAATTGTACTTTTCTGAAATTCATTTATTGGTACACATTTTATATAATATAGAAAACTTTGTATGTCAAATTACTAACGGATACGGTAAAATACGGTAAAACATCTCTATTACGACAACTAAACTTTGTTAATTGTTAGGTGTTTACCACAGGTGACTGCTTAGAACCTTTCTGTTTTACTATGACCTTTCTTTAAACTGTTACAGTGGAGAATCTGTTATTCTTTCTCAATAAACGCGTTTACGCTAAAACTATTATTTGCAGTGCAAACAGTTTGGAGCCAGATCAGACGCCGGGTAACCCGGCGTCTGATCAGGCTCCAAACTGTTTGCCGAGTGTTTTGCGTTTGCGTACGTTTGCGTTTAAACGGGAAAGAATAACAAATTCTCCACTATACCTGTCTTTTATACTATCTCTTAGGTTTCGTTTTAGTGGTCGTAATAGAGAGGTTTTACTGTACTTACATTGTGGCTGGTGCAACGTTTAACTGTGAAATGAAATCAAGCAAAAATAAACCCATCAACAACAAAGTACATGTAGTAGTGTTAATAAATAACTGTTCAAATTATTGTTACAAGTTGCATTCACATACAGTGAAATCCCGCTAAACCGGAACCTCTAAATACCGGAATTCTCTCTTAACCGGACGAAAACTTTGGTCCCGTTTCGGAACCCTTCTTTATTCTAACCCATTACACCACAAATATGCAATTTTACACCTTTGATTTATTCCTACACTGAAACTTTTTCTATACTCTAGCAGATGATAGCTTAAAGCAGTATGAAAGTAAAGCAGAATGCGCCTTACTTTCAACCTGCCTTAAGTGATCAGCTATCTTCCATATTAGAAACAAGCTATGGGTTAAAACCCCTCTTAACCGGATTCTCCTCTAAACCGGACGTTTATGTTGTCCCCAAACGTGTCCGGTTTAAAGGGGTTTCACTGTATCACAGATAAGACGTCGAAACATGCATGTTGCAACGTTTGATTTTAGTCCGCAGTACTTGAAAACGCTACAAAAGGCGGATGAAAGGCATGGGAAAGGCAACGATAGAAATTGAAGGCACGTTTCTTAAACAAATCCCAAAAATTCTCCATTCCTCATATTAGATATTATATATCATCCAGCTATATTGGCGATACTGTAATATGGGTATTGCACACAGACTCTGCATAACTCTTGCGACTCATCCTGGTTCGAACTGTTTTACATCTGGTGCTATTTCGGTTTATTTAAAATTGAACGCAGATAAATCAGGGCACAGGTTTTTAATCCAGCGTTTAAAGACTTTTCCTCAGTCCATTGATGGACTAACTCCCCTCTTGTTCTCGATAGGAGAGAAAAAGCATGCAGCTAAAGCTGCGAGCGGGTATACCAATCTCAGTTTACCTGATGAGGCCTAGATAAACTCATGCTCTAAAGGCTTTTCAATGGTTATTTCTAACCAAACTAGCAAATATAAAGGTCGGGTCTCACATGAAACGCTTCAATAGTTCAATGTGCACAAGGCCTATGCTTTTTGCAAGGAAATTGTCTGGCAAGGTGTTATGATAGAAAATTCGTCAGATGTCTTTAAGATGAGACTGAGATCGTTCCAAGCATTTGGTTTGAGCGTTTATTTAGTTATTTGCACAACCATGACCAATCAAAAGCTTGAGAACGAGCTCACGCGTCATTAGAATGTTTTTGATACATGGACTAGATCAGAATTGGCGCAAACGATACTTTTTTGCAGAATACAATTTTATTGTTTCTCACGGTTCGGTATTACAGAGATACACGAACAATCTTGGTATCGTCATAAGTTATTACAATTAAAACTGATGGACAGCGCAAATCACTTTGACAGATGTTTCAGAGGATTACTTCCGAAGGTCAATAACACAGATGGACATCACATGAACAATACTTTAACACTTATTTTTATATAAATAGTAGTCAATTGTTTGACACAAGCTGTTGTATCCATTCCGTTTTAAGAATAAGACTATACTTACTTGCTGATGTCTGAACCCAATAATCTCTATTGTTCACAACAGTACATTAAAGACATCAGCAAGCTGTGTAGAATCGGTCGAGATTCCGCAAATTGCCGAATCTCTTGGGTCTATACTGTTTGCTACTTCATATGAAATAATATGTTGTATGTAATATCACTGCAGTGCCGGTAGATCACCACTCGGTAGATCACCACTTTATACGTATAATGAAATCTTCCAGCACACACAAAGGGGTAGGGGAGAGGGCATTGCAATATCAAGACAATTACCTATTGACCCTGTGTGCCACGTTTGAGTGTCCTTTCCGCACATTGTCCATATAAAGACTACATATGTCTATACAAACAGTGATTGCATTAAGTCTAAGGTTCCAAAACATCCCTAAATAGTTATAACTACACTTGACTTAATTGGAATCTGGAATTGGCCATTAAATGTGTCAAGGGTCAATAAGTTAGATTAATATGGGAACATTCAATATATTTTATTGTAATTATTACTTGTGTTCACCTTTCAGAGCTCCAGATAAGCAGGTCATATAAACAGCTTAACTCCCTAACGCCTCTACGATACATGATGTTTTGAATGCTCATTACAATTATGGCTGAGTGACGATAACAGGGTTTTTGCGGAGGAATAAACGTTGGTAAAATGGTTTACTGCCTCTTATCTACGGTGTAAGTCATACGCTTATAAAGCGTTTGAGACCATTCTCTAACTTTTGATTTGTCAAACATAGACTAAACGCAACCGTTTTATAATTGTGCAGCGAAATCTTTGAAGCATTGTTTGATCACTATTAATCAATAAACTAGTAATTATGGTCCGTATCATTGCGTCTGATGGAACGTTTGATCTCAAGATATCTTACTGAAGCATTGATCAATGCAACGAGAGTGTGACAGTTTCAATATGTTATACAAGGAAGAAAGATATTACTTAAATACATTACTTGAACTAGCAAGGATGGTTAAACCAAGTCAGGTGAAAGGTTGGAAAATAAGCATGCAAACCCTGCTGAATATCCTAGCAAAGAATCACTAAAGCGTCTCATGTGAGGCCCGTCTCTTATTTGTGATTGTTTGGTTTGAAAAAAAAAAGGTATTGAGTTTGAGTATGTCAGGGTCTCTCTAGACAAAATGAGATGGCTATGCTACATGTTTCGTGCTCTTTAAAGTTACTTTCACTCCTAGTGAGAACAATAGGGGATCATTAAGAAGACTGTGGTAATGTTTAAAACCCTTTGCTTTAGAAATACGCCTTTTTAGGCCTATTGTTTTCATCCACTGAAGACAATAGTTTCAATTAATCAATATTCACCATATGTAGTGCTTTCAATATTCAAGGAGATTGTAGCTTAAATCAGGTTTGAAATAAAGTAGAATGCGTCTTAAGGTAGCTTGATAGTTTCGATACTGCAAGCGGATTTTTCTTATTTATCATCATGATTTATAATTTATTCTCCCATTTTATAGCTGAATGGTTTCAGTGGTACACATGTCACCACAAAATGTCTTTTTTAAAATTTTTTTTTTATTTTTTTACGATTTTATAAGACAAATTTAAAATAAATTCAAACAGCGATTTAAAAGCCGTCTTTATTTGTAATGCCTTTAAAATTGCCCATAATACTCTTCATTAACATATCTAGGGATCGGTGTCTCAGATGTTTAAAATTCCCCTTCAAACTATTATTATGTAACATCAAAGTTATTTTACCGTTTAAACTCGATTTCTATTACGTAATGCTTTGCTGTGAACAGCCAGAGAACCTCATCAACATTCTGAGACACAGTTCCCTCAAGAAGATAATATCCTTTCATCTGCTTTAAACCGCATGAAAATCGGATCCCAACCGCGAACACAATCGTTGTTCAAACATGCCGCGTGTCTGAAAATAAGGAGGTGCAGAAAACGTCAATTAACTGATAAGCGTATCATTTTGACTGTCTGACACAGAGCGAATACCCCCGGGGTTCAACTATGTCCTTTTTGTTTCAACCAATAAGAAGACACATATTTCGTAAGCGATTTGCCTAAGCTCCACCCTAAATAAAATATACCAATCATAATTCAATAATGATTTTAACATGCGAAACCCATAAATCACGCAACAGCAGCTGTAGAACGCCTCTAGCTGGTCACATGGCTGGACTACGGAGTGCTGAATGAGGTGTGATTAATTGATCAGATAGCCGTGTAATGCGTTTGGTTTGGTGTGGGAGATTTTGGTAAAATGTAGAACAGAATGTCGGCTATCAAAATCGGAAAAAAGGTTAAAAACACAATTTTTGCAGTTTTAAAGCTATCAAGACACCTTAAGGCAAATTCTGTTTTATTTTTAACATGCGTTAAGTATTTAAAACTTAAAATAGGCTATAGGTTATAATTATATAGAAGTCCCGCGTGAAAAGAGCAATGTATATGAATCTGTTATTATATTCATAATGATAGTAGTAGAAGTAATAATAAGAATAATAGTAATATATAATTATAAGTCCCGTGTGAACAGAGCAATGTATAAGAATCTGGTATATTGATTATAATAAAAGTAATAATAATAATAATAATAATAATATATAAGTCCCGTGTGAACAGAGCAATGTATACGAATCTGGTTTGATTATAATAAAAGTAATAATAATAATAATAATATACAAGTCCCGTGTGAAAAGAGCAATGTATATGAATCTAGTATAATAATCATAATAAAAGTAGTAGTAGTAATAATAGTAGCAATATATAGGTCATGGGGTAAGGATTGTCGCCTTCGTACACAGTGGTGTACACACTGGTTACCAAAATGATGAAGTCTGACAAGATTTTGCGTCAGTCGACATCTAATCATAATCGTTCTTCAGCTTTCTTGGCAATCAGATAAAATTATTCAAGTAAAATGTTATATGTTTTATCCTTTGTTTTTAACCATTGACTATTATGTTGTCAAATGTGAGCGCCAATATCATAACATTATAAAATTACAATTAATGGTGAAAATGGTTTTCACAAGCGAACATTTACCTTTTATAAAGAAAACTTTAAAACGACAATAAAGCGGTGTAGGAGTAAAACTCTCCCGAATACTTTGAGCATGAAAGGGTTAAAGTAGAAAACGAGTGTCAAACACTTTGGAAAACTGTTTGTAAACGTACTTTTAAGCGTTATTGAGAGTGAACTGGTTATGCCAGTCTATAACAGCATAATTTTATGCTGACCATTGCTATATTTTACAGCTTGAACCTAATAGTGATGGGGAATATTCGATATCATTTTGCATCATATTGACAGATTGACGAATGTGATAATTTCACGGAGCTTCAATTTTCTGCCTTCCATCAATTTCCCTCATAAGTGGGAAATGTCACGCGCGTAATTGTATCCGAGGCAGTAGGATTGGCGCCAGTCTGGTTTCGATTGCAATGACGTCATCAATTTAAAATAGTTGTCGTCTGCTTTTTATTTAATTCAAATTATAGATAGTATGACTACCTATTGAAATCAGTATCAAACATTTCGGACCCTGATCAGACGCCACGTTACGCCTGCGTCTGATCAGAATTCAAACTGTTTGAGAAGAATTGTTGTACTCGGGGTAAGGCAGTAAAGGGGTTTACTCTTATCATATTACATAATTGTCTGTTACACGATTAGCTTCTGAAAAAACAACGCAAAGTATATTTATGTTATTTAAGAAAAAAAACACGTAAATACGAAAGTCAAACAGCTAGGGTTTTCTTCAAACACATGGTTTCTTGGCGTGTGGTCAAGATACAAACTGTTTGCAAATATTACTGTTAACTTAGTCTGCCTTGGCATGATTAGGGTAAATGCAAATATGTTTGTGAAAATGCTACGAGATTTCTTTCATAAAACCTGACAAAATTATATCTTATTTCATTTTAGATCATATAATGGTTTACATCGTTACAATAATGGGTAATATTGTATAATGTTATTTTACGAGGGAGTGTCAAACAGATTTTTTAAATAAATTTGAATTAATAAAAGATTTTATCACTACATCATGGAAACACAACCTTCCTCATTTTGCTCATTGCAATTTCCCCTAGTGCTGTCAATGTTGATATTAATGGTATTCTTTAACAATTTGGATCCTAATGGGATGTACCTCGGTGCATTACCGGGTCAACACTGTTTGGCACCGAAAGTGTACATGCTCAAGAATAGGAAATTCAATTTGAATTTTCAGATACTGAAACCACCATAATAAAAACACAACTTTTGTAAAACTTATTGTTTGTAACAGAGACAAGCTGTCCAAAAGGTCAGAATATTCATGTCTAACGCGTACAAGAAATTCTAGCTATTCCATAATAGCCGCATCTTAATTAGGAATATTTAGCTAATTGATGGTGTTTTTAAGCATTGATGTATTAACTTATTGATTAAAACATGATGACAGTAAAGCAAAACTCCTTTATCAGCTTTCTGCTTAAGATTCAATCTGATTGTAGTAGCGGTCTCATGCGAAATGATGTTCATTGTTGGCTACTGGCAGTATACCACCCGACCCGTCGTTGGAACATTAAAACATTAATGAATACAGCGCTCCCTCTCTACAACGACACCCACTGGGAGACAAAAATATGTGCGTTGTCGGAGGGAGTCGTTATAGGGAAATACATTGGCTTATATTTGCAAACAGCTTGAATCTAGATCAGACGCCGCGTAAAGCGGCGTCTGATCAGGATTTATGCTGTTGGTCACTCGTCATTAAGTTGTTTTCTGTCACAATGTCCATTAAATAAATAACTTTCAGAAAAACACCAGACGACAATTTAAGCAGACGATACTGCAGTCGTAAATAGGTTGGACATAATTGTCCTGTTTAGGGAACAGGGACAAATGTCGTTGTAAGGAGGGGGTTGTTGTTGGGAGGGCCGTTGTAGCGGAGGGAGCAATGAACACCCACAAAATAAACAATGAGTCAGACATCTTCCATTATATGTTGTCACCACACCTCGTAACACATTTCTTTATGATTTGTGAATTTTAAACTGTAATGTAGTTTCAATTCCCATTTTAATACACAATAAAAGAATGGCGTATTTTCCATGAATCATAAATACTACAGTTCTACTTCTCTACAATCTGAACACACGGGAATACAACGATTTAGTGTGTCGTTCGGAGGGAGTTGTTATAGGAGGATGGAATTGGCTTACATTTGCAAACAGCTTGAATCAAGATCTTGACGCGGCGTCTGATCTTGATTCAAACTGTTTGTCACTCGCAATTATGTTTTTTATGTCAAAATGTCCAATATGTGACTTTGAGGAAAGCAACAGACGATAGTTTTAACCAGGCGATATTACAGACATGAAAAGGTTGGACATAATAGTCTTAGCCATCCCCTCCGTGGCGTTAATAGACAATGTTTTGACTGAAAAGACCGCAGACGTAGAACCGATGCCAACATATTGAACAATATTGCCTGTTCAATTTTTCTTGGCAGTGTTATATTGAACAATATACCACGCGATCAATATTCTATTATCAACTTGATAGGCAATTTATTTCGTTTCTCTGATAATAAGGTGTAGCATATAACGGAATATGTGCCAGATTTATTACCTAATGCATTCATCTATCTGTCATATAATAGAATTACGTAACTCCCACGCCTATGACGACATTCCAGACAATGCCTTAACACAAGTCTATTTCTAATACAGAGCTCCTTCTCTACAACGACACCCAATGATAGACAAAAATTGTGTGCGTTGTTCGGAGGGAGTCGTTATAGGGAGGTAAATTGGCTTACATTTGCAAGTAACTTGAAACTAGATCAGACGCCGCTTAAAGCGGCGTCTGATCTCGATTCAAGCTGTTTGTCACTCGTTATTACGTTTTTTCTGTCAAAATGTCCATTATTTAATTTTGAGAAAAAACAGCAGGCGACAATTCTAAGCAGACGACATTTCACCCGTGAATAGGTTGGACATATTTGGGGGAATAGCGGCAAGCGTCGTCGTAAGGAGGGGATCGTTGTTGGAGGGCAGTTGTAGAGAGGGAGCACTGTTAACAGGTTTCATAGAAACTTGTTGTTGACGTACAGTTTAGATTAACTTGCCTTATGAGGAGTATAAAACATATTCAGAAATACATTACCATACTGTCTATTTCTAAAATAATAGGTTTTATAGAAACATTCTGATGACGTAAGGTTTTAGTCTTCTGTTTTTGAGGAATGTGAAAAAAGATGTGACGACAATACATAACAATACTGTCTATTTCTGAATAAGGTGGATTTATAGAAGCATGTATATGACGTAATGTTTTTGTGTTTTTTGTAATTGAACAAATATAAACTGATGTTTACTCATTAATTCATGTAGACATATATATGCGTCATTTAGTCATAATAGTTTAGTAGAGTATACTTTTTCTGTTCAAAAAGTGTAGACCCTGATCTGAGAGTTCCTAAAAGAGCACTGTGACCATGATCTGCCTTTTTTGTCAATTTGAAATATTTTGCAAGAAATTGTTTAGTATTGTATTCGCGTACACGAAATCTTTAGTAATTCCTGCACGTTATTTTACTGAATACTGAATACAGGGCTCCCTCTCAACATCCAATGGGAGACAAAGATTGTGTGCGTTGTTCGGAGGGAGTCGTTATAGGGAGGGAAATTGGCATACATTTGCAAACAGCTTGAATCCAGAGCAGACGCCGCGTAACGCGGCCTCTGATCTGGATCCAAGCTGTTTGTCACTCGTCATTATATTTATTCTATCAAAATATTCACTTAAATGTACATTTGAGAAAAACAGCAGACGAAAAATTTAAGAAGACGGCATTGAAGCCATGAAAAGGTTGGACATAATTGTTTTGTTTTGGGGAACAGCGACAAGAGGGAGTCGTTGTTGGGAGGGAGTGTTGTATTATTATAGCGAAGTCGAATCACATTGACGAACTGCATTTCATTATATGAATATTGTTTTCACCATCACTAAGTAACTATGTCAGGTTTTAAGTTCCCTTGTGGATCCTTTTAATAAGTGAAACATGAATCAGGCTTCATGGAATTCTCGGTAGTTGATAAATATTAGTCTTTATTAGCAAACAGTATAGACAAAGAACAGAGAGTTCTTGAAGGATTTCTCTGATCAGGGTAGGCACTGTTTGCAAATGTAATGAGTATATTTTAAACGAATCCATGGTGTTGAAACTGTTAAATATGGCTTAGCCACATTTTATCTTTGCCATACGGCTTTGCTCATTCTAAGCAAAATACAAAAATACAGACATTGTTCGATTTGAGCGAGTTCGAGTCACAAATAGTCGACAGTAATTTGAACAAAGATCTACAGTTTTGTTATGTTCGTGTTTGTAATAGTCACAATCGGACCAATTTAGTACAACGTTAATGTTCTTTACCTCTGTATAATTTATTACCGAGGCCAAATGAAATTAGTGTTGGGGCATTTTTTTGTCGTACAAATATAGCACGTTAAGATGAATGGTGCATACATAACACTTAGTATATATGGTTTGTTGTATACGTATTTATTACAAACTCCGGCGGTAGTAACCCAGTGGTAACACGTTGGAGTACGGTACCAGGGGTCGTGAGTTCGATCCCCCGCCGGATCAGCGGCCTGACTAGGGGATTTTTTTCCGAATCCCCGATGATGTACAGGAATGTTCTTGAGCAAAATACATGTATGTACCGCGAATTGCTCCTCTTCACCCACGGGTTAAAATGGGTACCTATGAAGGTTCTGAGCCGGTACTGCGGCTGCCTACGCGCCATATGTTAGCAGTACTCAATATTGTAGGCAAGATGGCTCAATGCTCAGGGGAGTAAATGCACAGTTGGCTGAGCGGTCATTCGGACTGAAAGTAGACTATAACTTGGTATATAATTATCTATTATAAACTCGTGACAGCGAAGTTACCGTATAACAGAGATCTAGAAACCGTATTTCTTTAAATATATCCGACTGTCGTAATATCTGGGTCCAATGTTATAAAGCTTTTGAGTTGGGTCTGAACTCGTTCTCAAGCATTTGATTGGTCAGATATGAGTTTTTGCTGAGCAAAAACTCTAATCTGACCAATCAGTGCTTGAGAACGATTTCAGACTCAACTCAAAAGCTTCATAACCTTGGGATCAGGTCATTTTTTCTCTATGAGCTAATTGGAGATGGGTATTAATTTTGTCTTGATATATCCAATATTTCATTACAGCGCTCCTTCTCTGCAACAGCTCTGCCAACAACGATTCCCTCCTTACAACGACCCTTGTCGCTGGTCCCCAAACAAGACACTTTTTTCTAACCATTTCACTTCTGCAGTAACGTCTGCTTATAATTGTTGTCTGCTTTTCTTCTTAAAGTTACATAATGGGCATTTTGACAGAAATGCTTAATGACAAGTGACAAACAGCTTGAATCCAAATCAGACACCGCGTTTCGCGGCGTCTGATCTGGATTCAAGCTGTTTGTAAATTTAAGCCTATTTCCCTTCCTATAACGACACCCGATGAACAATGCACACATTCTTTGTCTCCCGTTGGTTGTCGTTTTAGAAAGGGAGTGCTATATATCCAATTTCTTAATAAGTTTCCCTGTATGTAGTTGAGACAAACCCGTTATTCTCACATAACTACCTTTTTTCTATAGCGAACAACGATGACGAATATTCTTATCTCCAACATGGGTAAGATCACTTTCATGACGTCACTAACGCGTCACTATTTATAACGGCGTTTTGACGTCACCGGGGTTACAAAAAAAAAGCATATTGCTTTAAAAAAGCTTAAATCGTAGGTAATGTGAATAAAAGAATCTGTCACTCGTCGATGTTTAAGACAATCCGATCTCAAACTCGTCTAGAATAGAAAAGTTATTAAGCTCGCAAAGGCTCGCTTAATAACATTTCAATTCTAGACTCGTTTGAGATCAGCTTGTCTTAAACATCGACGAGTGACAGATCCTATATCTCCTTTTGATATTTCCATTATGTACAAGGCAAGACATTGACCTGTTAATTGTGTCTCGACCTATGTCCTAAATATAAACAAGCTGAATGATTCACATGGGGATACTACTCAAATTGAAATGGATGGCAATCTTCTTCTTTTGGCAATATAAATGTGTCTGGTCAATTGATATAAGTACCACACCATCATAAAAGGCGATAGACAAATGACTTTGATTTCATAGAAAAGTTTAACTTTCCATTTCGTGTTCGAAATGTACAGTCGAAATCAAATCCAGAATTGTTTGATACAACTTCCTGTTAATGACCAGCACAACACTAGATCAGACGCGAATTATGCAATGTTTGGTTTGATTCTGTCCTGTTTACTTTTGTCCAAACTATGGGATGATAGGCACACAATGGTTCAGGGGCCTGTTTCATAAAACTTCGTACGACAAATGTTGTCGTAAGTCGGAATATAAAGGTCTCAATTATTATTTATTTCTCTATCTTATCCTGTCTTGTGACATCTCTTTGGAATCGTCTGGAAAAGACGATTCCAAAGAGATTTTACAAGACAGGATTAGATAAAGAAATCAGAAATTAAATGCATTTTAAAGTTTTGACTTACGACCGTTTTTGTCGTACGAAGTTTTATGAAACGAGCCCCTGGTTATCAACGGTACGTTACCAGGCGCGTGGATATTCAAACATGAAATCCTAAAGTTAGAACACATTCGTAATATGCGTTCAGTCATTGTGATGAAGGCTAAGGCTATTGCTAATCTTACCGAATTCCCATCATGTTAGAAAGTAAAGCTCTAAGAAATTCAACATACGTGTTTTGACTTATTCTTATTTTTACTTAGGCATTTAGCCCTCTTAAATGCACACCAAAGTGCTGTTCATAAAGGTGTTATTGAAGATGACGTATTATACTTATTAACCCTTTTACTATCAATGATGCCATAAGGCGCGTTTGCAAACAGTTTGGATCCTGATCAGATGTCGCGTCTGATCAAGATCCAAATTGCTTGACACTCGTTTAAACATTTCGTCAATCATACTGCATACAATCAAACGTTGTTATGATATTGCAGACAACAGTTTTGAAGCAAACGACAATATGACGGTGAAGGGGTAACAATCTCATGATAAATATGACGGTTAAAAGGTTAATAGTGTTGTGTGGAGACTAACGACTATAATTTGGAGAGGCTGTAATAATTATTAACGACTACCATTTATATATCAGGCACACTTATGAAAATATATCGCATAATAATAGAATTATACCCTTTATAGGAACATCTATATTATTTTGTTTGATTGTTACAAAAACGGTTGACCATAAATTGATTTAGCGTCGACTACGCTGAAAAATGTTTAACACTAAACTTAAAATACCTTTAATTTTCAAGAGAAACTATTTTATAGTTTCTAAAGTTTCTACCTGTATATTGTATTGCAATGCGTTGCCTATTACAAACACTTTTTTTCTCATTGTTTATATAATAACATCATGAGAATCAAGGCTATAAGAAAACATTTGAATTACTTAATTGGCCCAATTCATTTAATGAACTGTACGAAAAGCCAATATTCTAACATAAAGCATGGCTAAAATGACAAACGATTACCGTATTACAGACAGAGTCGTCTCTTAGGAATACGTAAATTGGCTTTGGAGTTACTAATGGAAATAAAAATGTTCTGAATCGGTAGCCATTTTGATGAATGTGATTTCCAACGTTTACTATTTCTTTATTGATTCGAAACAACCAGACTTCTTTCTCAGTGTTGTTATACTTTCTGGTCCTTTGGAATCATTGATTTCAGCGCATTTACAGTTGAAAGTTGAATTCCGCTTAAGCTGGTGCTAGGGGGCGTGAGCACTGTTGCATGTTTCAGTATTGCTCATGAACAGACTCAATTAAACCGAGTCTGCAATTTTCAGTAATTGCTTTGTTTTCTGTGCTTTCAAAGGATCTCCCCTTATTCAGATTTATATAATTCACAACAGCAGATGTTAAGTGCTTGTGTGGCGGCTGTAAAAAGTCGCACCGTACTTCATTCTCAGTGTTGTTATACTTTCTGGTCCTTTGGAATCATTGATTTCAGCGCATTTACAGTTGAAAGTTGAAATCCGCTTAAGCTGGTGCTAGGGGGCGTGAGCACTGTTGCATATTTCCGTATTGCTCATGAACAGACTCAATTAAACCGAGTCTGCAATTTTCAGTATTTGCTTTTTTTTCTGTGCTTTCAAAGGATCTCCCCTTATTCAGATTTAGCTACAACTTGTGTAAACACATATTTGATATTCTTGTGGATATTCAACTGTGTGGTATTGTTCATAATGCTTCCAGGTTAGCTTTCAATTTTCTTTGTGTGTGTAATTTAAAAGTTTAAAACTAAGCATTACATATTTGATATGTTTATCAGGTACAAAATTGTACAATGCAATATTAAATTATTAAACTTGCACATTACATTTTACAGGGCGTAAACTTGAGGAAACTGTAATCAATTCAACATCCTATGTAACTATAGTGGACTTTTACATGTATTTACTTACTGTGTTGGCGGTCTTTTTGATTGTAAGGTTTTGGAACAGGGTTTATATTTTATGTACACTGTTCGTCTTTATAGGTGAATATACTAGGAGATAAGAGTGAGGTTGGGCACCCCTAAACCCAGGTTTAACCCCCAGTGGTTGCTAATGGTTAATTTATAATTAATTATTGATTGCTACTGACCGTACCAAGGCGGGCTCCTATATTCACTTTGCTTTATGTTTGTCTTGTGTGTTGTTTTCTATTTAGTGTGTAGATGAAGGAATGGTATTGCGTGTGTGTGTGTTTGTTATGGTATGACTGTGTGTGTGTTCTGCTTGAGAGGTGGGTGTATTGTTTATGTTGCGTTTCCTGCTTGAGTCTTTCGTATTTATTTGCAAACAAGTGTTTTCAAATCAGACGACGCATAACGATAATAATATGCAATACGCTTGTAATATCAAAATTATTGCTACTAGTATCTTAACCACCATTTCACGTGTCATTATACCATCTACATTAAAACAGTCTCCTGTCAGTTTTCAAAATTCATAAATGAATTTGAATTCAGACAAGACGTTAAGGGTACAAGGTGCACATTTTTGAACACACGGTTTACAAATAGCATGCATGTGTGTATGGCCATATAAAGATATTTGATTTGTTGCTAACGGCTGGTTCAGTAGTGAACGATCAGCCATATAACTACCACGATAATATGATGTGAATACATCTTTACTGGAATCAGAGCATATTATACAACGCAATCCATAGATCTGCACATTTATACTTCATTGAAACATTGTTTAGCGTATAACAATCAGTTATATGGAGTTAAATAGCGTTCACTTGAACATAATTATGCTATAATTCAGATAATGTTTTAGCAAATGCGACTCTTTCAAAACTGATTTCCTTACAAATAGCACATTAACAACAAATGGAAAGCTTAATATCCATATGTTGAATGTAATTTTCAAGAAAACAGATTGCATGAAAATAACATATTTAACCCTTTCACTGCCAATCGTGTAATATGGCGACTTTGCAAACAGTATGGATAGCGGCGACTGATCACAGTCCATACTGTTTGACAATCGTATCGATATTTCTTCAGTAAAAAGCCCTAAATCTGACTTGAGAAAGATTGCAGACGACTATCAATGCAGACGATATTTTGGCAGTAAGAGGTTTAAAAAGTACATAAAATGAGAAAGCGTTGATATATACGTATGTATGTGTATTGGCCATCTGCAAGCAACTGTTAAATATGTGATACTTAAAGAATCCAGACGAGAAGGCGACTGACTGTTTGACACTTTTATGATAATATTTGATAGAAAGTAAAACATAATATTAAATAATCTGTGAGAATGACGCATTACGATTTCACAGCGTGCATGTTACAATTACCGGTAGTACGTAGTCTGAAAGAGATAATGTATTCGGGTTGATATAATGGTATTGCTTGTTGTGTAGGTTGGTTTCTAATGCATCTTCTAACATAGCTCGTATATTTGTCACTATGAAAATAGGGTTAGTTCAACTATATATCTCTGAGACGTTTAACAACGCTCTTCCCTATCCAGTTCCTCCCGCGGTTAAATGACGTGATGTGATGTCATATATGCATTCGTTTAGCAATTTTGGAATTGCTAAAGTAACTCCTATAACCCGTAAAACCATATACTTTTTAACTAGTCATGTTACTTGTCAGTTACCCATTTCTGTCTTGTTTGTTGGATCGGTAAATATGCATTGTGTGTGAAATTTTCTGGTGTAAATAATTTTGCTTAGGCTTGTTAGATTCTTGTTTAAGCCGCGGAAAAGGGTAATTCGGTTCGGAAAAACTGCATCCGCAGAGGAAATAAGCGTGGATCAGTTGATTTCCTTTCTAATGAATTTCTTTAAATCTGGCCGTGTTAGAATCGAAATAATCTATGTACTGCCGTTGTAAATAAACGGTATAAGACAGCGGTTGGTCATTGTGATGCGCAGGAATTGACCACGAAGGCTTGAGTGGTCAATTCGTGCGCATCATAACGACCAACCATTGTCTAATACCGTCTAACAATGGTTATTTTTTAACCCTTTCCCCAATAAAAGCGACTTTTAGAGTATTTCATTTATTCCTCCGCTGAAGAAAATAGTTCCAATTTATACCCTAATGAACAATTACCATTACAAATATTTTATATAGCAAGTTTTAGCTTAAAGCAGGCTGAAAGTAAAGCACAATGTGCCTTAAGGCACATTCTGCTTTACTTCAACCTGCTTTAATTGGTCACCTGTCTTCAAAACTAGAAACAGGCTATGAGGTAAAGGGTTAATTAGACAAGTTTTTAGAAATATTGATCTTATCATGTTTTATCTAATGTATGTTTATATGTACACCGCTGGTACTTTTACTGCCATTGCCTGTATATAAAGAAGGAAGCAACCTTATTTTGAAACACACTATTTTATTGTGTATCCATACACCTACTTAAAGAGGCTCGCAACCGGATTTAGCATTAAAAATAGTAATTTGTAAATATATGTCAAATGCTTATATAAATGGGTAAGATTTAGTTTAGGGTAATAAATTCTGTTAAAAAATCCATTTAAAAAAAAAGAAAAGAAGAAGCCCTGGTGGGATTCGAACCCGTGACCCTCCATGCGGAGAGAAACGTGAAAAAATGAGGAAGCTCCTATACTACCTCGGCTACCAGCGCTCTCTATATCTATAGTAGCGAATTAACGTACTTCACTAGTAGCGATCGATAGTACTTTTACTACTTTATTCGTCTCGGGTTTATGTCTGAGCCCGTGTAAAGAAGCAGCAACAACAACTATACCGTTAGCTTACGCTATAGAAAAACGATGGAAAATATCTTAAAATACTAAGATTCGGTGCCGATTCTTGAGACTTTTTTTGAATTGATCATATTTTTTTAATGTCAGAAGCCAAATAATGCCACAAATTTGCTTTTATTTGAGTATTTTATTTTATTTTGACAAGTACACCATCCGGTTGCGAGTCCCTTTAAATTCAATTTTTTATATAATTGTCGGAAACAAAGCAACACAGTTCGACTTTGGATAATAATCCCCGGATACTTTCCTAATTTACCGCAGTTCCAGGGCTTGATTGTCATAGGGAATCTTTTCTGTTTATAAGACCGAGATTATCCCCTCTGCCAAGAACTAAAAGGAAGGCAGGTTGGTAGAATAGCCGAAATCATCTTCCTGAATTCATCATCATCTCATCTAATCATCCCTCAATATTCATCGGCGCTATATGACCTATTTTGTGTCGCAGTGCCGTAAAACCCAACTAATCATCATCATTGGATAATAAGAGTGTTTTGCATTACTTAATGTTTAACATTATGATGTCATTTGTTCTCAGAGTTGTTTCTGTACGTCGTATAATACATTCGTAATTAATCCTTTCATGATCAATTTATCGTGAGATTGTTAACCCTTTACCGCAATATTATCGTTTTAATATTGTTGTCTACAATATAGGTTTAAAGTTAGATTTAAGCTGAAATTTCAAAACAAGTAACAAACAGTTTTGATACTGATCAGACGCCGCGTTATGCGGCGTCTGATCAGGATCAAAACTGTTTGCAAATGCGTTTTATGACGTCATTCAGAGTGAAAGCGTTAAACGATTGTTTTTCTTAAAATAGAATATCTTCCAACACATGGACTGGTTGTATATACTACCTAAGAGTATCGACAGTTTTATTCACGAAAACCTGACAGGGCGAGTTGACATAAATTACATTAAGGCATAATAGACCTTCGCGTCTCCCTTATCTCTCCCAAAGGACTGATGCCACATAGAAAATATACTTTGTTTCCTAACAACAATACAGTAGACGGCAGTGGTCATTACCCAAATTGAATAACATTATTCTGTGGTTTGTAAGTTATACAGTCAATCTCCGACATCTGAAACTCACTTAAGTCGAACATTTCCTTATTTCAAAGTTAAAACGTGGCAAAATTCGCCACGTTTTAACTTTGAAATAAGGATTTGTTTGATTTAAGCGAAATAGAAAAAACAAATTCAACTGTAGAAATACGGCAAAATTCGAATAAGCGAGTTTCAGATATCAATGTATGACTGTAAGTGTAACATTATCTTATTTCGTTCACTCTATAGGACTGTAACAAAATGTACATAATGCGTAATTGTAAATCTATTCTGCTAATGCTAGGTTCACACCAACGGCGCTTTGATGGCGCTTTAAAGCGGCGTGCAAAGCGGCACCAAAGCGTAACAAATCTTGATTAAAGCGTCAGTGTTGTAATAGATCGTGGGAAAGCTTGGAGTAAAGCGGGACATTCGGCAAGAGCGCCCAATTTTTTTAAACTGTTTAAAAATTTTGGGCGCTCTGTCACGATTTGATTAAAGCGCCTAGAGCGTATCAAAGCTTATCAAAGCTTAACAAAGCGTAACAAAGCTCAGCAAAGCTTGACTCAAAGCGTAGGAAAGCTTAACAGAGCTTGGTTCAAAGCGGGGACTCCATTCTTCACGGTCTGTCACCACTTGACACGCTTCGTTAAGATATCTAAAGATTTGTTACGATCTGGCATGAAGATTTGACACGAGGTCAGACGCTTTCATCAAGATATGACACGCTTTGTTACGATTTGTTACGTTTTCATGAAGGATTCTCATGATTTCCCACGAATTGAGACGCTTCGATCAAGGCTTGACACGTTTTGTTAGGCTTTGTTACGCTTGGCAAGCTTCCTCACGCTCTCTCACGCTCTTTCACGCTTTCAAGGGCTAGGATGTAGTTATACAATTGGGAGACAAACATCATGTCTTCTTCAGATAGATAATGCTTTGGTACATCTGGAACTTCTGGATCTTGTTGTTTTGCCATCGTATACTTGAGTCAAATGTACAAAGATTTTGTGGTTCTACTGCATCGTTATATTGGCTCTGGATAAAAAGCGGCATTAAATCGGCGATCTTGACATTTTCCATTGCGTAACAGAGCTGAACAGAGCGTACCAATACACAACAAAGCGCGATAACCGTATCAGAGCCTTATTTAAAGCGCCACAATCGCATCAAAGCGTGATAAAGCGTAATAAAGCTTATAAAAGCGTGATTTCAAGCGCAACAAAGCCTGGTCAAAGCGGGATCAATGCGTGAGGAACCGTAACAAGTCGGGACATGATTCGCCCCAAAGCGGCAACCAATTCGTATCAGAGCGTATCAGAGCTTATCAGACCGTAAGAGATCGTGATGGTTTTGGAAATGTTAACGAAAATGACGACGCTTTGCTCGCCGATTTAAAGCGCGGCATTCGCCGTTGGTGTGAACCTAGCATTACAGTAGACACTCAAACAGATATCCCGAACTCGTTGTAGTCAAGTTGGTCGATATATCGTAAGCTGTCTTAATTCAATTGAGGAAATTCGTATATGCCTATGTATTTCAAAAGTTTACCAGGTCGATTTCAGTCAGCTCGAGTAATTTCAGTTCGTTTGTATGTGGAAACTATCAATGTTGTGCTGATTTGTTTTCTAATTGTTTCTTAACGGATACCAACGACCACGCAACTGTTGCCATCTGTCATAATTTAAAACTAAACCGATTCAAGCATACATCTTGATTCTTACGACATCTGTGTGATGGGCGTTACCTGTTAAACATTTGAATATGCGTCGCATTGTAAAACAAGGTAATACACCCGTGTCGATGGTCTCTGGTCGTAGTGATCACTCATCTAATATTTACAATCGCCCCATTCAATTCCATTGACAAAAAGTGTGTTCATTTCATATAAACACCAATTTTCGAGAGGGCGGGACTTATGGAAAAGTTTCGAAGGGGAGGCGGGGCATATGCAGTTTTCATTCGCGAATTAATATTTGGAACTTGGGGCAGCAAACATTTGGCGGATTTTTTCAAAATTTTCTCAACCGATCTATGCCTTCCTACTAGTGGAAACCATGATTCCCGACTAATATTCTTCTTTATAAATGAGATAAATTGCAAGAAAATTGACAAAAGAATCTACATTTTAAACAGCGGCCTATATCTGCGTTTCTTTATGACAATAAAACCCCGATATATATATATCCTACTTTAAAATTACGTCACTTCTAATGACGTCATAAATCGGCATTTTTCGCGCCAAACTGTGAAGTTGTTGACAATGGAACTTATTTTTTCTGCTTTCGAATGTTCACAGATTCAGTAAATCGGTCATAGCTGTTCCTTATAGGGTACACATTATTCGTGTTATCGACCTCTAATATGGATTAAACATGCATGCGTACTGATAAAATGTTTATTTAATGTTAGAAATTACAGCAACTATATTGTAAATATAAACGAGAGCACCGCAAACGGGTGCTGGACGCTCGACTTTCATATACTTGAGACGGCTATATTTTTCAAACTTAAAGAATGTGTGTTTAATGCCCTATTGATCATAGAAGTTTGTAAGCAACAACAACTTAAACATACTTGGACAGTCTACATTCCACTTAAAGTAAACTATAAGTCAAAAGAAGGACAATATCTTTGCCTGCTTTACCTGCCTTGTTGTAATGCGTTGCCCTTTTGAAACTAAACAAGTATTCAAATATATTGGAAGTTTGAAATTAATAACTTTCTACGCTTACTGAATAATTTCATATACAAATTCTTAGTCAAACAAGGGCAATAACTCTGCAATGACAAATCTCATGGTTATCTGCTGTCTTGAAAGGTGATGCCCTTTTGAAACTGAACAAGCATTAAAAGTTTCAAGTTAATACCTATTGTAATTATTGAGAAATTTCAATTTACAAGTTTTATGTAAATAAAAACAAGGGCAATAACTCTGGAATGGCAAATCCCCGGTCACCTTTCTTGTTTGAATGAGTTGCCCTTTTGTTATAACACAAGTATTTAAAGTTTCATGTTAAAACCTTTGACAGTTATTAAGATATTTCAATTTACAAGTTTTAAGTAAATAAATCAAGGGCAATTACTCTGGAATCACAAATCACAGAGTAACCTACATTGTTGTAATGAGTTGTCCTTTTGATACTTAACAGGTATTTAAAGTTTCAAGTTAATATCTTTCATAGTTATTTAGATATGTTAATTTACAAGTTTTAAGTAAATAAAACATGGGCAATAACTCTGAAATGACAAATCCCTTGATTACCTGCCTTGTTGTTATGAGTTGCCCTTTTGATACTGAACAAGTATTCAAAGTTTCAAATGGATACCTTTGATTGTTATTGAGATATTTTAATTTATAATTTTTAAGTAAATAAAACAGGGGCAATAACTCTGGAATGGCAAATCCTAGGGTTACCTGCCTTGTTGTAATGAGTTGCTCTTTTGATACTTAATAACTATTCAAAGTTTCAAATGGATACCCCTGATAGTTATTGAGATATGTTAATTTATAATATTTAAGTAAATAAAACAAGGGCAATAACTCTGAAATGACAAATCACAGGGTTACCTGCATTGTTGTAATGAGTTGCCCTTTTGATACTTAACAAGTATTTCAAGTTTCAAATGGATACCTTTGATAGTTATTGAGATATGTTAATTTATAATTTTTAAGTAAATAAAATAGGGGCAATAACTCTGAAATGACAAATCCCAGGGTTACCTGCCTTGTTGTAATGAGTTGCACTTTTGATACTGAACAACTATTCAAAGTTTCAAATGGATACCTTTGATAGTTATTGAGATATGTTAATTTATAATTTTTATGTAAATAAAACAAGGGCAATAACTCTGAAATGACAAATCCCAGGGTTACCTGTCTTGTTGTAATGAGTTGCCCTTTTAATACTGAACAACTATTCCAGGTTTCAAATGGATACCTTTGATATTTATTGAGAAATGGACTCTTACAAAAACCTTAAGCAAAAAACTTAACCGACGCAGACGCTGACGCAGACGCAGACGCAGACGCAGACGCAGACGCAGACGACAGGGTGACGACAATAGCTCGACTTTTTGAAAAAGTCGAGCTAAAAATGAATTGAAATTTTCGGCGTTCAAGCGAAATGAACGACAGAAAATTATCGGCAAATTTACAATGAATCGCTAGCGCGGTATTTGCCAAAATTTTCTGTCTTTCATTTCGCTTGAACGCCGAAAAAAATCAGTTCATTTCTTAAAAGCATACTCATATTGCAAGATCTATGGAACGTTAACTCTTTGATAGTCAAACAGTTCGGCGTCTGATCGAGATCCGCATTGTTTGTGAATGTTTTTTACTGTCAACCTTTTACCCAATAGCCGGTATTTGGTTTTGAGAATAGGTGACTACTTAAAGTAGGTTGAAAGTAAAGCAGAATGCGCATAAAGTCGCATTCTGCTTTACTTTCAGCCTGCTTTAAGTAACCATATGCTAGAATATAGAAAAACATATTAAGGATACATATGCATAAATGTCTATGTTGGAACTATTTTCTTAAGTGTAGGAATATATTTAATACTCTAAAATATGCTTCTATTAGGGAAATGATTAATACATTCCCCCATAAATACGCCTTTTTACGCCTATAATTTATTCCTCCACTGTAGAAAATAGTTCCCTTTTATACAGTCATGAATATGTATCATATGAAATATGTTATATATCCTAGCAGATAATAGCTTAAAACAGGCTGAAAGTAAAGCAGAATGCGCCTTAAGGCGCATTCTGATTTACTTTCAGCCTGCTTTAAGTGACCATCTTTATTTAAATTAAAAAACCGGCTATGGGGTAAAAGGGTTATCAACCTCCCAAGGATATGTACAATTATTGATCAGAATTAAAACTTAAAACTACTGAAATAATAACCATGTGTGTTTCAGGCGCTATATCGTTGTTCTTTATATTTGAATATTCAGATCAGACACCAAGTCATGAATATCACAACATATCACGATTCGACTAGCATCTGCATTGTAAATTTAATCCCACATAGACTTGGAGTAAGTTACGGCAGCCGGATAGTGCCACTTTATGTAGTTTTTCAATTTTTGTATCTATATAATTCAAGTTATTATCTTGAAAATTCAAGATACTATCTTGAAAATTCAAGATAGTATCTTGAATTTTCAAGATAATAGCTTGAATTTTCAAGAAACCTATCTTGAATTTTCAAAATATTAACTTGGAAATTCAAGATGTTAACTTGAAAATTCAACATATTATCTTGAAAATTCAAGATACAATCTTGAAGATACTATCTTGAAAATTCTTGAATTTTCAAGATAAAGAAAATAAAAACAAACTTGCAAAAGTGGCACTATCTGGCTTCCATAGTAAGTGTATATCATATGCGTGTATCAAATTAATTTACATTCGTCTGGGAATGACAATATCTTGTAATTAAATCAATATGTCTGAATTACTATAAATATTGATAACCACATCACAAGGATATCTTTGAGCCTAACGTCAGAATTGGTGTTTTGTAAGCAACTCATTGGAATAGATCCCGTTGCAGACAAGTCTTTTTTTAAAGAAACCAAAGAGTTCCAAACATTTGAAGTCTGGTTTCGGCGCTAAGTTTCTCGACATCGGGTAAAGATATACGCTGTTTGAATAATTCAATTGAGTTTTCACCGGCAGTAAAAAGGTGAAACACATCAAAAGGTTGCATGACATAATTGAATAATGCATCAGTGACCTTGAAGCCGTATACCATATCAATAGATTAGTCTGACGCTTTTGCGCTTCTACCTAACAATTATCACGTAGTAGAAATCGATCAGCGAATGGTTGAACGAATAATCCAGACATGATTGACTTTGATTAGAGGGTTGCATTATTAGATGTCAACGATTTTTACGGTTATATTCTTGTTTGAATGTATCATACTTCTGGTTTCCAGATGGGGTCAATTCTTCAAATACATACTTCCTTATGGCTCCTGCAACAACCATTTTGTTAAAACGAGATTATTCTACTATACAAGGTTTACATGTACATCTCATACAGGTTAGAGGTCTGCATCAGTTGCACAATCTTTAATAATCACAAGATACACTAATGTGTTGTCTAACAGAGAGCTGCAACTTCTTGTTGTAAAAAATAAAACCGCTAATAGGCAATGTATCATGCAACAATATGATAACCAAGGCAACGAATCTGGTATCCCACGCCATTATTTTCCAGCTCGCAGGACACTGATGTTCTAAAATTACACACAGAAGTCTGCCCCCATATTACTAATTTTGTAACAATACAACAATTAGACAATGAGATGATTAAATATTTATCAACAAATACATTTTGTTAATCAAAATTCCCACAAAAACAGTGTATTGCAAAACTATACCGCGCATTAGTTTCTATTATTCACCCATTACCCCATAGTAATGCAGTTTAACGACTTCGATGTTTTCCTCCACTAGAAAAAATAGTTAAAATATTTATGAATACAGTAAAACCTCGCTATTACGACCACTAACATGAAGGCTAATTGATTGTATACTAGAGAGGTGGCAGCTTACAGCAAGGTGGCAGTGAAACAGAAAGCTCCTGAGGAGCTTTCTGTTTCACTGTCACCTTGCTTTAAGCGGTCACCTATCGTAAACACGCGAATAATTAACAAAATTTCGTGGTCGTTATAGCGAGGTTTTACTGTATGTATCAAAATAAAAAGTTTTTCTATTGCCTAAAGCATGCTAAAAGTCAAAGCAAGGTGTACTCTTACCCTTACGCTTAAAAGCGCGTTTGCAACCAGTTCGGATCCTGATCAGACGCCGCGTAACGCGGCGTTTGATGAAGATCCAAACTGTTTGACACTCATTTCGAAATTTTGTCAGCCATATTGCCTTAAATCTAACTTTGAAACGTGTCTTGCAATCGACAATAAAGCGGTGAAAGGTTAAAACTCTCCCGAATAATTTGATCATGAAAGGGTTAAGGAACATTCTGCTTTACTTTAAACTTGCATCAAAATGTTTCCTGTCTTCAGACCTAGATATGGGACAAGGGGTAACGTTGACAAAACCCTGCCTTTCTTCCCACTTCCAGGATGTATTATAATATAACAAGGGACAGTTTTATGAGACTCTAGTTCCACATTAACGTCACTCTCGAAGGCGAGTTTTTCTCACAACCAGAAAAAATTGTGACAGAGAATGACTTATAGGACAAACTATTGCACGTTGCAGAATTAACTTACTAACTCATGAAACTTTTAATAGACAATTCCAGTTCCAATTCAGTCAAGTCCATTTTCGACTAATTATGGGTGCTTAAACAATATAGTCATTAACTCGCAAAGAGAGCAGATGTCATAAGAGTGTTCTTTAAGGAGCTCTCCGATCAGGATGTGCACCTTTGACACGGAACAAGCATGCTCCTTAAAAGTACACTGTTTGTAACTTACGAATAGACTCGTCGTCAGTGTTGAATGTGTTTACATCACCGTCGATGGTGAGTTCATTTTGCAATCATAAGCGATATGATATAGATTGATTTATGGAACAACATAACCACGTTACAACATTATTCTTTTACCTGATAGCCTATTTCTAGTTTTGAAAATAGGTGACTACTTAAAGCAGGTTGAAAGTGAAGCAGAATGCGCCTTAAGGCGCATTCTGCTTTACTTTCAGCCTGCTTTAAGCTATAATGTCCTAGAATGTAGAAAATGTTCTCTATAATATATAGTCATGACTGATTCAATTGGAACTAATTTCTTCAGCGGAGGAATACACCATATTTGCTAAAAGGCGCTTATATAGGGGAAAGGGTTAATCCCTTCCCTGCCTTACCCCGAGTACAATGATTATTTGCAAACAGTTTGGATCTTGATCAGACTCCGCGTAATGCGGCGTCTTACAGAACCTAAACTGTTTGACACCGATTTTTATAAACGACAAGAGTTATTGTCTGAAGCTGATGACTTCATGTTAGTAAAGAGGCTACAGGTATACAATGTGTGACGTTAAAGCAGACTCATAGAAGACAAAACAAACTTCAAACGGTAGGAGAAAATCAAAAATCAAATTATTGGTTTTAATCTGTTATGCCGCTTTACTGTGCGTCATATCAAGATCAAAACTGTTTACAAATTTATGTATTAAGACGGAACACAGCATGATTAATAACTAAATAAAAACGGTAAATATATATACGCACAACATAATATTTCTGTGTAAATTTCCCTTTCTTCACTATTGCTTAAATGACGACATACCAATAGCATCGAACACAAACAAGTTTTAAATATAGCTAGTCGTGCTGTTTTAACTTCCCACCGGGGGTAATAACGGTATGGCATGACTCTGAAAAATGGCTATTCTAAGACGGTACCATAAATATATCTGAGCCACAATAGAACAGTAAAACTCGTCAAGTGCTAGCTTCAACTCAACGACACACTTAATTTTACTGTTTAAAGTTTGAGCTTGATGAAAGCTGCTTCACTCTCGTCATTTTGAAACTGCAATAGTGTTATGCATCATTATGTTAACACTGCTATTTCATTTTTATTAAGAATGCTATCAAATGGTTACATGTCAAATCGTTAATGCGATGGCCTCCTTGTACTTTAACTATTTCACTCTCAATGACGTTTTAAAGCGCGTTTGCAAACCGTTTGGATCCTGATCATACGCCGCGTCACGCGGCGTATGATCAGGACCCAAACAGTTTGACACTCCTTTTGAAATGTATTTAGCCATACTGCCTTATTTGTTAACTTTGAAACGACATTGCAGACAACAAAATTGAAGCAGACGACAACGAAATGGTGAAGGGATAAAACTCTGATAGTGTAAGGGTTAAAAGGAACGAAATCGCAGGGGAGTAGGTTGATAAGATGAGGAAAACAATTCAGTCGCAGCTGAAACCTCAAGAAAATTCATTGCTAAATAAAGATTTAAGTGTGCCGCCGCAGGCACGTCTGAGGCAATGTCTAAAATCACAGTAGACAAACTGTGTCAGGCGCAACTTAAATCATTTTCTCTACAATAAAGTTATTTTGTCCGTTTAAACGAAACTAAAAACAAACACAATACAGTAACATATTACACTTAAAAATGTTCGAACCATTTGTTATCTATCTGGTAGGCAAATATATTGGAGCTTAATTATTTGGCGTCTAAACCTGGCTACAAACTTTTTGCAACAGATAAAACTTTTTAGCGTAATTGCGATTGTTTGAGAAAATATTACATCTTATCCACTGTTTCACTCACTCGTTCCAAAGCATTTGATTGGTCAGATTTGAGCCTAGGCTCAAATCTGACCAATCAAATGATTGGGAACACACTCAGACTCAGCTCAAACGCTTTGTAACCTTGGACCCTGGTGTCGAGAATAAGGTTACTGTTACATGCAAGACAAGAATAAGGTTACTGTTACATGCAAGACAAAGATTGATGTGTTATCAAATGATAGCTGGTAATTAGTTTTGTTTTCAATATTTTTATATAGAATACCGGCATTTCGTTAATAACGCCCATGCTACTGTTCGGAAAGACTGTGAACGGCAGGGGAGCTGCACGTACCTATTAAGACTAGAAAAGCTACCAAACGACATGTGTGTATTATTACGTTTCCGGGATGTGACACATTGATTACACGTAAAGTTCCCTGGCAGTACACAGAACACGACACATTTACTGTTCAGGACGATATTAAACGCTAGAGATCCTATTGGGAAATATTGTTGAATGCTAATCATCGAATTATTATGACATTATTATGACATTATTATGACATTACTGCAACACTTTGAACCAAATTGGTTTGTCTGTACTAGCGAGACCAACTGCACATTGTGTTTTTGTCACTGGGACTACATTAGGATAGTGTAGCACCTTTACTGCCATGACGTTATCTGCTTTATTAATGTTGTCTGCTTTTATTTCTTAATTTTGATATTTAGGTAAAGTGACTAAACTTGCTATACGTGTCAACGAAATCCAAACTGTTTGAAAAGGCGTTGTTACCATTGTACCATTGGTAAAGCAGCGAGGGAGTTAAACCTCATACGAAATATTGTAAAAAATCAACATTAATTTTGTTAATCATTAATAACATGTTTTGTAATTTTGACGAAAATAATACAAAACTGTTATTCAGACACCATTTCTATTTCTTATAGAATAGTAATCAAATACGGACCGTATTTCAACAAGGCATCGTATCAACTTAAAGAGAAATAAAGTGTATTCTTGAGTAGAGAGTTTCTTTAACTCAGAGCACAAAAGTTTTTCCTTTACCTTGGAAAGCCAGTGCAGTCTTGCCGAAGAAGGGGATGTAACATCTCCAAAAATTCCAAGGTAAAGGAAAAACTTTTGTGCTCTGAGTTAAAGAACCTCTCTACTCATGCCAGATCCAGAGCAAAGAAACCTCTTTGGATGTAAAGTGTATTCTTGTTTTCCAAACACATATAAATTACGGAGATGTACTATTGTTTACAGTGCTGGAATTGCAAGGCTTTCTACACACCGTGAATATATTACATATTACTTCAGTTTGGGTCCAGATTAGTTAACTGAAATTTTAACTTGATACACATTGAGCATGTATCCTATATTTTATCCTAAACCACATACATTATTTTGTTGCAAACGATAAGATACTGTCTTTGTTCAACCTCATAAGATTTATTGACTAGTAAATTAACTATCATTGCCAATGGACTCAAACGACGACTTTGCAAACAGTTTGGAAGCTGATAAGTCGCCGCGTTACCTTGGACCCATATGCTTAGTTGTTTGGTGTCTCATCAGGGTTGATTCTATTTCAATGTATCTTTTTACAAGAAGCTCTTGTAAGGCAGGATAGCAAAAAGGGGAGCGTGCTGGGTGAAACAATCTACGTATAGTCGTTTTGAAAATAACTAATTAGGATGATTGTAGGAAACAACCCTGACAACTATACACTTGCCACGTAAACAAGTCTGGGGTTGTTTACCATATGTGACAATGTCATAAGAATTGATTTCTCACAATAGCTCCAGCCCAATTACATTTCTGTTTCTTTATTAGCAAATTTATACCCTTCACGGCGTGTATATTAAAATACTACACGCCTCTTCCCTCCCTATAGATTGGTTGGTGACACGAACTTATTATTAATAAAGCTGTTATCATAGTACAGAACAAGTACACTAATTATTGTTATGCAAGCAATTGTCATCAGCACGTAATTTTCTACTAATTTCACTTTTTTCAAAAATCAACGTTTCGGCTTACGCCTTCATTATGATAAAATATAAAAACAACAGACGTATTGTCGTATATCTCCTTAAAAGATGCGTCTGGTATAGTTACCAGTCATTAGAATTGTCCCGAAGAATAAGCATTTCGAAAAAAACAACAATTTAAATGATTGGTAACGACGTATGCTTTTGTGGAGAAATAAAAAGAAAAACGTCACATTTGTCAGTTGATCAATTTAATATGGAGACCTTTCTATATCATATATTGCACTCATAAAAAACTGATTAATTTGCAGTCAGACGATTTAATCAAGGATTGGAGTGATTTAAATAACAAAAACTACTAGTATCTCAAATTATATGACATTTTAATTCGAAATGAAGTCATGACACGGTTGCTCTTGAGAATTATAGTTTGAAAGCAATATAAGCCAGAGTTCTGTTTTTTTAACATCACTACCATGTCCAATGGTATCGTCTGCTTAACCCTCTTACCGCCAAAATATCGTTTGCATTGGAAGTGTTGTCTGCAATATTTTTAAATTAATATATAGGGCTGTTTTGACTGAAGAAATGTCGATACGATTGTCAAACGCCTGATAAGGATGCAAACTGTTTGCAAACTCGTATTTTAGAGCCATTGACAGTGAAATAGTTATCTTACATTTGCAATCGGTTTGAACCCAAAGAGATGTTAAATAAATGTCAAATACATATAAGCCGTACCATGAGAAAACCTGCCTTATTGCATTTCAACATTGTACTGACCAAGTACCGTTGTCATCCCAGACTCTGTATGTGAGTTGTGTCTAGACTGCTAAATACCGTAGATAGTTATGCTAAATACAGTACTTTAGATAATGGTGAGTGTCAAACAGTGTAGACCAAGGCCAGCCGCCGCGTCAAAGACGCGGCGTCTGGCCTTGATCTATACTGTTTGCAATGCAATAAGGCAGGTTTTGTCATGACACGGCTCATATATACTTTAAAATTATTATAGTTATTTATAAAACAGAGATTGTGTACAGACAGAGCCTTTCAGTTATCAGATATTTGACATTTGTTGTAAAGTCTGTTCTTATTTATATAAGTTTTTATCAGAGCACGTACAAACATTTTAATATTGAATCAGTCGTATGCTTTAAGCGAACCTACAAAACTGTTCGGTTCTGAGTTTTATCGGTTCAGTTCAGTGTTTCTCAGAAAAGGTTTTGAGTTATATACTCTATTCTTCAGAAAAGCATATCAGTGAATACAAGGTTACAACATACGTCATGATCTTTAAGCAAAATGGTTAACATTCCACCACTGACCTATGTTGACACTCTTATTTAGTGTTTTTGTTTTACTTAGCAATTTATTATGGATTTATTTATTTATTTATTTATTAAGTTTCCTTTTTTGTGGATTCAATATAACTATGTACAGGCACTCTCAATGCTGTGATTAATTCTTAATCAATTATAGGTGCATTTTCCTTGCAACCGTTTTCTGCTAAATATCAAGAATATGAAAGCTAATGTAAATGACCATTATTATACACGCAGCGTCTCATCGCGATTAACACTGTTTGCATAGATAATCAAGGTTCCGCCGATAGTGTGTAAAGAGTTTAAACGAATAGAAGGAAACACTAGTCTTTCTCAACAGACATGTTTGTACCCTAAAAACTAGTTTATTAAAGTCCTTAAGCCAACATGACATTATGGAAACACGGTTAAGAGTTTAAACAAACAAATGAGCCGTGCCATGAGTAAACCTGGCTTAGTGCATTTCAAACCGTGTCGGACAAAGGCCAGACGCCGCGTCAAAAACGCGGCAGCTGGTCCTGATCTACACTGTTTGACACTAGCAAGGATATTAAGCACTTTTTGCAGCTATATTATATACTGTATGTGGTAGTGTCTGTGATGACAACAGTGCTTGGTCTTTACAATATGCTGAACTGCAATAAAACAGGTTTTGTCATGACACGGCTCATTCATTTCTTGTATGAGTGAAAAAGGATGTGCATCACATGCAAATTAAAAAATTTACTCTTAAGGCTTAAGGCGTATTCTGCTTCACTTTCAGTCGTCTGCATTAAGCTACCGTCTACTAGGTTTTAGAAACTTTTCCTGACACGGTACTTAATCATGACTGTGTAATATGAATTTGTTTTCCTCAGCGAATTAATAAATCAAATACAATAAATGTGTATTAAGACTGGTGCAAGATAAGTTCAAGATGAAAGTAAAACAGAAATATCCTACAGGTTCTTTCTTCTTTACTTTCATCTTGCTTTAAGCGGTCACCTGGTTATACGAACATTTTGACCTCATGAAGTGAGTTCAAAAGAGAGGTTTAACAGTATATACTTGATGAACTTGGATAAATATTAACATCACTGTCACTCACCTTTGGTATAAAAATAATAGTCTTGTTATTTTGTTTACACAAAAAGTCACAGGAGAGTCAATACAATTAAACATGTAAATGACAATAAGGTATATAATTAGCACTCCAGGTAATGTTGTTATTTGAGCATACATCCAAGGTTCAAACGTCTGTGTAATCCTTATGCTGTTGATAGTCACTTGACTGAAATCTTCAAAATGTTTGGAATCAACTCAGACATGGTATTTTGTCAGGTTCAAATGCTGATCTGCAGATATGCTATATATTTATAAGTAGAAAGTTATACTGATTCACATCATAAACTGTGTGCAAATATCATAAATAGTCATTAGCCTCATTAAAGAATAAGAACCCTAATACTTATCATTATTATTAGTTTAATCCTTATAATTATTGTGTATTTATGGAAAAAGATACAAACACAGTTGTTATTGTTTATGGTGACCGCTTTTAACTGAGCCACAGCTGTTTCTTGGACACATGATTTTCTCAGTTTATAATTGTCAGATTGTTATACCATAGAATGGACTCTACAGTAGAGAAGGCGTTATTCTGTCTCATTTAAGTGCAAACGAAACGCAAAAGTAATACATTAGAATTGAGAAATGACAAGTGTTTGTAAAATATTGACGACTCATTTTAATCTACGAGGCTAACAGTTTGGAGCCTTATCAGACGCCGCATTAGAAACTTAATTTAGCATAAACGCATTTATTGTGAAAGAATAGCATCATATACACTGTAACAGTAAGGGTTAGCTACACTAAGGCTACGTGGTCTTTAAGTTTTGGCTGTAATCTGCAAGAACTGTTCAACCGAAGGGATGTTTGTTTGAATGTCTGTTAGCTTCTATCGTATTTACAGAGCTAAGTCGTGTTTAAGACCATCAACTCACAATGGAACATATTATTGAATAATGCATGAAGGTTCTTGCAATCTTACACTACCTCAATAGTATGAACTGTCAAATATAACAGTCATGCTTCTAAAAGAAATTTAATCAAAGGGCGATCTATCAGTTCATGGTTAGAAGAATAGCTAATGTCGATGGATTATATAGCCTAAATGGTGTAGTAACCTTATCATGAGACTCATTAGTCAGCTTAATTATCCTTATCTTCATAGAGAAACACCATTAGTCTAACACGCGATGTAACATGCAATGATGTGGCCTTCCTATGTGACAAATATCTCGTGACAGGACTAGTGAATCTCAGTTGTTCTTGTGTATAACTGATAAGCAATGTCATTGTCCTGAAAGCATATATTCTGTAAGTATATCTGGTAGCTACATGTAAACTACCGACATCATTAGTATTACCCGATTACCTCCCAGTTATTTACAAGCCGTGTTTTCCTGACTGTCCTGTTAAAAAAATGTTCGAAGACTATTGGAGTCTCCTGAATATGACCTTCACTAATTAAAACCATTTTGCCTATGAATTATAAAACAACCAGAAATAGTTATTAGCTATACAGTTTCTTCCCAGGGTACATGAGGATTTGTTAACGACTGAGGAAAAGTTTGTTGCCCGAGCCGAAATCGTCATGTACCCTGGGGCGCAACTGAAAAACAAATTTATTATACTGGAACGTTTTTATTGTTAAAACGAATATTTCGGAATTTGTCATGTAAAACAGTAATAAAATTGCGTCAAAACAAATGAAGTTGAGCGTTAATGACGTCATGTTTATGACGGTTTTTATTCAAAAGAAAAATGGGCGCACTCGTATACGTCGACGTTAAACTTTCCAAGAAAAGTAATGCGACTGTTGAAAGATCCAAATCCCGACGTGTTCCTAGCCAAAATGGACTTTAAACGGGAAATGCACGATTGAATGCACACAATCCTGTCGGTCATCTTATTTTCTGCAAAGCGAGACGCAGGGACCAGTCAGTCAATGAAAAAGCAGCAATTCTACATACCCTCTTAGCTCACAGGGTACATGGATTCACGTCTACGGCTCGTTAGTCAATCAGAAAACAGTATTTAATTGGCAGTATGATAATATCTAATTGAAACAGAAATGATCCATTTAGCCTTGAGGGGTGAATACGTCAATAGGGTTCGTAACCCAATAGATTAGTATGAGAAGACGTGTTTGTTCATTGCGAGCAAAATTTGCAAGAATAGCATGTACATTTGAACAAGAACTTAGCAACGGTTCATTGGTATTTTTAAATTTCTTTCTGCTAAATGGGGATTCCGATGATAGTTAATATTTAACCATGGCAATTTAGTTATAATTAGTACATGTAATCAGTTTGAAAACGAGACAATATCAAGTACTAAAGCACAGCATTTTGTAGTTGGCTGTTAAATATTGAATGCTCTCCAAAATAAATGCACAGAGTTTTACGATAATCTACTGAAACTACTCTAAACAAAGGAAACGCATGTCACTTTGCCGAATTCCTTTATCTTTAGAACACATCAAAAACAAAACAGTTATCAGTCAACAAGGATGAGTGCTATGTCTGATCAGGATCTGCAATCAGAATCTAAATCAGAATTGATACATTAAATGTTTATGTCAACTTAATGTCTAAATTACCTGGAACTCGGAAGTTGATCACTATCTAAAGTCTAAATGAATACATTGTTTGGCAAACTCTTGTACAAAACATCTTGAATTTTGCGTTTGATCAGTATCAAAGCTGTTTGACATTGATTATTGATATGTCCTTAGTCGAAAGGTCTTTAACCCTTTTCTCCATAGTCTGTTTACTGTTTTGGAGACAGGTAACTACTTTTAAAGCAGGTTGAAGTTAAAGCAGAATGTGCTTAAAGGCGAATTCCGGTCTAATTTCAGGCTGCTTTTTTTTCAGTGGAAGAATAAGTTAAATTTGATAAATGCGTATTGACTGTGTACGGGATAAAGCTGCATCAGAGAAGTTCATACAGATAACAGTGTGTGAATAGAAGATATCATAGCAGCGAATATTCTGTAGACAAATTTAGAATTTAAATTTACAATGGTGTACATGTCCTTGGTCAATACCCAATTAGCATGTGATCTGCTAAATATCTAGGATGTGAATAAACACATATGTAACTTGTTGAATTACAATAATGTAAACAAACACGTAATAACTAAGAATAACTTGTACGTGCAGTTGAGAAGATGGTACTCGTTTTCTCTTCAACTGGAGCGTAATTTAACACAACCTAAATAACAAATATACAGAAAGTGTTTATAAAACTGTTGACCTTTTATTTCAATACGAGTTGCAAACAGCTTAAAGCCTGACCATATAACGATTTAACCTTTTACCCCATAGCTTGTTTCTACATTTGAAGACAATTGCTCACTTCAAGCAGGTTGAAAGTGAAGCAGAATGCGCCTTAAGGCGCATTATGCTTTACTTTCAGCCTGCTTTAAGCTATCACCGGCTAGAATTAAGAAACTTTTTCTTATAAAACATATTCATGACTATACAAAATGGGAACTATTTTTTCAGTGGAAGAATAAATTGAATGCGTTAAAACGCGATTCGTGGGGGAAAGGGTTAATCGGTGTCTAAATAGATTCCAATTGTTTTGCAAAAGCTGCTCAAGTCAGAAACAGGTTTTGAAAGGATAGCAACATCTTCACTGTAACATGGAGCAATGAAACCACTGCCCAGAGTGTTAGCAATTGTCACGTGATGTATGGAATTTACACGATGTAATCAAGATAGATACACGTATACATCAAATGTTCAGAGTAGACGAGTTGTTCAAAGTATACTTCTGCACAGATTCTTATATCAAAAATTTATATTTATGATCAAGACAACTTTGAGCAATTGTGCGCAGTAATTTGATGCAATTCTTAACACTCTTCCAAGGATGACTTACCACGAGGAGTATCTTATGTCATAGAAATTGATTAATTGCTAACTGTTTAATATGCTTCTACCCTTAAGATATATTTCAAAGAATTCATCGTTGTTGTTGGTTGTAAGTCGTTATCATTTATCCATTTTATTACGTTTTTTCTTTATTCATTAGTTTAAATTGCAATGTTTATAACATTGCAAAAAACATCCGAAACTACCCTAAATGTTCAAAAATGGACTTTACTAAATTGGTAAATGGAATTGTTAATTCGAAGTTTCAGGGAGAAAGGGGATAGTGTTTCACTTTATACAGTGTATACATTTTAATGGCAGCTGAAACCAATACAACTTTACGTGAAATTGTGCTAGAGAAGTATTACGCTCTGCTAAAATATTGGTTGTTCATTTGAGTAACAGGTGTTTTCGTCGTTATAGCAATTAGAAGCACACAGAAATAGCAACAATTGAACAATATAAATTACAGCCTATGGATATCAATTTTAAAGATGCTAAGAGAGAACAGATATTCTCCTAATGAATTTCCTCCAGCTACTGCAAATGTTGTACGGCATATACTCTCAACGAATAGCACCTCATTTTAACCCTTTTACTATCAATGACGCCAAAAGGCGTGTTTGCAAACAGTTTGGATCCTGATCAGATGCCGCGTAACGATTTGCTTCGATTTGAAAATGTCTTCTGTCATACTGCATTAAATTTTACTTTGAAACGATATTGCAGACAACAATATTGAAGCAGACGACAGTATTGCGGTGAAGGGGTAAAACTATCACGATAAATTGGATCTTGTAACAGTTATTGCTTCCAAACTTAAGCAACTTGGAAGTTGTATTGTTAAAACACCCATGAATTTCTAAATTTGTGAAACACCTTTCATTAATCTTCATAAACAGCTGAAGTCAAGCAAGATGAGTTTTCCGTTTTACTTTCATCTTGCCGTTACCCCTTGATTGCAATGACGCCATAAGCTTGAAGCAATAATTGCCCCATGCTTTTTTTTAGCCATTTTAATTTTAGGTATTTTGACTTAAGAAATGTATAATTGAGTTTCAAACAGTTTGGTTTCTGATCAGATGCCGCGCCAATGCGGCATCTGATCAGAATTCAAACTGTTCGCAAATTAATATTGTACTTTGGGTAAGGCACCGAAGTGGTAGAGTATTCACATATCTTTAACACCAAAAACAATTAAATCTGAGTTAGTGGTCTCAATAGAGGAGTTTTACTATATACAATACCTAAATTTAGTTTTAAAGTTGATTTTACAAACTAATGATAACAATATTTATTCTGTAATAATATTGAAATACTTTCCCTTGGTCGGAATTTGTTTCCATGTAAATTTATACTGTATCATGTTTATTGTAAATATAGATATTTGTCTTTTCTCGCTTTGTAGGTACATTTATATATTGCATGTGAAGCTCTTTTTAATGCAAAACTCCTGTGTGAAAAGAGTGATATATAAATCGGGTATAACAATAATAATAATAATAATGACAATAGCAATAATAATAATAATAGTAATGAAAATAATAATAATAATATAGTATAAACTCAACCCGACTGTATATGTACTTCACCAATGGTCAAAGTACAACCACACCAATATTCCGAATGACATAGTTCAACCGGTTGAATGACGCACCGTGATATAGTTTTTCATATTGAAATAAGACCTATTGTTATGTTGTCATTAGTCCGTATGATTAATGTACCTGACAACATATCATAAAGATTTTTCATGATCACATTTCCTAATTTTCTTAATAACATTAATGCTACGATGACAATGCTGCTTATGCTGATAGTTTCAATAGTACACAGGCACTTAGGATTTAATACGTTCGGGTTATCAAGTAAATCTAGTGTACTAGTAGTGTCCGGTGTTCCTGACCTGGCCTATTTATATTAAGAACAGAAAAGTTTATAATGGTTAATAGAGATAAGAATTGTGTCATCGGATATATATTTGAACATTTTCATAGTTGTGATAAGCATGACCTTCGTGCAGCACGTGACCGCTGTACTAATTATACTGATACGTCATTATGTCGCAGTATACGCGTTTTGATAACTCGCGCAAGTCAAACATACATAAAACTGAAGAAAGGAAGTAGCTAAAGCACATTTAAACTTAGAGGTGAATCTATTGTGTAACTTAAACAAAGTTCTGTAAATGATGCTGGAATGTAATTTATTGGTGTAATATAGTAAGTAGATAACTGTATCAGATAAGTGAGATTAAATAAATCAGCGTGTATGTTCTGCAGCTTAATTTTGGGATTCGATTGTGGATCATTTTAGTTACCAAACATGAACAATCTACTTCGAATTCTTGGTAGTTTTATAAATACTGCTCCAAATTAGCTCGATTTGTCCATATTTATACCGTTGACTTTCATTATCTCTAACTCTCTAAGGAGTCCTTTTTCAAAAAATAGTTTGAATATTAATGCATTGCATAGCCTGTATCCTGTGATATAACTAATTATAATTCATTGGTGTCATATCGTTAGTAGATATCTATATCAGATTAAAGTAGATTACATAACTCAGCATAAACGTTCTGCAGTTTAACAAAAATGCGAATATAGATGGAACATTCAGTGTCCGTAAGGTCATGAAATGAGGATACTAGAATGTTGCTGTCGACGACGTCTCCGATGAAACAAACAGTTATAGCTGAGACGAATTTCGATATCTCGACTCGCTTAACCAGGATTTTCCGTATGTTTACCGTTCAATTTCATTATTTCTACCTCGCGTAAGGCGTTGCATAGCCAAGTTTTAACTTTGAACTATGGATATGTTCATCTTTTGTGAGTTCGAGATATTAGGGGATCTCTGTATATAAATATTGATGTATTATTGCGTACCCTGTTTCTTGTGATATATTTGAATATAATTCATTGGTGTAATATCGTAAGTAGATCTCTGTATCAGATTAGTTAGATTGAATAAATCAACATGAACGGTCTGCAACCACAGCGAAAGTTTTAACTTTGAACTATGGATATGTTCATCTTTTGTGAGTTCGAGATATTAGGGGTTCTCTGTATATAAATATTGATGTATTATTGCGTACCCTGTTTCTTGTGATATATTTGAATATAATTCATTGGTGTAATATCGTAAGTAGATATCTATATCAGATTAGTTAGATTGAATAAATCAGCATGAACGGTTAAACAAATTGCATTGGCTGCTTATGTGAATATGGATGGAAAATGCAGTGTCCGTAAGAACAGAAAAAATAATGAAGATACTGTGCCCACTATCTATAACAGCACCCAATGGGAGACAAATATTGTAAGTGTTGTTCGGAGAGAGTCGTTATAGGGAGGGACATTGGCTTACGTTTGCAAACATCTTGACGTTACGCGGCGTCTGATCTCGATTCAAAGCAGTTTGTCACTCGTCATTATGTTTATGTCTAAATATCTAATATGTGACTTTGAGAAAAAAGGGATCACTGTACAAGAATGTTGATATCAGCGGAAACAGAGAGTAACATCTGGGTATACTCTCGGATTACGATATCTCGAATGTGTTGAACTGGAATTTTCCATATCTACCGTTAAAGTTCGTTATTTCTAACCCGCTTTACCCTTTCGGTGCCAAATAAGTCGTAAGGGTTTCCCCCTCAACGCTTTATTGTCGTCTGCTCTATCAATATTATTGATCGCAAGATCATCTTAAAGTAAGATTCAATGTCGATACGAGTGTCAAACTGTTTGGATCCTAACTGTTTGCAAAGTCGACTTTATGCGGCTTCTGTGCCGAAAGGGTTAAGACGCACATATCCTTATTTTAAATTTAAAACGTGGCATAACCTCGTTTTAACTTTAACTTACGGAAATGTTCGACTTTGGCGAGTTCGAGATATAAAGATTTGACTGTTTATAAATATTGATGCATTGCATAGCCTGTATCTTGTGATATATTTGAATATAATTCATCGGTGTAATACAGTAAGTAGATCTCATATATATGTCAGATAAGCTAGATTGAAAAAATCAACGTGAACGGTCTGCAGCTGTAGCGAAAGTTTTAGACAGATTGTATTGACTGCTTCTGCGAATATGGACATAAAATGCAGCACAGTGCTCCCTCAATATAACGGCTCTCCGAACAGCGATTCATTCCTTACAACAACAGTCGCCGCTGTTGCTAAAAAATACAAATATGTAAATCTATTCCATAGCTGCAATATCGTCTGCTAAGAATTATCGTCTATTGTTTTTCTCAAAGTCACATAATAGACATTTTGACAAAAAGCATATTGGCGAATGGCAAACAGCTAAATCCGGATCAGACACCGCGTTACGCGGCGTCTGATCTTGATTCAAGCTGTTTTCAAATGTAAGCAAATTGTCCTCCCTATAACAACTCCCTTCGAACAATATTTACAATCTTCGTCTCCCAATGGATGTTGTTGTAGAGAGGGCGCCACTGTATCAGTAAGGAAAGAAGACTGACATTTAATTAGTAGGCTAGCATGCTGCTTCACCGGCGTCCCCATAGACAAGAGACAGACAGTTGCAATTGAATATATATAAATATTGATACATTGCATACCCTACGGAGGAAGAAAAGTCATTCTAATAATAGTAATGATTTTAGAAATTTGATTTTTATGATAAAAACAGATATACAAATCATCTTAGGTATTTAATTGAATGGTACATTAATAACTTATGAACTCACTGTACTGTGGAAATGCAATGTAGTGAACACACGATAATGAACACGTCAATTTGTATTTGTTGACGAAATTTTAATTACAACAAGACTGCGCGTTCAATAAACGCTTATGCCCCCAGTGGCATCCTTGACAATATATTCTGAATCTTTTCTAAGTCCAAATTAGGTCAAGGTCAGGGTCAAACTGAGCTTGGGTATTATTGGTGAGTTGGTAATGGTCCAAGGTAACAACTGTATAGGTATCAAAGCATTGTAGTCAGTTGTGTTGATGCTAGACGAAACGGTAAAATCTAGTTAACCAAAAAATAGCCTAGTTAAACTTTTCTAAGTCCATATTAGGTCAAGGTCAAAATCAACGTTTGGTGATATTGGTGAGTTGGTAATGGTCCAAGGCAACAACTGTATAAGTATCAAAGCATTGTAGTCAGTTGTGTTGATGCTAGACGAAACGGTAAAATCTAGTTAACCAAGAAATAGCCTATTTAAAATTGTCTAAGTCCAAATTAGGTCAAGGTCAAGGTCAAAATCAAAGTTTGGTGATATTGGTGGATAGGGAATGGTCCAAGGCAACAACTGTATAAGTATCCAAGCATTTGGGTAAGCGGTGTTGATGCTAGACGAAACGGTAAAATCTACTTAACCTTGTTACGGACGCACACACACACGGACGGACGGACGGACGGACAGGACGATTACTATATGCCCCGCATCTGTCGATGCTGGGGGCATAATAAAATGATTACCCATTGATATTCACAGGGCTTCCAAAGGACAAGATATGCCATAATGCTAGACAAAATTACGTGTTTCAGGAAAAGTCTGGGATCTTTCTGCATTTCTTTTGCCGTGCATTTAGCTACTTTCATTTTAAGTTGTTCTCGATATAGTCCGTGTAAACCCATTGACTGCCATGACGTCATTAATTTTAAACAATTGTCGTTTGCTTTTATATTCCAAATTTAAGTTTCAGCTATTTTGACTTAAGATATGTTGAAATGAGTGACAGACAGTTTGGATCCAATTACTTATTGAACTCGGGGTAAGGCAGTGAAGGGGTTAAGTATTACAGACTGAAAAGTAAACGGAATGTTCCTTGCATTCTTCTTTAATGTAAGCCTTTAATTTACATGCTCCAGGATGTGGGAAATATATCAAACTCTGCAAATGTTTGATTGTTTACAGTGGAACTATTGTCTTAAGACGAAGAAAAAATTTAAGGCGTAAAATTGATTATCTTTTAAAAAGCTATTTAAAAGAGATGATACTGTAGAGATAATCAATTTCAATACAGTTGATTCTCCGACATTGTAAGAAATGTAGGACCAGCTGTATATACAGTATCAGAAATGAACTGAATTTTTCGGCGTTCAAGCGAAATAAACTTCATAAAATTATCGGCAATACCATGAATCGCGCTGAACGCCGAAAAAAATCAGTTCATTTTTTATACTTATAATATATTTTCTGTAATTTCTAATATCAAATGAAGAATTTGTTAGTACGCATTTATGTTTAATCCTTATTAGATGTTGATAACACGAATAATATGTACCCTGTAAGGAACAGCCATAACAGACTTACTGAAGCTGCGTACATTCGAAAGCGAAACAATAAGTTCCATAGTTTACATTCCAAGGTCAACAAGTTGACGACATGAACGCAATTGTTTTATGTAAATATTGAAAGATGAGTACACACTTGCTGCAAAGGCATATTTTACGTTAAAGGCACAATCCTACTGAGATTGGTGTTTAAAACGCGGAATTTCTTATACGTGTGCATTTTCTATGTATTAAAACTAAGTGAAATCGCATGTAAGAAGCCTGATATATGCCCCCACTTCGTATAGAATCCTATCTAAATGTGTCGAATTCTTATCACGATGGTGTACATTTTAAGCGGATTTGTTTACAAATAATACTAACGTTGGTTTCGATAAAGGTCACGTGATTGGTACGGAGCGCGGCGATAATTCATATATACTGTGCGCAAAGCCGGAGCATTTCCGTAATAATTCGTCTTCGATCGAATGTCAACAAAACAGATTTAAAAGTCGACTTGTTTCCACCAATTTCACGGGGTTTTGTGCAATGTTACCTCCATAATCATCGGGGTTTACTTCTTTTTATAGGTTTAGATTACGAATTCAGGTTTTAAAAGTGCGCGATTTTGGCAATTTGACAGTAATGTTGGGACTTTAAAGCAACCTTATTCCACAGGTGTTACATTATAACCAATGTAAGTCAATATGTGTTGATTAAATGCAAATATATTATCAAAACATGATCTACTTGATAACAGATAATGTCAGTTTCGGAAATACAGCGCTCTATCCCATCAACGGCCCTCCAAACAACGATTCCCTCCTTACGACTATTTTCGCTGTTCCCGAAACAAGGCATTTATGTCCAACTTTTCTATGTCTGCAATACCGTCTGCTTAAATTAGTCATCTGCTATTTGTCTCAAAATTACATATTGGACATTTTGACAGTAAAAAGCTTAATGACGAGTGACAAACAGCTTGAATACAGATCAGACGCCGCGTCACGCGGCGTCTGATCTGGATTCAAGCTGTTTGCAAGTGTATGCAAATGTCCCTCCCTATAACGACTACCTCAAAACAACAAACACATTTTTGTGTCCCAATGAGTGTCGTTGTAGAGAGGGAGCGCTATATGACTCAATATTCATACAGATATGTTGATTTGTAAATCGACTCTCTCTCCTGGGCACTAACTGCCTTTTAGTACGACACGACTGCTAACAGTACACTCATATAAACAAGTATCAGAGTGCCAGATGACGCTGTTGAACGACCCGTAAAACACTAATGACAATTATTTTGTACCGATGCAAATAGGGATAGTATTACAGTGCAATGTCATCAACTTTTTGTTATTGTCGATTGAACATCAACGGTTGTTAAGCGTATGTCTTATTGGCGCAATATTAAATTGGTTGATTTGCTACCAGAAAGAGTAATGTACAAACCGTGTAGTTCATTGATAGACGTTGACCTACCACATCTCCAAAACATTTAACAAACCTTGCAACACAAAGAAGTGCGCCTTTGGCAATGAAAGAAATAATGAGGTATAAATGATTACCAAACATAACTTGCTAGCTAAGCCATTTAAACATAGCTAGTCTTTCTATTGTTTTCTATTTTTACACCAACAAGTGTACAAAATCACATTATATAGAATTGTCTACCGTACCGTACAAACTACTTGCGGGTGTATACTATGAGCGTAGTAATGTTACTTTACTATTAACCGAAGTCAAATACAATATACAGTGCTCCCTCTCTACAACGACAACCAATGAGAGACACTAATTGTGTGCGTTGTTCGAAGGGAGTCGTTATAGGGAAGGAAATTGGTTTACATTTGCAAACAGCTTGAATTCAGATCAGACGCCGCGTAACGCGGCGTCTGATCTGTATTCAAGCTGTTTGTCACTCGTCATTAAGTTTTTTCTGTCAAATTATCCAATATGTAATTTTGAGAAAAACAGCAGACGACAGCTTTAAGCAGACGCTATTACAGCAGTAAAGTCGTTAGCCATAATTGTCCTGTTTAGAGAATTGTGGCAAGATTCGTTGTAAGGAGGGAGTCGCAGTGGGGAGGTGCGTAGTAGAGAGGGAACACTGTATCTTTAAAAAGTTAATCAAGTAACATGTTTCGTGATGAGCCAGTAGTTAACGCGTAGGACTGTAAAACACGAGGTCAGATGTTCGAATCTCGTTGATGGCGAACTGTTTTTTAATCATGTTTCGTAATCATGCTAAGTTGAACTTGTCGAAAGGTCAAGCTATTGCGTTCACCCTATCACCGGTGACGTTTTTGTTGGATTTTAGGTTACATTTTTGTAAGACAACATTTCCAAACAGCAATCTAAGGTAATCGTTTGATACTTAACCCATTAACCAATAGCCTATTTCTAGTTTTGAAGATACGTAACCGCTTAAAGCAGGTTGAAAGTAAAGCAGAATGCGCCTTAAGGCGCATTCTGCTTTACTTTCAGCCTGCTTTAAATTACCATCTACTAGAATAAAGAAAATATATCTTGTGATAAATATTCATGAATACATAAATTCCTCAATGGAAGAATATGCAAGTAAATGCACAAACACGAAACAAGAAACACAGAATATCAATGTTAATATGTTTGAAGTTTCACTACAGATGACAACCACTTAAAAGCTCAGCTGTCGGAAAATAAGACCGGGTAAAATTGCTGAAATGTAGGGTCTTCTTCGTTCCCGGTATATGTCGTTTTTCCCCTGGCAAGGCGGAACTAACCTTTGGCAAAGATAATCGAATTTGCATTTGATTTTAGGTATAGTTCCGTAATGAAGCGTTATTTTTCTATACTTTCAACATGGAGAAACACATGGGTAGCCATGTCCTCCTTGAAAAGATATGTATAGTTACCCTCTCTATCACAACACCCAAAGGGAGACAATGATTGCATGTGTTGTTTGGAGAGAGTTGTTATAGGAAGGGAAAATTAAGACTGTCCTCTAATATGTAACTTTGAGAAAAAACGGTAGACGACAACGGTAAATTCCGATAACACACGACCATGTTGCCGCCCTAAAGTTGAAATGCAAATGTTCTCATCGAAACTCCGCCCTGGCAGGTCAAAATCAAATCGGCCTTTATAAGAAATATAAAGGTAAAGATGAACAGGAGCAATATAATATGTATCTCACTACTAATGTATAAATTACATGTACGGTGACAATGCAGATAATCAGAGATCCTAAAAGGCATAGGTGAGTCGGTTGAATAACGCCGAAATGTAATATAACATTTAAATGCGAGCTTTTATTCGGATGACAATGTTTCAAATGATTAAATGTACATTTCAACATATCAAAAATATTCTATGATCAAAATATCTAGTGTTCGTAATTTCAGTCAAGGATATCATGACAATGCTGTTTGTGTTGAAATGTTGAATAGTACACAGGGATCTTTTTAGTACGGGTGTTAAGCGACCACTGAATTAATTCTTTAAAGATCGGACTGCTTACTTCAGGGCAAAAATAACAAATTAAGGGGGATTCGGTAAAAAAAGACATCAGAAAGGGAATGCAGATAAATAGCAATGGAAAATACAAAATGGTCACGATTTTATAAACGATTAATTCAGGTTTTAGACATTTCTTTTTCATTCACAGCGTGTGGATTTCTCAACGATTTACAGGACTACTTTCCCTTAGTCCAACTGCTATTCACAAGCGCTGCATGAAGCAGGATGCCAAATGACGTCATTGACGTCGACGTTACTACATAACAACGACGCGTTTTGGCGGAAAATATATATGGCGGAGGGACTACAACATACGTTTTAAAAGCGTTAGAAAAAAAACATTCGCCTTAGATTCTCTATTCAATTACTTTCTTAAATTCAGAAGTGATATTAAATTATAAGGAATAAATAGAGGATATTGAATGAGTGTTTTTTCAGTAATGAATTTATTGAACGAGTTGGATAAAAATGATATTTTGCGAGCCTTGGCGAGCAACATATCATTTTTATCCAACGAGTTCAATAAATTCATTACTGAAAAAACACGAATTTAATATCCTATTTATCACATAAACACCAAATGACACGAAAATCCGAACGGTCTTACTTTCACTTTTGCCCTCGGTTCTTAGGTAAACGATTCGTCATAGGTGTTATTCGGTTTTATTCATCCGTATATAAAAACACCAATCATATTAACGTAAAGAAAATCAGCACCATTACGTTGTGAAAAGACTTCTCTGATACCATATTTAAATTTTAGATTAATATTTAGATTAAAGTTGTTCTAATTGACTAAAAATGATCATTTGACATTAGGAATCTAGTTTCGTTTTCAAAATAACGTCAAGACGTAACATGACGTCATTATCATTGTAACGTCTAAATTTGAAAAACAGTCTGAGTCACTGTTAATACTCAAGTCTACGTAGTATTAAGTTTAGCCTGGTTTGCAGCCTGAGTTTGCGAGACTGCTAGGGATAATGTTTCTAGGACACTTCGAAATGTTTCAATACCTAGTGGTGATCTATGTTTGTCTAGATTCTCTTAACTGATTTACAGTCGGCGTAGTAGTACATTATTTTGGTGATTCGAAAATTAGTATAGAATATATGCCAAGTGGGCCATACGATTTTTACGGCCCTCTATATTTTGCACGTTTATGTGATAATTCGGAATATTTATTGTATTCATGGAGGTATGAAAAAAAAACCTGGTCACACTTTTGTATGAAACCGCTTTGCGGTTTCATACAGTGTGACCAGGTTTTTTTTTCATACCTCCATGAATACAATAAATATTCGAATTATTCCTTAAAGGGTACACAGTTATTAGTAGAACTACAACATACCAATACAGTTCTCCCTACCACAACGGCCCTCCGAACATTGACTCCCTCATTATAACAACGCTTGTCACTGTTTCCAAGACAATTATGTCTAACACTTTCACTGCTGCAATATCGTCTGCTTAAATTGCTGTCTGCTGTTTTTCTTACATAATGGACATTTTGACAGAAAAAAACCATAATTACGTGTGGAAAACAGTTGAATCCTGTTTGCGAGGGACGCATACTAAACTCCATATACATTTAGTGATGTTATACCTTAAACAGATATAGTTCAGTGTAATTAATTAGAAGTGAACGTTCTGCGCCTGCAACTCATATATTTGTATGCATTTATGACTGAAAACTGCCGTGACCGTAAGGCAAGGAGAATGGCATTTGACCATGATACTGGAACATTAATATAAAATGCGTCTCCAAAGCATGGTAACAGACAATTGTAATTCGGTATATATAAATATTGATACGTGCATTCCCTACGGACACAGACATGTCATGTTAACAAAAAACAATGGCTTTTAATCATTACACACACAATTAATTGTTTACGCCCGACGTCACACAAATGATATTATCACTAGTGATGATATCAACTGTGACACTATAAAATGTATCTAAGAATCTCTATAAATCATCGATAGCCATATAATTAAATCTACAAACAACGCATATGTTTTTCTTATGTGATTTTATTTAATAGAAAATTATACAGTGCCCCCTCTATATAACAAAACCTAAAGGGAGACACATATTGTATGTGTTGTTCGAAGGGAGTTACTATAGGGATGAAACATTACAACCTTTAGATTTTGAGAAAGAATCTGCCAGTGTCTTGGAACTATTGACGAGTTTTCGCAATTTGAGCGGCAAATAGTTAAAGCCTAATCAGGCGCGGGTTTACAGTTAACAGTTGATATTATTTGTCCATATACCCGTTTGTTACGAAAAAATAAAATCGTACATACTTTATATAAAAATCTGAATAAGGGGAGATCCTTTGAAAGCACAGAAAACAAAGCAAATACTGAAAATTGCAGACTCGGTTTTAATTGAGTCTGGTCATGAGCAATACTGAAATATGCAACAGTGCTCACGCCCCCTAGCACCAGCTTAAGCGGAATTCAACTTTCAACTGTAAATGCGCTGAAATCAATGATTCCAAAGGACCAGAAAGTATAACAACACTGAGAATGAAGTACGGGGCGACCCCACATTCATACAGAAAAGTGCATTTGTATTAAATTGTCCTCTCTTGGGCAGGAAATGCCAATTAGTTAAAAGTACAATCAATACAAACAACCAATGACTTGGTTGAATGACCCATAAAACAGTTGTATGACAATAGCTGTACAGTTGTACACAGTGGCTAGTTCCCTGAACAATCTCATTTATATATAATGATACTAACATGTTATTGTACATTGAACTTCAACGGTTTGCTTGTACAGTGGAGAATCTGTTATTCTTTCCCAATAAACGCGTTTACGCTAAAACTATTATTTGCAGTGCAAACAGTTTCAAGCCAGATCAGACGCCGGGTAACCCGGCGTCTGATCAGGCTCCAAACTGTTTGCCACCAAGATAAACAAGAATTATCAGAATTGTCCAAAAGTTGTTCTTTTCTACGTTTTAGTGCTTTGCGTTTGCGTACGTTTGCGTTAAACGGATAAGAATAACAGATTCTCCATGTAAGCTCGTGTTTCATTAGTCCAATACAATTGCAAGCGTGTTTAATGTTTGATGTGTTGCCAGGAAGGGGAATCAACCCTTTACCACATAAAATGTTTCTAGTTTAGAACAGGCTACAGTTTTTAGTAGACGGCATTGTGGCAATGAAAACGTTCGACACAATTGTCTTGTTTTTTTAACAGCGGTAAGCATTGTTGTAAGGAAGAAATCGTTTTTGGGAAGGCCGTTATAGGGAGGGAGTAATTTACGTCATTGTGTCAGATAATCTGAACGTCCAGACTAGGCTTTCGTTTGAAATATGTCGACGGGTGATGTTTATACCTGATCAAATCCATTTTTGATACTAAACGATTTCTGCTTCATTACATCACTTTACCTATTACCCCATAGACTGTTTCTAGTTTTTAGATAGATTGCCACTTAAAGCAGTTTGAAAGTAAAGGCGCTTTCTGCTTTACTTTAAGCCTGCTTTAAGCTACCATCTGTAAGAATATAGCAAATATATATTTTTGTGACTGTATAATTTAGAACTATATTCTCCCATAAATTAAAAGCGTTAAAAGGCGTATTTATGGGGTATTGGGTTAAACCAAATATAATCTTCCTGAGATTTTTCTAATACCTTATCCTTTAAAAACAAATGACGATTCAGGGTTTTCTTACAATCAAATTCATATATTACAGCAATGAAACTAGGGTTTTTCCAAATAATGTATTTTCGTTTATCATTGGGATATGTAGGGCATTGCTCTAGACATTCACCGCAAGCAAGGAGAGTGACATCCTAAGTTATATTTGTAATACAAGAACAAATATGCGTGTCAATTTCGGCGATTTAATCATCTTCAACTATACCTGATAGTCTTCAGCCGCAAGTTAATAATGAATACATTACCCTATGGCCTTCAAAGTCCCTAGCGAATATAGGTCTGTGTACGTGTTATATAAAGAAGTTTTTGTTACATTGTTTGGTTCGGCTCTAAATGACCTTATTGTGTCGATGGGCCGTAAAACACCATTCATTCTACACATTGTTTGGTTGCATGTTTGTAACACAATATATTTGTCTTTGTATATAAACCCCCTTAACTGCTGTGAAGTCTTCCGTTTGAAACAACTGTTGTCTGTTTAAATTTTCAAAAAAGTTATTTTAGGTAGTTCGACTGTAGAACGTTGAAATGAGTGTCAAGCACTCTGGGTTCTGGTCAGACGCAGCGTTGTTTACACGGTGTCTGATCAAATTCCAAATTGTTTACAAATAACCATCGTTTAGCGCGCTCTCTCTACAACGACACCCACTGGCAGACAAAAAATGCATGTGTTGTTCGGAGGGAGTCTTTATAGGGAGGGAAATTGGCTAACATTTGCAAACAGCTTGAATCGCGGCGTCTGATATGGATTCAGGTTGTTTGTCACTCATCATTATGTTTTTTCTGTCAAATGTCAATTATGTAACTTTGAGAAAAACAGTAGACAACAATTTTAAGCAGATGACATTACAGCCGTGAATAGGTTGGACATAGTTGCTCATGGCGAGCTGCTACCAGTGTCGTAGTAAGGAGGAAGTCGTTATTGGGAGGGTCGTTGTAGGGAGAGAGCACTGTACTCCGAGTATGTCTGTGAATTGGTTAATGGTAGATTGGAACTGACTGGTCAGGCGTGATAATTACTGTTCCCTTGTCATGATAAAACATGTTGGTTATTCAACTCACGACTATAACAGACATAATAGAGTTTACTACCACTGCGCGTCGGAGATAATGTAATTAGGTTTTTTAACAACTGATGTTAGACGCCATTTTAAACTATGTTTATCTTGAAATAGTTTCGTGAAAGGTTTTGAGGATTTAACTTTAGATATGCAAGGTCAATGATTTTATAAATGAACTGCAGGCATATTTAATGTGTGAACAGAACTCTATCCTTATATTTGGTTCAATGACTTTTTACCCGTTTAAACTCTAACTTAGTTGATATAACTCGACTCTTTTGTATTCTTTAAAGACACCGGCCAACCAGATATGTCGAATCAAGGCCCCAATGTTATAAAAAAAGTTTGAGTTGAAAGTCTGAGATCGTTCTTAAGCATTTGGTTGATCACAATTGAACTTTTGCTCAAATGTTTGAGAACGGACTCATTCTCAACTCAGACCCTTTATAACCTTGTGGACCCTTTCTTTTCCAATTCTTTCGTGAGAGTTTTACCCCTTCACCGTTTCATTATCGTCTGCATCAATTTTGTTGTCTGCAATGTCGTTTCAAAGTTAATTAACAAGGCAGTATGACTAAAATTATTCAAAACGTGTGTCAAACAGTTTGGATCTTGATCAGACGCCGCGTAACGCGGCGTCTGATCAAGATCCAAACTGTTTGAAAACGCGAGTGTAACCGTCATTAAGAGCGAAATGGTTAACGAGTAAATCTGTGGCGGTAATATTCATATTTTGACCTTGTTTGCAAATTGCTAACCTCGTGAGACTTTTGTTGCGTGTAAGATACCATGATGATTTTTCTGGAACGAGACGTCACTTTCATTTACATGAATCATACTTTATGCACTGAATGGATTGACAATTACAAGCTGTGACGTGACAAAATCACATTTGTCATTCATCTCAAGAGAGCAGAGACATATAGTTGGCTATTAATGACATACCGATGTCGTCCTTTACAATATTTGAATATTGGCATGCTAGCCAGGGTCCAACGTTATAAACTATTTTAGCTGAGTCTGATTTCGTTCTCAAGCATTTGATTGGTCAGATTTGAGCGAACATTCAAATCTGTTCAAACAAATGCTTAAGAACGAACTCAGGTCCTATAGCGTTTGAGTTGGCTTGAGTTCGTTTTCAAGCATTTGACCCAGACTCAATTCAAGCGCTTTATAACCTCGGGGCCAGAACTTTTGTTACTGCAGCATATACAGGTCTTTGATCAAGTTTATTTTGTTTAAGTGCATTGATAACAGATGGCAATATTTGTGACAACACGTATACGTATATACGTAAATTTACATTTGAACACCGAAATGTTTATACTAAGAGTTCCCTTTACTTCCTAGCCTGTTACTAGTTTTGAAGGCAGCTGATCACTTAAAGTAAGGTAAAAGTAAAGCAAAATGCACGTTAAATCGCATTCATTTCTACTTCCACCTTGATATCTGCTAGGATATAGAAAATATTTCATTCGTTACATGCTCATTATTGTATGAATTGGAATTATTTTCTTCAGTGGATGAATAAATTAAGCTTTTAATTCGAAAGTGGAAATACGACTAAATTCAACTTGAATCGAGCCCTAGTTTGCGAGGTAAAACAGTTACTTCAGTATGACTCAAGCGGTTATCAGCAGTACCTAGTATATAAGTAAACGACAAACGCTAATCATTTGATTATCAGAAATTATTTATGATATTTGGTGGATTACTGGGAAATACATGTAGCAGTGGATTATCACTTGATAATTTCACTGTTTCAAACAGTGGGATTATCGTCACGCATGCTTCTATTATAAATTTTCCCTTAGAGCTTCCCAAGAATCGTAGTCATTAAGTCCGATTTGTCAACTCAACCGAAGAACCAGAATCAGAGATCGAAAGGAATGACGTAATTCTGATGACGTCAAATCAATCAATCAGTGACGTCATTGTACGGCAATTTGTCACAAAAAGGTGTTCGATATAAAATTGGGGTTCCACACGGGGTAACAAATATACTTTTGCTTTCAGTTGACAATTAATTTAGTTCCAAAAATGAATGGAATAACTGTATTTTGTCAGTGTAAGATCGAATTTAATTCATTTCGTGAACATCAGACAATTATGTTTTCACTCGTGGCTTCGCCACAAGTGAAAATATAACGTATGATGTTCACTCAATGAATTACATTTTGATCTTTTACTAAAACAAAAACCATATCTCTATATAAATGCCATGCATTGGTCTGCAGAAGGAAGAAAACGGGTAATGTATAGATGTGTATCTAGAAAAATATTTTCCAAATAATATTTACAGGACAAAGACCTACGGTATTTTATTTCCCTAAAGAGAAAGATGAAGGAATAAAGACAAAAATGAAAATGAATGACACATTATAATTGTTTTGACATTCTTCTTCCGTGGGGAATATACTTTCTCTCAAGAAAAAACATATTGAGATAGAGTCGTCAACAATAGACTGACACCGAAAAAGGTGAATCTGAAAAAAACCTATTGACCGATTAACCTATATTCTATCATTCGGTACGAGTAGACATTGTCTTACTCATTTGTATCTGGCGTCCAAATATATGGGATATAGGCAAACATTGCATAGTGTGACTTCTGACCTAAGTCTGCATTGTTTCCATGCAGGAATTTCTTCAAAACAATACAATAAAATGAAAGATCTTATTTGGTATCCCTTACATAGAAAAGACTCGTCGAAGTAATAAGCATGGAAAACTCCACCCGCCATAAATGGACGAATACCAAAAAGAAGAGTATCTGAACCAACACAGCTTGATATCTACATGTTTGCGATTCAACATTATTATATAATCCATTAAAACAACATAAATGTTGAATGTTCACTGAGGCCACATTTGATTGATTGTATATGTAGGTCAGTAGTGAGACCAAACAAGGAAATATATCCGATCCAACATGGCATGGTGACAGTACGGACGGTGACCTTATTAATGCTGAAACTGAATATAGTGCTCCTTATCTACAACGACTACTAATGGGAGACACATATTGTATGTGTTGTTCGGAGGGAGTCGTTATAGGGAGGGAAAATTAAGACTTGTTATCATTATCATTTTTTTTTATTTTTTTTTTTTTTATGTACACTGTTTGTCTTTATAGGTGAATATAGGAGATAAGCGTGAGGTTGGGCGCCCCTAAACCCAGGTTTAACCCCCCAGTGGTTGTTAATAATTAATTAATTTATAGTTAATTATTGATTGCTACTGACCGTACCAAGACGGGCTCCTATATTCACTTTGCTTTATGTTTGTCTTGCGTGTTGTTTTCTATTTAGTGTGTAGATGAAGGAATGGTATTGCGCGCGTGTGTGTGTGTGTGTTTGTTGTGGTATGACTGTGTGTGTGTGTGTTCTGCTTGAGAGGTGGGTGTATTGTTTGTGTTACGTTTCCTGCTTGAGTCTTTCGTATTTATTTATTGGCTTACATTTGCAAACAGCTTGAAACCAGATCAGATGCCGCGTTTCTGGAAACAAGCTGTTTGCCACTCATCATTATATATATTCTATCAAAATTTCCATCTATATGTAACTGAGAAAAAAACAGCAGACAATTTAAAGCAGGCATCTTATCATGATCAAAACTATCTAACACTAGCGATATTGCAACAGTGAAAGCGTTAGTCATACTTGTCCCGTTTAGGGAACAATGGCAAGAGTCGTTGTTGAGAAGGCCATTGTAGAGAGGGAGTATTGTATACGCATCCTTGAAAAAATTGTGGACCAAGATAGAGGGTTCTTGAAGGAGAAGTGTGATCGGGGTTAGAACTGTTGGCAATAATTTGTGAAGAGTCGATATAAATGGGTAACTAATCCGAAAGCGGATGGATTCGTTAAAAAAATCAGTTTTAGAAGGGTTTTGATGAAACCGAATAAAGAAAGTAGCATGTATGATTGGTGTGACTCGATTGGTGTCATGAATGACGAAACAAGATATTCAATATCTATTCTAACATGATACGAGTTTGTGTCACTATAAGTATAGAGGATGCTCATCTTTATATAAATTACACGTTATACAATGGTAGTAAAGTAGGTCGTATAGGCTCTTCCGATTTCCCCCCGAGGTTAAATTGACGTCATAAATTATTTCGGTTTTTTTTTTGGAATTTTTTAGCACATAATTCTTATAGCTCGTAAAGCCCAAAGACTTTTTATTGCATCATGTTGTCATTGTTCTGCCTTATTTCGTATAATACGTTTTCTTGTGTCGGTAAAAATGTGTTTTGTGTTCCAGATATTTTTAAATGAGTCAATACACAAGTCATACTATTGCTGTGTTGCCTTGCAGTATAATATATATTATATTGTTTCAAGTATAAATATAATAAATACAACTTTTCACATTACCTCCAAATATTATGGATACCTCATCTAAATGTGTGTTAACATTGACATTATTTAAGACTCGTTCAACTTGTTTTAAAAAGTAGTTTGTTTTTTCGCATTCATAAAATAGATAAAGAATTTACTAAAACACTACAGAGAGCATTATCCCGTAAATTTAGAGTAAGTAAGTATGTGTTATAGGTCGTTTGCAGTTCAAAAAAACACGATAATTTTCAAATATCTCCAAAACAAGAAAACGGAGACAAATGGAATTTTGCATAGATTTATGATATACTTATACCAACTCTGACAAAAAAGAAATATTTTTTTCTCTTCGTAATAAAAAAGTTTTATTCATAACTTCTATATAAAGTTTACACTTCTAAGGGACAGTTTTCCGAAGGGTGGTGTCAAGTTATTCAACAGCCTATCTTTCACGACCCGGCAACGCCTCACCGTTAAGCCATCGCATACCATAGCAGTTTACAACTAACCGAACGAGGCCCTGACTGGGGTACGTTAAACGTATTAACCGACCATACTGTCATTTGCGCACATGTTAGATCCTAATCGGACACCGGAGCCATTTCGTATCTGAATAGTATCCGAACCATGTGCCACTCATACGAAAGCGAAAGTTTTATCAACAAAACGCAAAATAACTAAATGTGATCAATAGCAGAAGAGACATGTTCATACCAGACGATCTTCACCAACTAACCATTATCAAATGTTCAACAGAATGTTTCCAGATCAGTTCGAAAACCTTTATTATCTTATTAAGGAAACGTTATGTAAACGTAAGTGCAATACAACTCGAACATTAATACATATTAAGTTCCAGATAAGGGGAGTATTTCCAAAACTAAATCTTTATTTCTGAATTAAGCCCTATGATGCGACTTCTCATTAGAACGACTTTCTTCGAGTAGTCACACTATTGGATTTGGTGCTGAACTGGGTGAGAAAATGTTGGACTTGTTCAAGTTTCTCTCTCTTATCTGGAGCTCTGTAATTATGTAGAACTATTAGAGCGTCGGTTTGAAAAGTAATTGCAATTCTCTTTATTCCTGGTGAAGAGTTCGTGGATTTAGGCATAGTAAAAATGTGATGGATTATGGGGCCTCATAATTAATTTTGTACAACTAAACAACCAATATCAGCACGGGATTCAACTTTCAGACAGAAGCAACTTGCACGGGATTTTACCTGGGGATATTCTCCAATATAAACAAACATGATCAAGGTAATAGCCAATAACACCCCACGTAATTGACCATTTTCAGCGACACAAAATTTATATAAAACAAAGAAGAAAAGTTTTTAGTTAGACTTTCAAAAATTCTGAATTTCCTTGTCAGAGTTGGTATAGACACATCATAAGTGTATGCAAAATTCAATTTAAATACGTCCATTAGTTTTTAAATTATCTAAGATTTATCGTGTTTTTTTGAACTGCAAACGACCTATAACTGGTAGTAGTCTGTGAAGTATTCTTACTTGTAGCCATTGTAAGTTACTGTCTCTTGTGGTGTGGAAAGGTAAACTATAAAATAAACTCTATTGACATTTTGCAAAGGCATAGCGTGAGTTCCACTTTTCCTTACTTGTAGGCTCATCATTTTTTATATTTAGGATGTCATAGAACACTCTACTACCAGAATTCAATACTCGTTTGAAAAGGTGTGGTAGAAGTGGGAGGAGCCTGTGCTACTATAGGTGTATATATATAGGATCCAAACTGTTATGCAAACGCACTTTTAAGCGTCATTGAGAGCGAAATGATTAAAACACCGGTAGCAAAGTCTGAAGAATTAACCTATATATCAGAGTATTGAAATAAACTCTGCATGTGGCTTCCTGGAACATCTCATTAGAGACGCACACAACACAACAGCGTTTTCAAAACAGCATAATAAGAATATTTCCTATGAAATAGCAAACATCATAGTTTCATTAGGGTAAATTTACTACCTGACTTTATGATAGGCAGAAATGGGTCAATTAGAGAACGAAGAGTTAGCTAGCGCGTGCAGATTTTATAAATCATAATCATTACAGTTAAATCTTTTTTCATGGTACCTCGTTAAGGTCTATATATTACGATTTGCTGTTCAGTCGAATCTCGACAATTCGACTCCTTTAAATCGAACTTGACTATATGTCAACATTAAAGACGTAGCTTAGTCACGTTTTAACTTTAGCATACTGATAAATTCGAATTTAAGCCAGTTCTAATTATCGAAATCCAGTCGATAAAATACGGGTTAGTTCCAATATAAGCGAATTCGAAATATCGAGTTTCGACTTTATAGACGTAAAGGTCGTATATAATAGTAAAGTTGGCCCGGCGTCGGCCATTAATTTGTGCTCAGATCAATTGTATAAAATCATCTCTAGGCCAGTTCAAAGTATTTTATGAGCAGAATTAATCGCTTAAGAAGTCGGCTATATTTTATCCCATTATGTTTAGCCCTGGGACATTTATTGTATTTCTTCAAAAGATTGGAAACTTCTGTTGTCTTTTATTCTTTTATATTATTCGTTTCATAGTAAATCCGACTACAACATTAGTTGAATTTCATGTACATCTAGCATGCAACATGTCTATATTCTTCTTCAAAGATGGAGCAATGCTCGTGGTGGTTGATTCAGCTTTGATTTTAAAAAGAACTTATGATCGTTTACTGCCAAATTCCACCTTATGATTAAACTTTTTTCAGTTAAAACTTGTCTACAGTGTTAACACATTTACAAACAGAGTACCTGTAAGTATTACACTTGTCCAATGCAAACAGTATATACCCTGCTCAGAGGGCAACCCTTAAAAGTAACAATGGACTAGATTAATTTTGATATTGGAATTGTCCATTAAAAGTTTCAGGGGTAAATGAGTTAAGCAATATTCTACAGTACTGTTTAAGCTAAAGTATACACAAAGTGCACTGCCAGTGCACTGGGTTTAAACTGACAGTGCACTGAGAGTAAACTAATTTTGCACTGACAGTGCACTGATAGTGCACTGGGATTTCAATATCAAACTGATAGTGCACTATCAGTTTAAACCAGGTAACTAGCAGTGCACTTGGGAATGACTACAGCTTTGAATTTAGAGCTGCAGTTTTTATTATACATGAATACCAGTTTACGCATACATGTATAATATACTGTATGTTTTTTTTTGACCTTTTTCAATATTTAAACATTGGACAAGACTACACAGGTGTAATTTTATGTCATGAATATTCTGCAAAAACATTCTATAATTTAACAACCAAAATAATTTATTATTGCCTAAAATCAATTCTCCTAAAATAGGAACTCTGTCACTTTTAATCAAGCAATACAAGCAGACGGTAACTAAAAGCAGACTGAAAGTAAAGCAGAATGTGCCTTAAGGCGCATTCTGATTAAATTCAACCTGCTTTAAGTCATTCAAAACTTCAAAACTAGTAACAGGCTAATAGGGGAATGGGTTAAATGTGACAGAAACTAAAGAGAGTACATGTCCATATAACATGCTGTAATATTGTCGTACCAGTGTTAATTCTATAAGCTGTAGCTGCAGCATTTTAACCCATTACCCAATAAACGTGACTTTTTACGCCTATAATTTATTCCTCCTCTGAAAAAAAATCCCTTTTATATGACAAAAATATTGTATGTCCTAGCAGATAGTAGCTTAAAGCAGGCTTAAAGTTAAGCAGAATGCCTCTTAAGGTGCATTCTGCGTTACTTTCAACTTGCTTTAAGTGATCATCTTTCTTTCAAACTTCAAACAAGCTATGGGGTAATGGGTTAAGGAAACTAATCCGTCCCTCATCATGGATCCCCATATCACAGCTTGATACTTATACTTTCTGATAAGGGCACCCTTATCAAATTGCTTATCAATTATCACAGTAGGGTACTAATTGATAGATATGCATCAATCTAGGGGATTAAAGATAGTTGTTGCAATTAACACTTACCCTGCTCATGGAGGAATTATATATATAATTCCTCCATGCCCTGCTGATCACGTCTTGATTGTTAAGTGAAAAAAGTGGATTTAGATCAGACGCTGCATTATATTGCGTCTGATCTGGACCCAAACTGTTTTACATTCGACTCAGAGACTTTCTGAACTACAAAAAATTCACAAATCTTATTAAATATTTTTTTTGCATACAACAATATCAAAGCAGACATTATTACTGCAGTAGAAGGGTTAAGCATACATCAATTTTATCTGCAGAATAAAATTATTGCAAACCTGATCAGAATGATCCTTCAGGAAACCTCTGATCATGTCTACACTGTTTGCATAGGACTAGTATGCTTTATAAGGGTACACTTTTTAAGACAAATATATACTTTTAAGATATTTTTATCCTTTAATTTCGAAATCCTAGGATTCTCCATGATCAACTTATAGCATCCCCTTATCAGATGGCAGCTTAACCCATTACCCCATAGCTTGTTTCTAGTGATATGTGACCACTAAAAGCAGGTTGAAAGTAAAGCAGAATGCGCCCTAAGGTGCATTCTGCTTTACTTTCAGCCTGCTTTGAGCTATTATCTGCTAGAATATAGTGGTTCTTTCCTCCTGATAAATTTCACTATACATTTAACCTGTACTTAAAGGCACACTGTGAATTGCGATATGCAACAATAAATTATGCATATTTTTCAGTTTCTTAATTTTAAGTCTCAACTTCTGATAAAGTAATTAGCCTTTGATTTAGAGATCGCAGAAAAGAGAGTTTACTGCTCCTTTCAAACTTTTAACAATCAAGGAATAATTCATTGAAGAAGCACTGATCTCCATTAACCCGTACCCCATAGCCTGTTTCTAGTTTTGAATACAGTTGACCACTAAAAGCAGGTTGCAAGTAAAGCAGAATGGGCCTTAAAGCCAATATCTGATAGGATATAGAATAGATTTATTTCCATCAGTGGAGGACTAAATTAAAGACATAAAAATGTGTTTTTATGGGCTAATCGGTTAAATATCATTCAAGTTATTCAAATACAACTTTTAACATTTATTTAATATAAGAATATTCCAGATGGGGAATTCAATTAGTACTAATTCATATAACAGCTCTTTTCTAAAATTTCGATATCTAAGGACCTTTTTCATGATTTTCATAAAAAAGGACCTTAGAGGTCAAAGTTTTAGAAAAATGCAGTTTTATAAATTAATTATTCTCTAATCAAGACTAATTATTATACTCTTTGTTGAAAAGGACTTTTTGTGTGTTTGTATGTTATCTACATGTTATGAACATTGTAGTAAATAAAGGTTACAAATTCATTGACTTATTAAAGATTAAATATCCCTGGAGTAGAGGGTCAAGGTGCCCCTTATCTTCAGCTGTCATGTAATAACCAGTGGATTGTCTCTGTGGAAATGTTACATAATCTAACGACCTCCCAGCGGGATGGCAACAGAGTTTATCGTTTTTTAGGATGGGCTTTACATGCATGGTTTCAATAGGATGTCTTATCTATTGAGGCTGTTCATTTAAAAAGAACTATATAAAATAAAAGTAATATTTTATTGCTGTTAATTCAAACTTTCGGAAATAATAAGAAAATATTTCATACATTATAATAATGCACTAGTTGCAAAAAAATCAATGTCTTAAAATAAGTCCTTTATTCAGATAATTATTCTGTTGCACTTTTAGGTAAAAGCTCTATAGCCAGGTGGCTGCTTAATGCAGTATGAAAGTCATGCAGAAAGCTCCTTGAAGGTTTTCACGCGTGACTTGCAATCTACATTCCACAACCACCTGTATTAACCCATTACCCCATAAATACGCCTTTTTACGCATCTTCTTTACTGGAGAAAATAGTTCCAATTTATACAGATATGAAAATGAATGATACGAACTATTTTCTTTATTCTAGCAGATGGTAGCGTAAGCAGGCTGAAAGTAAAACAGAATGCGCCTTAAGGCACGCATTCTGCTTTACTTTCAACCTGCTTTAAGTGGTCACCAATTTTGAAAACTAGAATCAGGCTATGGGGTAATGGGTTACAGGCCAAACCCGTGATATAGTCGTTGAAGTGAGGATTAGCAGTGCAAAAAGTGTAGATCCACAACTGTTGAAAGGACAGTTGATGGACTCATTTGGATCCAATTTTTTTGACATTTAGTGTTTTGAAAATAACTCCAATAGAATCCACAGCGATGTGTCACTTTTTAACCAATTTCTTGATTGAACAATATTTTTACGTCTGATCAGGGTCTGCTCTGCTTTATTATATATATCCGATTCTTCACTGTTTGCTGTGTAAATAAAATCCGTTGTTTTTATATTTCAATAGAACAATCAGTCAATTATTCAGAATGGGTGGAGTATTGACCAGAGAAATGGTTAATAGCCTGAACCAGTACCCTCAGCCTTAATCACAGCTGGAATCGCTTTATACAAATGGTCAATGTATCTGTTGAAAATATCTGGAGTCACAGTTCTCCAGAACTCCAAAATGCTTTCAACAAGTTGCGCTTGATTTCGGGTTTTTTTGTTTTTCCTAATATAATGTTTAAAATTTGCCCACATATTGTCAATTGGATTCATGTCTGGTGATTCTGGAGGAGTGATCCAGTGGTTAATTCCATGTTCAGCCATGAATGATTTTTACCCCATAGCCTGTTTCTATTTTGGAAAAGAGTTGACCACTTAAGGCAGGTTGGAAGTTAAGTAGAATGCACCTTAAGGTGCATTCTGCATTACTTTCAGTCTGCTTTAAGCTATCATCTGCTAGAATATAGAAAATATATTTCTTATGATTCTTATTTGTAACAGTATAAATTAGATTTTTTTCCTTCAGTGGATAAATAAATTAAAGGCATAAAAGGTGTATTTTTTGGGTAATGGGTTTAAAGTTTCAATATCTGTTTACCATCAATACATCACCCCCCCCCCCCTAAACAAAGCAGAAAAAACTGCAGCTCTAAAATAAAGCTGTAGTCATTCCCCCAGTGCACTGCTAGTTATACCTGGTTTAAACTGATAGTGCACTATCAGTTTGTTATTAAAATCTCAGTGCACTATCAGTGCACTGTCAGTGCACTGTCGGTGCAAAATTAGTTTACTCTCAGTGCACTGTCAGTTTAAACCCAGTGCACTGGCAGTGCACTGGGGTGTATAGTTTAGCTTAAACAGTACTGTAGTTGTTGACTTTATTTATTCAGATATGAACGCGTAACGCAAATTCCTATCTAGACCCAAACTATCTTCAAACCCAATTTTAGTCACTAATGACGTTATACGGGTTAAGCAGATCTCAGACAGTTTGGATCCAGATAAAACGACATTTACCGTACGTTTGCTTTAAATTTGATGATGCTTAAATTCAAATTTCTCCGTTTAGTGTATAATGATAATAATATAATACGTGTATTGTTTGTTAAGGCAATCAACTTTTAACCTAGTACCTCATAGCCTATTTCTAGTTTTGAAGATATGTGACCACTTAAAGCAGGTTGAAAGTAAAGCAGAATGCGCCTGAAGGCGCATTCTGCTTTACTTGCAGCCTGATTTTAGCTATTATCTGATAGAATATAGAGCTATTTCTTATGATTTTTATTTGTGACAGTATAAATTTAAACTATTTTCTTTAGTAAATAATTAGTTATGGCGTAAAACGGCGTTTTTATGGGGTAATAGATTAAACGAGTGAAAATTCAGTCCTGCTTTGATCATGTATTACTGTGGCGCTGTGCAACTTGTTTAGAATGGAACATTTGAAAAGCGCCAGACATGTTGCGTGTTGTACTACTTAGAGTGTTTTAGCCGGTAACTATTATTCAAAACCATACTATCTAAGCCGGCCAAACTATTTGCTGGTTACCTTTTGGCGTTGCAGTTTTTAGCTAAATCTCATATATTATTTATATACAGAGTCTAGACGATGTGCGTAATAAATTTATAAAGTAAATATATAACGACGTTTCTAAATCCGTTTTCCAATCAAATAATTGACTATCTTCTGTTTGGTGCAAATTTATTCGGTCTATTACTTTTAATTGTCACGAGTTTGTCTTTAGTGTAAGAAATGCACTTCATTAGAAAAGGGTATTAATACAGTGTTGTACTTTAATTTATTGGCCCTTGTAAATGTGTTTACCAAGACCCTTAAAGCAAAACACGCCAGTAGGATTAAACACAATTTTAGTATCCACATCGAAAGAAAAACAAAAACATGTAACATTATTGAATTAAAGTCCGTGTTTAATGTTATAATTTAAAATTGTTTGTTTTCATTACTTTTGGTTAGCTGTGTTTGGCTGTAATCGTTTTTTCATAACCCCATGAACGAAAATTCAGGCCACGCCTTTTCAGGACTACTTTCTCTTAGTCCAACTGCTCTCCACAAGCGCTGCATGAAACAGGACGCCAAATTACGTCATTGACGACGACGTGCGACGTTTTGGCGGAAATATATATGGCGGAGGGACAACAACCTACGTTTTAAAAGTGTAAAAGGGGTTGCAAATGTTACCGGCTAGCAAATATGGACCAAACGACGTTGTACCACTTATCTCCTTTATTCTATATAATATACAATATCAATCCAGCCCATCCCATGGGTGTTGCAAATGTTACCGGCTAGCAAATATGGACCAAACGACGTTGTACCACTTATCTCCTTTATTCTATATAATATACAATATCAATCCAGCCCATCCCATGGGTGTAACATAGTCTGTATCTGCAATAGAATGCAAATGCATTAAATACAGGTTATAAGCATTCTATATAATATAGGGCTGAAAGATAGATGTAACATAACATAACATATGAGAATAACAACATTAAGCCCTTGGAACAGTCCATTAAACATTATATTACGCCTCTCCAGTTCTAGTGGTCTTGCAACCTACTTTAAAAGTACTTACACATAGATTTAATAGTTTAACACAAAGATAAAACATGGTTCACAACAACAACAACACTAACTCACCAGTTTGTGGAACCAAGTACAAATGCACTCCCAAGCACTCCACTCTCCACTCACTTACAGGGCTGTGATTTGTGATGCCTGTAGAGATTAAAACATGCAAAGAAAAGGTTAAGAACTTTGGTCAAATTAGTTTAGAACAACGATAAATGTCAAATATGCTGCCGTTTCGAAAAGCGCGAAAACATTTTACATTAAACATGAAATGCCGAAATAGAAAAGACTATTACGTGTCAAGCATATACAAACCCATTGCAACCCCTCTCGAATCAAATACAATCGATTTGAACCAATACTAACCAATATATCTTGAAATGAAAGATCCAAAATAAACTTCTTTACTCGACCAGAGCTGACAGAATTGTAAGTTTCGCTCAACAATCACGTGATCTCCCAGTATTCCCCGGTTGACGTAAACTACCGAAGTCAACCGCGGAATACGGAGAAGCACGAACAATACGGAACGAAGACGAACTTTTACGGAACAAAGCGAAACTAGCATACGAACAAATAAAACATGAAAACTTGACCTGGCTACACACTCCCCCTCCTTCTGGAATGACGTCCCGTCACTGTCCAAGTCCACAAAAAATACTAAGTCACTATCAAGTTTTCGTCAATGTCGGTAAAACTACTTCTATAAAATACACTAAGAAAAAAAACTGAACTACTTGCTAGAATAAACTTTCATAAATCTGCCAATTACAGTTATACATTTAACATTACTTCTACATCACTCCCTACTATTACTAAAGTACTAACACTATAGCATGAACTATACTGTACACAAATTCTACAACAAAATCTACACTGTATAATACAGTTTAAATTTCCCTTCCAGCAAAGGTAACAAAAGCAACAATTTCTGTTTAAAGTTATACACTTATTCCTCCCCCTTAACTCAATATCTGTGACCACACAGAATTAACTGCGAATGTATTTAAACAGAAACTAATTTCAAAAATGAGCATTTAGTAACTATAAATAATTCATTAAAATACAATGTAAAACAAACTTAAAATACTATTTCATAATAGCTGTAACTAACTGATGAGCTATCTCGGTATCCACCTCACTCAAAACTCCAGAGTTCATTAAGGCATTTAACGCACTTAACTTTCTGTCAACTGGCTGATTTGTCATCTGGTATGAGACAAAATCTCAAAATCTGTCTGGCGGTTTCTTTTCCCTTGTAGACCTTCTAGGTGGTCTTGGTGGTGGTACTGGTTTCTTTGTCTTTTCTTCAAAGTGCTCTGTTTTCTTCTCCTCCTCCTCTATCTCAGTATTCTGATCATCTGTTTCCTCTATGGGTTTATCTTCTTCTGAATTGTCTTCAGGCATAATATCCGTTTCTATATTATCCTCGGAAGTATCAAGGCCTTGTGCCTTTTCTTCATCCAATGGCTCAGACTCCTGTTCTTCTGTTTCTCCATCCGTTAACTCTCCAGTATCAACATGATCAACATGTTCGACATCTTCCACAATATTTGTCGGAGCAGTCACTGTTTCATCTTCCTTGTCTAGACTTCCTTGATCTTCTTCATCTACAACCTCCACAAGGTCAGTCTTTTCTTCATCATGACTCAAGACAGGTGGACTATGGGCGTCCCCATACAAGTCTGCATTAACTGCAAAGCTATCTTCCTCACTATCTGACCTTCTTCATCTTCACTAGTGACGTCACTCTTCTTGTTTGTATCTACTTCTGACTCCTCCTGATCTACTACTGTCTCATCTATATTATCTGCACCCTCATCCTCAATCACACTATCTGTATCCTGATGCTCTATCAGGAGAAGGTGGTTGTGATGTAATGTCCGCTCTTTTTCCGACTGTTCCGACTTCACTTTATACACTGGGATGTCTGGCCTTGGCTGGTCAATGACGACATAAGTTTCTGATTCAAAGCGGTCAGCAATCTTATGCTTCCCCTCGAAGGCTAATTTTTTAATCAGAACCTTGTCGCCAACGCTGATTTCTACCTTCTTGGCCTTTCTGTCATAAAAGGTTTTCTGTTTGCTTTTGGCCCGTTCCGTATGCTTCTTGACTAACTCATTAGTCTTGGCCATTCTCTCTTGAAGATCTTGAATGAAATCCTGTGAGGTCCGATCAGAGTTTTCATCTCTCGCTGATTGAAATGAAGCGTCCACTGGAAGTCTGGGCTTTCGGCCGAACAAAAGTTCGTAAGGTGAAACTCTTGTAGTCTCATGCGGTGTGCAATTATATGCATAAACTAACGAACTAATGTATTTCTGATTGTCCTCGAGTGTCCCTAGCATGTTCAATAAGGTTCGATTGAACCTTTCTGGTCCTGCATTTCCTTGGGGATGGTAAGGCGTGGTGTGACTCTTCTTCATATTGGTTATCTTACATAATTCTGAGATGATCTCGCTTTCGAAATTTTTTCCTTGATCTGAATGCAATCTTGAAGGTATCCCAAAGTTAACTAAAAATTCATTGTAGAGAGCTTCAGCAGTTGTTTTGGCCGTTTGGTTTTTTGTAGGTATGGCCTTAGCAAACTTTGTGTAGTGGTCTGTAATGACCAAGATATTACCAATATTCCCCTTGGATGGTTCGAGTGTCAGAAAATCCATGCATAGCAACTGGAGTGGATATGATGTATGGATATTGACAAGAGGCGCTTTATCCAATGTGGACTTCCTCCTAATGCATCTATCGCATTTGGATATCCATTCGGTCACATCTGATCCAACCCCAGGCCAGTAAAACCTATCCTTCATTAGTCTCAAGGTTCTCTCTTGACCAGGGTGACCCACTTCATTGTGTAGACCTCTAAGGATCTCCTCTCTGTAGCATTCTGGAACTACCAGTTGCTCAATTTCTTCCTCATGATCTGTAATTGTACGGAAGAGAATTCCTCTTTTTAACTTGAAATTCTTGTACTGTTTTCTCATAGTCAAGTCATGTTTCATCATGAAAGTCTTTGGAAGAGCCTTGTCGATGACAGCTATCCTCCACTTGTCTATGAGTTTGTCATTTCGTTGTGCCCTTCTAATTTCTCTCATTTCCTTTTGGGCAAGGAGCTGTCCTGGTTCCTCTATCGTCTCTAACAGGTTAAGTGTTGCCATTGGAAATGTCTCGTAATATGGTATAGTAATGGTGTTGCAGATTGTCTTCACCACTTTGTCTTCAATCTGTACGACCTCTTGGTTGTCAGTATCTCTAAGTTTCTCATAAGGTAACCTACTCATACCATCTGCATCCGCATTTCTCAATCCTGACCGATACCGAATGTCAAAGGAATATTGACCAAGTGCAGAAGCCCACCTCTGGCCAGTGGCGTCCAGCTTTGCACTAGTCAATACATAAGTTAAAGGGTTGTTATCGGTCAAGACTGTGAAATGGTTTGCTGTAAGATAGTCAGCGAACTTTTCAGTTACCGCCCATTTCAAAGCGAGAAACTCTAATCTGAAGGCGCTATAGTTCTGCTCGGACTTATTAAGTGCCCTGCTGGCATAAGCTATTACCCGATTCTGTCCGTCTTGCTTCTGATACAGAACAGCACCTAATGCCTTGGTCGAAGCGTCTGTATGCAACTCAAATGGAAGTGTAAAGTCTGGATACGCTAGGATTGGCGGAGACGACAGTATTTCCTTTAATTTGTCAAAAACAGCTTGTTCTGTGCTCGTCCATTTCCATTCAAGTTGCGGTTTCTTTTGTCCTTTCTTTGTAGATGTTGGTGGAAGAAGTTCGGAAAGTGGTCGTATGATCTTGCTGAAGTCTTTAATGAATCTCCTGTAATAGCCGGCAAATGCTAAAAAGGAGCGAAGTTCATCAGAGTTACTAGGTACTGGCCAATTCTTGACTTTCTCGATCTTTGCTGGATCAGTCTCAACTCCTTGGTCACTGACTACATGTCCTAAAAAATTGACCTTAGGTTTAAAGAAGAAGCATTTTTCAGGGGCTAATTTTAGGTTGGCTTTGTGTAGTTTGTCCAAAATGAGATCTAAACGTTCCAGGTGTTCCTCAAAAGTTTCACTAAAGATAATCAGGTCGTCCAAATATATCAAACAGATTTTCATATTGAGATCTCCAAGTATTTCCTGCATGATCCGCTGATACGTAGCCGGACTATTTGTAAGACCAAATGGCATCTTGTTGTATTCGAAGAATCCCATTGAGCCTACGGGGAATGCTGTTCTCTCTTTATGGTCTTCTTCCACTTCTATTTGGTGATAACCAGACTTCATGTCAATCGTGGTGAAGTATTTCGTTCCATGAAGACAATCGAATATTTCCTCTATTCTGGGAAGAGCGAAAGAGTCCTTTACGGTGATGCCGTTGAGCTGGCGATAATCAACGCAAAGTCTCAGCTTTCCAGATTTCTTACGCACCAGTACAACATTGGACGTATAGGATGACCTAGATGGTCTGATCACACCTGCGGCTAATAATTGCTCAATGTGTTGTCGTACCTCTTCGATCATTGAAGGTGGAATGCGGCGATGACGTTGCTTGAATGGGACATTGGTAACTAAGTCAATTCTATGTCTGATGAGGTTACATACTCCAATATCGGTGTCTCCAGTAGAAAATATGGCCTTGTGTTTCCTTAATAATGTCAGTAGTTCTTCTTTTTGATTAGAGTCCAAAATGTTTGCTTCGTCTATGTTCAACTCATCAATGATTGCGTCATGGTTATTTTCCTGTATGTTGTCAAAGACTTCATCAGCTATGGTAACTGGCTGCAATTCGCAAATGATTGACTTTGGTGATATGGTAACGGTGTTTGTTGTAATGTTGGAAAGAGTAACTTTGATGTCTTTGTTCTTGCGATAATTATACTGAATGACTGCTGGTGTGACATCAACACAAGATGGCAATTGACTGTCCTGGCATTCTTGAATGATGGCTGATGATGATGGAAAATCTAATTCTGAGTCGGTATATCCAAGAATTTCAATTTGTTGGTTTGGCTTAAGGATAATTCTATCAGGCATGGCACTTTTGATGACAGCTAATCTGTTCTTATTTCTTTTCAAAGTTTTCTCTCTAATGTTGATGGCTCTGAAGCTAAGATACCAGGGTGTATGCAACTTGGCTCTTTGTAGATACTGTTCTCCAAAATTAGCTTTGCATTCCTCCAATAGCTCTTGCAAGACATTAGTTCCCAATAAAACTGGTGTTCTGGAAGAATACTTAGTATCAGGCGTAACTAGTAGCAAACAGGGTAAAGATTTTGATCCTGGTAATCCGGCTTCAATGCTGAGATCTGTTTCGATGTATCCCTTATATGGTAAGTTCTGACCATCAGCGCATTCGATATTTAAGATATCTCCTATAGGTTTCAAAGTATTTCCGGAAAGATGTTCTCTATGAAAGGATTCTGACACTAAACTAACACAACTTCCGGTATCTAATAATGCTGTTACTGGTTTGTTATCCAATTTAATCTTGACTTCATTGGTATCTCCAACAAGTTTGGGATCATTAATCCTGTTGGTGCTCGTGTCTGATCCCACGACGGGAGCACTTACAAGTTTGGGCAGTCCTGCTTTAGATGACCCTTCTCCTTACAATTTCCGCAAACCAACTGGGCTAAGATGGTTGGACACCTTATCTGTATATGACCCTTCCTTTTGCATAGAAAGCAGGTTGGTGCGAAGGTACCACTGCCATATGGTCTTTGTGGTCTGTATGTGCCACGGCCTCTGGCTTCGAATCTATTTCCAGGCCTTTGTTGAAAATTCCCGCGCCATGGAACTCTTGGTGCGCCACGCCAACTAGGTTGCTGTCTGTTAAAGTCAGTATAAGTAGGCTGTTGTTTCTCTTTCTCTATGGTCTCTATTCTCTCGTTTAATTGCTTCAATAGCCGCATTACTTCGGAGTCCTCTTTCTTTTCTGTAATGACAGCTGGCTTGCAAGGCTTCTTGTCATCTAAGTTCTCAGTGTCCATGTCTGCCTCCAGTTTCCTTAACTCCCTTTTGAAGTCCTCATAATTTTTAATGGTGTCACACTGGTAGATGGACATGTGCTTAAGTTCTTTCCTCAATCCAGAATGGAGCACCTGCTTCAATATCTCTGTGTCTGTATACTTGAATCCATGTAGCTCCACCCCTTTGTAAAACAACTCTTCCAGTCTCGAAGCAAAGCTTTCAACAGACTCAGTGGATTTCTGTGCACAGGTATAAAATTTCTTCATGGCAGTTTCTAATGTCTCCACTGTGCCATAATCGCTATCAAGTTTCTCCATAAGAAATTCTGGTGTAATGCCTGCCCCTAATCTCCGCACCTTATCTCCAGCGCTGCCCTTCAATGACCGTCTCATTCCAAACATGATTTGGTCGCGTGTAAAATTTCCCTCGGCCATGACGGATCCAACCTCAAATTTAAAGGTGTCCCATTTCACTTCACCTTTACCGTCTTCACCGAAGAATATTGAAAATTTGGGGTAATGGTGGCTTCCAGCTTTGGTGGCAATTGGTGGTGTTGGATGACCGGGCTCCTCTTTGACGTCTCCAAGTGCCTTCATTAATGAGATGATATCTTCCGGCTTTTTAATATTTGGCTTAATCCCAAGTGTCCTTACCAATTGCACCATTTTCATTTCTTCCTCAGATATTCCACCGACGGCCTCCTCAAACTTTTCTCCTTCGTCAAGACTCATTGTGTCTTAATATAATATCCAGACTATAGGTTATGTAACTAAGTTCTAATGTCCGTTTCTTAAAACTAAGTAACTTAACACAACACTTAAAATGGGAGTAAAGATATCTCAATGATGATTAAGTAAATAATCCAGTGCACTATTTGCTAAACACTAATTCTCAAGTGTAATAATCAGATCACAGTATCTCACTCAAATCTCAAATGAGAGTAATTTATCCCAATATCTATAATTATGTATAGTATAAAGCAGTATGGTTTATTTAAGTAAAGTTTAACTAAATGAATATGCTTTATAAGTATGTATAGTATAAAGCAGTATGCTTTATCTTTGTAAATTATTACTGTAAATGAATATGCTTTATCTTTGTAAAGTATAAAGCACTATAGATGATTTATCAAAGTCAACTATAACTTTAAATGACTATGTTTTAACTTTGTGAAGTATAAAACAATATGCTTTATCTTTGAAATCAAAGTATAAAGCACTATGCTTTATCTCAGTAAAGTATATCTATCAAACACTATGCTTTATTTATTCAAAGTATAAAGCTATATGCTTTATCTAAGTAAATTATAAAGCATTATGCTTTATCTGTGATATTATAAGATATTAAGCACTATGCTTTATCTATGAAAGTATAAAGCACTATGCTTTATCTATGAAAGTATAAAACTATTTGCTTTATCTATGAAGGTATAAAGCACTATGCTTTATCTGTAAAAGTATAAAGCAATATGTATAAAATTATTGCGTTAAAAAGTAGAGTATAAAGCAATATGCTTTATCTATGTAGAGTATAAAGCACTATGCTTTATCACAAGTCTAATTGCTTTACTAAAGCATGTAAATTATAAAGCAGTATGCTTTACCACAAGTATCTTATCTGATAATCACTATCTACTTTCAATGCTTGTCGTAAAATATAAAGCAATGCTTTATCATAAGTGTCTTCTATCACTTTATGTTATCAAGGTTAATCACTAAGCAAAGTACAAAGCAATATGCTTTTCACTGTTAATCACTATGTTGCATTTGCATCAATTTTAGACACAATTCTGTAAACAAATTGCAATACTAAGTAAACCTGTAAAAGGAATCAAGCTGAAAATTGAACAAAATTAAATGCAAAACTGTCAACTTTAAATCAACATCACCACAGCTCACTATGCTATTTCATATACAGCACTTCACAAAATTTTCTAAGTATAATCTATGAATAATCTTGCTTATTAGAATAAACCTGGTATAAAAGAATTAATTTATGTGAATAAACGCCCTAAATGATCATACGCATGAATGAAAGTATGTATCCTTAGGTATAAATGCGCAAAAAACTGAATTTAAGATGTTTACACTAATACTGTAATACACTGTATAATGTGTATAATGCTTACACTAATGCACTAATGCCAAGTAATACACTCTCAGTGCATGCTAAGCAAGTATCAATTAAATGTTTAAATTAATGATTTAATACACCATTAATGCATTATGTAAGTCCATACACTAATACCGTAATACTGATGATTTTAATACCGTAACACACTAAAGTAATTTATTGGTACGCAAAAGTTTTTTAACTAAGACGGACGACTAAGTTTTCTAAACAACCGACCGCACAGATTCAACAAATAAATCAACTATGATTATGATTCAATTATGAAATTTAAATTCTTTTTTGTAAAAAGAAACAAGTCTAATTTATCAAATTGAACAAATATGTCAATTGCTCTAAGAAATTTTATGCAAAAGGAATTAATTCAATTAAGAATTAATATTTGTTTACATTCACTGTTACAATGTTGACAATTGCTGGAAGAAATATTTACTAAATTTATTCAATTCTAATAATTACTTTCTGATTCCACTAAAGCTACAACTAACTACAAGTGTTGTTAAACAAAGTACATTCAATAAACTATCAATGAGATTCCACAGGCTACTATGTGTTTACAAATACATAAGAACTAATCAAATGTCAGGTCAGTAGTAAGGTCAGCCAATGAAACACAACGTGGTCACCTGATGAATATCAATTAGGGTCAGTCCAAAATTATGCAAATAACGGCCACCTGACTGAATGAATGTAAATAAGAGCGGGAAGCTCTAAGCCAATGGGATCCTACAATCACAGAGGGCTCATTTATATAGACAGAAATCCTTGGTCAATCTACTATGAAGGCTAAACAGCCAAAAATGAATAGAATCAAGCCTCCAAATGCAATTAAATGAACCAAATTACAAATTTCAAGCAGAATAAGACTGAAATTAACCCTTTTCAATGAAAATGCACAATTAAACACTGAATAGTATGGCCAAATCTAAGATTAATAGACAGGTTGCAATGAGTCCTGGTAAATACTTGAAGCAGAAGCTGAAATATGAAATTTTCAAGGTTTTGGGGCTCAAAACAGCAGCATTTACTCCAGATAATTAAATAGAAAATGTGAAATAAACTGAAAAGAAAGTGATCTGTAGTAAATTAGATCTGAAACGCCTTCACCAAGTGATAAACACATGCAAAGTGATTATCTTTCTTACTTTACAATAGCACACTAAATTTTATAGTGAAAATACAAGAAATTGCAGCTGTATTGAAAATATCAAGGGTTAAAAGTAATTACCAAAGTTGAAAAACAAGTACATGTAAAGATAATTTCAACTTAAATTATAAGCTAACTGCAATTTCTGTAATTTTCATATAAAAAAAAGGTTTTACTCACGCTTCCATGTAATGATGTAAACTGCCACTAGAACTGAACAGAATGTCCTATAGATAATGTGAGTCCTGATACTGTCTTTGTTGTGGTTGCACTTTTCCCGCCAAAACTTATGGTAAGTGTCACTGTCAAAACTTCTGGCTCCAGATCCTGAATAAATGTCAGACACTAGTTTCCTACTGCTACTGGACCAAACTCTCCCCTGCTCCTGAATAAACACTAGTATCCTACTGCTCCTACTGCAAATCCTCTCGATCTGTAGAAACGATACCGTCCTGCAATCCAGGTCCGTCCTGGTCCGTCCAAACGCAGTTGCTCCCCAAAGCAACCAAATAGAGTTGTCGGAATACCGCTAGCCTGCTCTCGATTGTGGTTCATTCACGTTGGGCGCCAAATGTAACATGGTGAAAAAGCTGTGACCCAACTGGGACTCGAACCCAGGACCTCTGGCTTACCATGCCAACGCTCTAACCACTGAGCTACCGAGTCACCCAGAAAAGCCAATCAACCATTTCACCATATTCTCTACCCGGCTACATAATGAATGCTCGTGTCAGATTCTCTATTTAACTTCTACTTTCTTAACTTCAGTAGTGATATTAAATTATAAGGAATAATTCGGAACATTTATTGTATTCATGGAGGTATGAAAAAAAACTCCATGAATACAATAAATATTCGAATTATTCCTTAATTGAATTTCAAAATTGTAGTAACTAATGCTTTCATACTAATATTGCAATGGGTCTAAAACTAGCATAGGCGTGTTTTTTTTTTATTCTAAGACTGAAAGGCTGAAAGTCTTTGTTGAAAGGGAAACGTTTTATCAAATGTTTCCTAGAGATCCCTTCGTAATGATGAGAACAATCTGATATTTAGAATGCCCTTAATAGTGCTAGATTCTCTGTGTTATTAACTATACTGTTCGATTAACCCTTTCACTCTCGTCTTGTAAGCCATACAACCTAAACTCTGACTTTGAAACGTGTCTTGTAGACAACAATATTGAAGCAGACGACAATAAAGCGGTGCAAGCGTAAAAATCTCCCGAATAATTTGATCATTAAATGGTTAACACGACCATGGTACTTTAATGAAGTTCTTATGATTATTTCTTCCATGTAAAAGAGGTACCAGCATGGCGAATCAATCAGGCCAATAGCGGGTATTTTGAAATAGCTACTGGATGTGTCCGAATTTTGCTCTTATTTAATCGTTCACTGCCAACGACGCTAAAAGGCGACTTTGCAAATAGTTTTGATCCTGACCAGACGCCGCGTCACGCGGCGTCTGGTCATGATCTAACCTGTTTGACAGCAGTATCGACATTTCTTCTGTCAAAGCAGCCTTAAATTTGACTTTAAAATTATTGCAGACGATACTACCAATACAGATGATATTTTGACGGTAAGGGGGTTAAAGCAGGCGACTAAACTTGGCAGTGAAAGAGTTAAGTTTCGCAGGGCATGATCGATATGGAAATGTCTTATAGCGCAATCATCCTGGTTGCAATTATAGGGGGTTCAGCATCATTAAATATTAATCCACTCATTTACGCGCAAAAGGCGGACGTCGAATGTAAGATTTTTTTAACAAATTAGACGTCATTTAATTCAAATTCAAGAGTCCAAATGTGTGTATCATCAAAGTTTTTCATACGAATTGATCTGCTGTATAGACAACACTGCAGAGTATTTACATTCTCGTTAAACTTTAACCCGTGACGTCAATGACGTCATGAAGCCCATTTTCAAACAGTTTTAATCCTTATCAGACGCCGCGTCACGCGGCGTCTGATCAGGATCAAATCTGTTTGCCACTTGTTTTGATATTACGTCCGTTATTCTGCCTTAAATCTAACTTTGAAACCATATTTGCAGACAACAATATTGAACCAGACGACAATATACGTTGAATAATTTGCCAATAACGTATTTCAAATGCTTTATGCATTGTCTTAACTCTTTCAACAGCATGGACATGTTTTACATATACTCATTAAAGTTTCAAACAGTGTAGACCCAGATCAAAGAGCCTTCTGATTAGGATCTTCACTGTTTGCTAATTTAAACCAGTATTTATCAAACTGCAACTATTTCAGGTAGACTGGTTCATGCTTTGTAACTTAACTCTTTGAACCCTAGTCACGCATATAAGCGTCATTTGCAAACAGTGTACCTGTGAGGAGTACACTTGCCATATGCAAACAGTGTAGGGTCTACACTGTTTGTTATTTTGGAATATATTGTAAAAATCAACCGTAAAAAGTAAACGAGAAACCGCCAAGGTCGGTATGGCCGGATTGTCTGCACTTTTGCTTATATATATAATATATATATAATATAGTTACCCATGGCATGTGATGATGACCTCACTACAACTGTATATGCCAAATTTGGTTGCTGTAGGACTTAAATTTGACTAAAACTGACACTAACAAAAAGGTAAACCAAGACGCAAACGAAAAGGTTAACCAAGAATTCTCTAAGTCATTGGACCTTGAAATCTAGGTCACAGTGACCTAGTTACCCATGGCATATGATGATGACCTGACTACAACTGTACATGCCAAATTTGGTTGCTGTAGGACTAAAACTTTGACTAAAACTGACACTAACAAAAAGGTAAACCAAGATGCAAACAAAAAGGTTAACCAAGAATTCTCTAAGTCATTTGACCGTGAAATCTAGGTCACAGTGACCTGGTTACCCATGGCAAGTGATGATGACCTCACTATAAGTGTACATGCCAAATTTGGTTGCTGTAGGACTTAAGCTTTGGCTAAAACTGAAACTAACAAAAAGGTCAACCAAAGTGAGGACGGACGGACGGACAGAGTACACATCTAGTGCTTTTCCTTGCAATCATGCACTAAGGTTTGTACCCCAGGTAGCCTTATGCCACTTTGCATTTTCAGCAAAACGTTCAAAACGTTTTAAGTACGCATCCATGTGGTCACGACCATCGTTAAATGGCGGCAACTTTGGCATCTTAGCCTTTACTCCACCCTTCTCAGCTTCTATTTCAGTCAACTTTTTTCCAACTTTCACTTTCTCTAACTCCAACCTTATTTCCCTAACTCTCGCTTCATTCTCTAACTCCATTTTCCTAATTTCTCTCTGCTGCAATCTCTCCTCCCTTTCTCTCTCCATCGCTTCCTTCTGCTTAGACTCTTGTTTCTCATTTTCTTCCCTAACAAAGTCTAGTAATTCCTGTCCTATTAAACCCATTTCTTTTCCCAACTGCACAAATCTCTCCATTTTGTAATGACACAAATGTTACACCATACATAGGAAAATAACAAAGTTCAAAAGTCTCAGAATTCTATATTACATAAAGTGTATTAATAAATACATCCCGGACGATCCCCATTTGTCACAATTTCCTTAATTATTACGTTAAGGAAACCATGATTCCGGAATTTTTTTGTAAGTAATTAAAACTGAGACAAACGAATTCAGTTATTCAATATTATAATTCACATTCTCGAAAGTTATAACAAATACAACACTGGTTAGCAATACACAATCAACCCCTTTTTAGTCTTTAGGTATATAGTCCACGGTATAACCGACTTAATATGTTCATAGGTATAATACTGTTCAGCTTCACAAATCCGGCGCATATATGATTCAACCTAATCAACTCGAACGATCACACAGATCACTTTAAATTAAGTTAGCCACACAGGCACACACTTAACCACATAGGTTACTCAATATAAATGTAGCCACACAGGCACACAGTCTAATCACACAGATTAATTATAGCCACTTAGGCTTAAAGTTCAATCACACAGATTACTATGGCCACTTAGGCTCAAAGTTCAATCACACAGATTACTATAGCCATAATTAGGCTTAAAGTTCAATCACACAGATTACTATAACCACTTAGGCTTCAAGGTTAAGCACATCGATTATTATAGCTACATGGGCACAAGTTAAATCACATAGCACACAGAGTACAGTAAACTAACATAGTCATACAGACTCCAGTTTAACGCCGCATGATAATCCAAATTAGTATTGACACACAGTCATGCAAAAGTCTATGTCTAAGTAAAGATATGTGGTTGAACTGGACAAAGTCTACTTCAAAAGGACTGGTATTAAACAATAGTCTACTCTCCAAGACTGGTATAACCAACGTTGCTCGGCGTTACAACAACTTCAAAGGATACGAAGGAGTATCTCAAAACCATCTGGCCATTATCATCTATCTGACGACATTCCCAAGTTTTCCGCCATCTATATAAGTCCCGTCTAACCCACCATAGTAGCCAGCTACAAAAGGACAATGAACGGGTCTAACTAACTACAGCTATTACTCACTAAAATGCAACATAAAAATCCACGCGTATAAAAACAATACTAAGCTAAGGGAAAGGGACAAGGGAAAACTTACAGTATAAGTAATTTCTCTACCCGCATACATCACACTACATGTACACACATCTGGACATCTTTACATGTCGAGTTCTGGCCAAGGAATGACTGTCCTCAGGTAAAACTATATACCCACTACACACATAACAATAGCCCCTTTGTTCACTACTGGTCAAGCTGACCACTCACTCACATGCCATAAAGCCAATAGTACACAAAATACAATCAAAGCACTGAAGGTACTGGACATTTTTGTGACATACCCCCATACTCAAGTGAAAAAAGCCATTTTTCCACCAAAATATCACACAAATATTTACAAAAGTACCTGACACTCAATAAAACTAAGTTCATAAAACTATTCCGATCGGATATGTAAAGACAATCTATTCTAACTCCTAAGGTTAAGCACTTATCACATCTTTAAAGATAACTCATCCTGTCTACCTGCACTCAATTCAGAACTTATTTGAACACTCCGAATGACTTCAATTACCTCAAAAGGACCTTGTAAACGAATGAGCAGTTTACCTCTGTTTGTTCGAATCAAAACAGAAACCTTGTCACCTACCTTGAATTTCTGTTCTTGCTTCTCTCTATCTGGATCATTCCTATATCTTGTCTGAATATTTGCAAGTTCACTTTTATCTACCTGTAATGTGTCCTCAAGTCTATTTTGTAAGTCAGACACAAATTTACAAGTGGTTTTTGTTTCTACAGACTCTCTATCTTTCGTACACAACTTTTTTAAGATCTGATGTGGCCCCCAAACTGTTCTCCCGTACATCAACTCAAAGGAATAAAACCATGTACTCGCTTGTGAAGCTTCCCTGTATGCAAATAACAACGGGGCAATAACAAACCACAACAAACCTTTGACTATTCCAATCCAAACTTTGACTCCTTTCCTACTTACCTGCTGCACACCCTTTCTCATTTTCTCTCTTACCTTGTCATCTGTTTTATCTTCTGTTTGCTTTTTCTTGGTCTCGTCCACGACTATTTGTGGTATCGAGCTTACAACCTTTACCTTTGACACTTCACTCTCTGTGACCTTCTGCGCTCTCGTCTGTACATTAAAACCAACATTACAGTCTAATGTTTCACCTCCACCACCTATCTGTCAGTTCTCTATCTCATTACAGTCTTTCACACCAGGAATGTTCCCTATTATCAAATCGTACACAGGATACTCTGCACATAATACATCTATCTCACCTGTGTAGTACGGGGTTTCAACATATACTGTGACTACTGGAAAATTGCTAACCGTACCGTCTATAAGTATACACTTCTGTGAATTCCCTGTTAAACATTCACTTGCTACTTTGTCACGCCTGACAACTGCAGTGGAACAACCAGTATCACGTAAAACAGACACTTTACTGCCGTTCACTAACCCTTCTGCAACTGGCATATTGTCATGTTTGTGACACTTTTGTTCAGCAACAGACACCACTGGCAATTCATGTTCACTACTATCTTCCCTTCTACTCTGTACAAAACAACCCACACCAACATTTCCATTCTGATCTACCAAACTATCTGTACTGTTACTCTCAACCTGTCTACCTCTACCTCTAGTACTATATCCACCTCTACCAACAAAACCTGATCTACTAATATGTCTCCCTGCTCTTTCCTCAAAGTCTACAGCTGCAGCACCTACTTTAACCTTTGGTCCATTGTACCTTTGATCACAATCTCTGGCTATATGACCAAAATCTCTACAGACATAACATTGTCTACTACTACCTCTTCCTTTCTGGTTACTAGAGTAGTCTTGACCTACATGTCTCTCATTTCTATCTGCTACACCTAGCTGAGGGGAAGGAACTCTAACCCTGTTCTGGTTTTGTTTATCTTGCAAACCATGTGCTTCTGGATATTGTTCTGCAATTTCAGCCATTTCTTCAACGTTCTTAACTTTTCTTTCTCTCAAGAATATTTGTAATGATTTAGAAGAAGCTTGCATGAATTGTTCCCTTAATACAACGTCCTTTAAACCTTCAAAATCATGGGTTACATTTGCTAACTCCATCCATCTCAAAAGGTAATCTTCTAAACGAAGTACAAATTGTCTTTGAGTTTCACCTACTTCTGCTTTACTAGATCTGAACTAACTTCGAAATCCTTCTTCAGTTAACTGAAATCGCTTTAGCAATGCGGTTTTCAAAACATCATAGTCTAAAGCTTCATCTAGAGACAACCTTTAGTACACATCTAGTGCTTTTCCTTGCAATCATGCACTAAGGTTTGTACCCCAGGTAGCCTTATGCCACTTTGCATTTTCAGCAAAACGTTCAAAACGTTTTATTTTAAGTACGCATCCATGTGGTCACGACCATCGTTAAATGGCGGCAACTTTGGCATCTTAGCCTTTACTCCACCCTTCTCAGCTTCTATTTCAGTCAACTTTTTTCCAACTTTCACTTTCTCTAACTCCAACCTTATTTCCCTAACTCTCGCTTCATTCTCTAACTCCATTTTCCTAATTTCTCTCTGCTGCAATCTCTCCTCCCTTTCTCTCTCCATCGCTTCCTTCTGCTTAGACTCTTGTTTCTCATTTTCTTCCCTAACAAAGTCTAGTAATTCCTGTCCTATTAAACCCATTTCTTTTCCCAACTGCACAAATCTCTCCATTTTGTAATGACACAAATGTTACACCATACATAGGAAAATAACAAAGTTCAAAAGTCTCAGAATTCTATATTACATAAAGTGTATTAATAAATACATCCCGGACGATCCCCATTTGTCACAATTTCCTTAATTATTACGTTAAGGAAACCATGATTCCGGAATTCTTTTGTAAGTAATTAAAACTGAGACAAACGAATTCAGTTATTCAATATTATAATTCACATTCTCGAAAGTTATAACAAATACAACACTGGTTAGCAATACACAATCAACCCCTTTTTAGTCTTTAGGTATATAGTCCACGGTATAACCGACTTAATATGTTCATAGGTATAATACTGTTCAGCTTCACAATTGCGGCGCATATATGATTCAACCTAATCAACTCGAACGATCACACAGATCACTTTCAATTAAGTTAGCCACACAGGCACACACTTAACCACATAGGTTACTCAATATAAATGTAGCCACACAGTCTAATCACACAGATTAATTATAGCCACTTAGGCTTAAAGTTCAATCACACAGATTACTATAGCCACTTAGGCTCAAAGTTCAATCACACATATTACTATAGCCATAATTAGGCTTAAAGTTCAATCACACAGATTACTATAACCACTTAGGCTTCAAGGTTAAGCACATCGATTATTATAGCTACATGGGCACAAGTTAAATCACATAGCACACAGAGTACAGTAAACTAACATAGTCATACAGACACCAGTTTAACGCCGCATGATAATCCAAATTAGTATTGACACACAGTCATGCAAAAGTCTATGTCTAAGTATAGATATGTGGTTGAACTGGACAAAGTCTACTTCAAAAGGACTGGTATTAAACAATAGTCTACTCTCCAAGACTGGTATAACCAACGTTGATCGGCGTTACAATAACTTCAAAGGATACGAAGGAGTATCTCAAAACCATCTGGCCATTATCATCTATCTGACGACATTCCCAAGTTTTCCGCCATCTATATAAGTCCCGTCTAACCCACCATAGTAGCCAGCTACAAAAGGACAATGAACGGGTCTAACTAACTACAGCTATTACTCACTAAAATGCAACATAAAAATCCACGCGTATAAAAACAATACTAAGCTAAGGGAAAGGGACAAGGGACAACTTACAGTATAAGTAATTTCTCCACCCGCATACATCACACTACATGTACACACATCTGGACATCTTTACATGTCGAGTTCTGGCCAAGGAATGACTGTCCTCAGGTAAAACTATATACCCACTACACACATAACAATAGCCCCTTTGTTCACTACTGGTCAAGCTGACCACTCACTCACATGCCATAAAGCCAATAGTACACAAAATACAATCAAAGCACTGAAGGTACTGGACATTTTTGTGACAGACTGGAATAAGTTGAAAACTAGAATTATCCATTTGAGGTTTCAAGGAATAAATACTCTGAAATAAATTGAAAACTAGAATTATCCATTTGAGGTTTCAGGGAGGAAAGGGTTAAATGAGCCACACGAGTAACTTAGTGGGAAAAGAGTTAATAATACAATAAACACTCTTCTATTAGAAGCACCTTAAACATTCACGCCTTCTACCGCAATGTACAGTGGAGAATGTGTTATTCTTTCCCAATAAACGCGTTTACGCTAAAACTATTATTTCCAGTGCAAACAGTTTGGAGCCAGATCAGACGCCGGTTAACCCGGCGTCTGATCAGGCTCCAAACCGTTTGCCACCAAGATAAACATGACATATCAGAATTGTCAAAAAGTTGTTCTTTTCTACGTTTTAGTGCTTTGCGTTTGCGTACGTTTGCGTTTAAACGGGAAAGAATAACAGATTCTCCACTGTACTAATAGTTTTTCAATCGTAGGTGATTTATTTTTGTACCACGATGTATTTAGATAGAACTCATTAACTATAAAAACAAAAGGTATTCAACTGGAAATTAACCTTTGAGTAATTGAGAGATTGATTTCCATTTCAAAGTACAGCGTTCCCTCTCTACAACGATACCCAATGGGATACACAGATTGTGTGCGTTGTTCGGAGGGAGTCGTTGTAGGGAGGGAAATTGGCTTACATTTGCAAACAGCTTGAATCCAGACCAGGCGCCGCGTAACGCGGCGTCTGATCTGGATTCAAGCTGTTTGTCACTCGTATCTAACTTATTTTCTGTCAAAATGTCCATTATATAACTTTGAGAAAAACAGAAGACGACAATTTAAAGCAGACGATATTGTATCGATAGAAGCGTTAGACATAAGTTTTCTGTTTGGGGAACTGTGGCAAGGGTCGTTGTAAGGAGGGAGTCGTTGTTGCCTTGTTGGGATGGCCATTGTAGAGAGGGAGCACTGTACTTTCTCTGTGAACTATTGAGACATGTTATACACGTACAGTGGAGAAGCCGTTATTCTTTCCCAATAAAGGCGTTTACGCTAAAACTATTACAGTGGAGAAAACGTTATTCTTTCCCGTTTAAACGCAAACGTAACGCAAACGCAGTGCATAAAAATGGGTAAAATGACAACTTTTTGACAATTTTGGCGACTCATTTTAAAGTGAGTTGCAAACAGTTTGGAGCCTGATCAGACGCCGGGTTACCCGGCGTCTGATTTGGCTCCAAACTGTTGCAATGAAGATACATGTAATAGTTTTAGCGTAAACGCGTTTATTGGGAAGGAATAACGTTTTCTCCACTGTATTGCAATTGCAAACAGTTTGGAGACATGTCAGACGCCGGTCGTGATACATTGCACGATTACATATCTCAATAAATGCCAGGGTGTCGTCTTTATTTAATGTCAATCCACGCAGTATTTAGTAAGTTATGCATCAAAAACTTACACCAATCGATGGCCGTTTGCTCTTCATCGTATGGGTACCCTGCCCGTGTGTAGGATATCAATTATTTTTAATATTAACCATTTCACTGCCAATGTCGACTTTGTAAACAGTATGTATCCAGATCAGACGCCGCGTAACGCAGTGTATGATCAATTTCCAATTTGTTTGACCCACGTATCAGTCATACTGTCTTAACCTTTTCGGCGCCGAAGTTGCATAAGGTCGACATTGCAAACAGTTTTGATCCTTATCAGACGCCGCGTATCTCAGCGTCTGATAAGGATCCAAACTGTTTGACACTCGTGTCGATAGTTCTTACAATAATTCTTACTTTGAAACAATCTTGCAGACGACAACACATAGGCGAAGGGGTGAAATTCTCACGATTACTGTGGCGTCGAAAGGGTAAGAACGATATTGCAGACAACAATATTGAAGCAAACAATATCAAGAAGGGATAAGAATTACACGCACGATCAAAAGGTGAAAAGTTATATGTTTCCAAAATGTTACAGCCTGACAAGAATGATCCACATATGTCAATATTTAATGCACTCATGCCTATTCAAAAGGTGTATAATTACACATGAGTTAGGTGTCGATTGAACGTCACTCCCTGTTTGACACCATCGTCAAGGAGAAACATAAATCATCTCTGAGTTATGAATATTTCAAAGACATGTTGGCGTCATGTGAACATTAAAGCTATGACTGGATTTATGGGAAATAAATTGGTAGTGTTATTTACGATGGTTTTCAAAGTCGTTAGATACATGTACATGTAGTTGATTATAACAAAAGGAGTAGTATGGTATTTCTAACAATTATTTAAGTAGGCTGAAAACTTGTATGAATTTCTTGAATTTAAAAATGAGCGACATCTCTCGGCTGTGTATGGAGAAAATACTCTTGGCGCAAGGTGAACCCTTAACCACAGGACGAATGTTTTAAATTCATACATTAATTGATATTTCTTGTAACGTTACAAAAGCGTAAATGGTCGGCTGTAAATTGCGTTTAAAGCTTATACAATTTTAATTTTAACACATTAACGTTTCCCGTCAAATTGGTTTCTATTTTTCTTTATTTCATTTTAAAACCGTTTTTATCTATGGATGAATAACATCTATTAACAGCCATGAAAAATCGTTCTACTAATAGGTGAGGTAAAAGTAATAGAAGGAACAGTTAAAGTGTTCTCACATTTGTTGTTTATGTGATAAATAAAATATTAGATTTGAGTGTTTTCAGTATTCAATTTATTAAACTCGTTGGAAAAAGGTATATGTTGATCGCCAAGGCTCACGATATACATGTATAATGGTACCGACCTCGTTCAATAAGTCAATACTGAAACACACACTCACTCAATATCCTCTATATACACACCGACTAAATCGTAATATAACAGATTTAGTATCAGTTGGATTTTACGACATCGAGACACTGAACAGGTCATAAAGCGCTGATGAATGCAGAAATGTGATGATAATGAGGGATGATTCCAGGAAGACGATTTTGGCCAACTCCATTCGAGGCGAAGCAGCGCATGGGATAAACACCCCGAACTGCCTTCAGATGTGTTCTTGGCAGAGGAGATAATTTCCAACGAATAAACAAAAAGACCCCTGTGGCAATTAAGCCCAAGAACCGCTTAAAGTAAGGATGATTTCTGGGATGGAAGTAACAGCAGATTGCTGACTAATATGTATTGGTAATTATTTCCAGTCATCATACATTCTTGGACTCTGATAGGCTAAAACTGCACACGTGACCACTGTGTACGAGACCGTATTCATTGATTTTGCCGGGTAGTACGGATCACCTGACTTAATAGATGTTTCTCCCTCGATCGATTCGCGTAAATAATCTCTCTTTTTCTGTTTTTTAAGCAATTGTTTATCAAGAAATAAAAATAAATCTCAATTAAAAACTGTATTGAATCTATAATTATGCGTATGTGTAACTCAAATATCGATTAAATGCTAATTTCTTGCTTTGTTTTCCATGATTACCCCACCCGCGTCGTCACCATGGTAAACAAAAGACTGGAAATGAAATGGCACTTGTCACTGGTTTATAATGAAATTGACACATAATATTAAGAACATATTTAGATCAATATTTTGATCGAAATCAACTCAAATAGACTTAACTCGATATGCATAGCCACTGACCTACGTATTAATTCGTTCGCTCCTGATTATTTCCGTTCATTTGTTAGAAGTTATCGTTACAGTGTTTCATAAAACATAAATGTCGTCCTAGAATTGTCCGTTCGAAATATTTTGGTAGCCTACATGTAATGAACATTTATAAGATGCCCGCATTCCAATGTGATGACGTAATCATGTTAGATACAGTTAAACTTAGGGCCTATCTTGAATTCTGTTCACTCGAACATATCGGTATTTCAAAGTTTAAAAGGTGGATATGCCACTTTTGAGCTTGAACTACGGATATGTTCAACAGAAGCGGGTTTATGACATTAATCTGTAGAAATGCAGGTAGATTCTTCTTATGCGAGTTCCAAACATCGAAGTTTAACTGTATAGAATTTTTTGCTCAAGCGCGAGAGATTTCAGTGAACTGTTGTCAATTTCAAGTGTCAATTTAGGATCAAGTAAACAACACTATGTCATATGATGCATGTTGTCTTTCTTGTATTGGATCTAGACTGTAAAATAAATTCGTTACACGGAATTCCGGCAGGGTGTACGGGCTGGTATGACGGTTTTGAATTCCGTAGTTCCTTCGCGCTTCACGCTCAGGAAATACGAAATTCAAAACCGTCATACCAGCCCGTACACCCTGCCGAAATACCGTGTAACTAATAATATTCACATTTGACATAGTGTATGGAGTCGGATTCAAAAACTTTTACTGATCATCATTACATGTTTGCGATCGATCATCGATTTAAAATCGCGATTACGTTTTATACAAATCCAGGCTTTTTTAAAAAAAAAAATGACAATCGGTACTAATAGTTTTGCAATTGTTGTAAATCAAGAACATTTTCTTGAGTCTAAATCAAGATGTTTGATATGAATAAAGACTTGGAATATTAATCTCTTATACCTGTACACTTACATACTTTATTCCTGAATATTGACAAAATAACATTATCATTAATTTAGGTACCCTATTAGATAACATCTATCGTAGATCATCACGACGGTACCTTCGTGACGTGATCGCATGGTATCACGATTAATCCCTTCACTGCCATGACGTCATCAATTTTAAACAATTGTCGTCTGCTCTGATTTCTCAAATTCAAATTGTAAGTTTTTTGACTTAAGAAATATTGAAGTGAGTGTCAAACAGTTTAGATCCTGATCAGACGCCGCGATACGCGGCGTCTGATCAGGATCCAAACTGTTTGCAAATAACTATGGTGCTCGAGGTAAAGCAGTGAAAGGCTTAGAATACTATAAGGTTTTGCTAGTAAGTCAGTTTCTGAGATAAGATTGAAATGTGTCTATATACGTTTCAAAAGTAATTAACAAATCGACTAGCATATCTTTTACAGATCTCATTTTCTCGCAAACAAATCCGGACATCGTATTCTAATTGACGTCTAAATACGACGTCATGTGTGTTTCTTAAATAAAAACGCAGTTTACGTTTTAAAACAAAAACATGAGATGAATAATGCAAATGAATAATACATCTGTATGGACTCCTTTTTAGACTGGCGAAACACTTTGGAAATGTTAAACTATCAATTCAACCGAGGAAGGTAAAGCCATACCATAAATACCATAAAACACATGTAGTTATGTTATACTACAACTAGTATGGTTATCAGTCTTGCGAAAATTGGCTGGATCCGATTTGGGACTATTTCTATCAAAATTAGGCCTGGCCTTTTAACAGGGTTGTGTAAGGACGTTGACGATGCACTGTGAATGTTATGTGAACTAATCAAATAATTATTTCGAACCATAAAATCATTACACTTTAAAATGATTAAGTACCAACTGCGTTGCACTTGCAATCTCGTGGGTGACACATCTCTTTGGTGCGATCTTATGATTGAAGTAAACTTGCAGGCGTATCAATGGACCATAGAGTTTGATTTTACTATGACATCGGTGTCAACCATTTACCGAAATCGTTAGGTCTGGCTCGGTGGGAGAAATCGTCCTTAATATTAAGCTTCAACCCCTCCACTGCCTTATCTCGAGTACAATGGTTATTTGCTAACAGTTTGGATCCTGATCAGACGCGCCGTCTGATCAGGATTCAAACTATTTGTCACATATTGTAATATGTCTTAACTTCTAAATTTAAAATTGAGAAATAAAGGCAGACGAAAATGGTTAAAAGTTAATGACGTCATGGCGGTGAAGGTGTAAGTCACCTAACATGATCTTAACTATCTATGAATGTTCTGTTTAACTCGCGGTTTCCTTATCGTTATATTATGAGACGGTATCACAGTGGTGTAATGCAGTTGTCTTGTTTTCGATGTTTTGTCCGACAACTTATCTGATTGTAGCGAAAGTTAACCGAGTTATGTTAATCTTTTTAGTGAAGTTATTTCCATGTGACAGTTGAAAGTTCTCATTATCAGCATACAGTAAATCCTCTCTATTACAACCACTTAAACGACGGCTGGTTGATTGTATAAACTATATGAGCTTTCTATATTACTGTCACCTTGCTTTAAGCAGTCACCGTCCGTAAACACCTAATAATCAACACAATTAACACAATTATGTGGTCGTGATAGAACGGTATATGCCGCAACTAAAACTTTCTTACTTATGAATACTCATCATTTCAAAATGAAGATTCTAATAAATAGCCACACAACATGGGTAAGATGAGGCTGTATGATATTGTAAAATATTGTATTATTTGTCGATATATTTATTATTGTACCAGATTTATATCGCGCTCTTTTCACACAGGGGTTGTGCGTTCAAATGCGCTTCACATGAAATTACATAAATGTATTACAACCCTAGAAAAGACAAATAACTACACTCAGATCTAAATTAAACATGATACCCGATGGATTTACTTAATTTCGATAAGCAGATATAAGACATCGCATATTCGGATATGAATGTATTCAATTTGCTAACTTTCACCGTTAAAGACTTCATGGGTTAAGTGCTTAATTAATATGTGATTTTTACTTCTTTTTAGAAAATAAAAAAACATACATTGACATCAACGCTAATATTTAACTCCTTTAAATGTTTGCTTTCATCATTGTTAATTAAAGGTTTCGTGGCATTTACCAAAGCTTCAGTAAAACTGTAAAAAAACAAACCTGTTGTAAGCATTTCAAAATCAACCTGGGATAACAATAATTTAAATAATTACTTTCAAGACCTGAGGTTTTTACCGCCACACCGCTTTATTGTCGTCTGCTTCAATATCGTTGTCTGCAAGTAGGTTTCAGAGTTAGATTTAGGGTAGTATGTCTTATTTGCCCCCTTGTAATGCAATAACTGGAGCTAACCTTAGTCGAAAAAAAAACGTTTTTCAATGATAAAACGTCACTAAGCCATCTTTTATCTTTGAAATACGGGTTTGATCGACGTTAGCCAACCCTTGCTATGGATATTCTACTGTATGTTCAAACGTTTCAAAGACGTACAAATGTCTTGCGTTATCAATTAGCATAGATTGTTGCAGAAAGTACATCCGATGTTTATGATTCATAGACACTCTTAACTCTTCTTGTGCTTCCTATTTTACCTGAACGGGTAGTTTTAGAAGTATATTTGTTTTTAATCAGCTGCAGCTATTTTCGTCTGAATCTTTAAGTATTTGCTAAACACGTAGAACGGAAACTAGTAAATGTTTATACCATGACATCTCTAACAAGAACAAGAATCACACACTAGAAATAGATTGTTCCTTTATTGCTTAAACAGCCAATGATGATTAACGGAGATTATATTTTTACAATGTAGCTGTCTAAATTGGCCAATATAAACTCGTGCATAGCCATTACACTGTTTCCTTTAATCCCGTCCCCTCCAAATTTAACCCAAGGATTTAACACTAATACAGACGAACTACCATTTGATAAAATTCTCGTTTGCTATTTTATGAAACATATAACAGTTAAAATTCTATCTATAGAAACATTGCTACAAATGCTAAACTGTTTGCATTATTATCATTTTAACGGATCCAAATTGATGACAAGTCAACTTTGGTCAAATATGATGGTTGAAGTTTTAAAACGTTTTGCCTGTATCATCTTTTAATTAAGATTAAAGGAAATTTCAGTGAGGAAACATTGATTTGGTTGTCAAAAGCTTTGAATCACTCAGCTCCTGATCTCGATAAAAACAAACTGTTTGATAGGCACACACAGTGGTGAAGATATTCACCCTATTTCACATTTCAAGCAATTTGTGATGAGGCTCAAAAGGGTTTGCTCCTAAGGTTAAAATGAATCGTCGTCCATCATTTCAACTTCTTTCAATTTTCTCAATGTACCTGAACATAAGTTTGCTGTGAAGTTATAGCAATAACTAATGTTTACTCTATCAAATCATTACAGCCTCTTTAATACATTTTGTTAGTAGTGATTGTATTATTTCATCAAATAGGAGAATAACTTAATAAGCAATTGCTTTCGTTCTAATCCTAATGATCTATGTATGACTTAAACATATGTTTGTATTTTAAACTAAACTATGTTTAAAGTAAATCACTATAGTCACGCACTAAGATTAAACATTTAAAATCAGAGATAGACAAACGCTATAAATTCGCCATGAATGAACATCTATTTAGACATCAACTGTAACAAATAGCACACCTTTGCATCTTTATGTTTAATGCTCTATAAAACTCAGTAGATGTTTGTGGTAAGAATCAAACAGTTTGTTGTGGTATATACAGTAGCTAAGAATATTCTAAAGTACAGAGTAACTTTAACTATGACCCTTTTACAAATATTCTGATTAGTAAAACCGTCAAACTTGAATTAAACGACCACTAAAGTATTATGCATTTTTTGAATTTATGACTAGTAGCAACGTAATGCAGGACAAAAGTAATGCAGAAGGTTCTTGCATTATTTGTGTTCTGCATTAATCGGTCACCGGTCTTTAACAATCACAATTCGTATGCACTTATTAGTCGCTTGACACAGGTTTGACTATGGAATTGCGGAAGTTTATTCCACCATACTATATCCGTTACGTACTAAGGTGAAATTTTAGATTAAATCAGAAATAGAAAAGATGCCATATACTTGCCATGAGTTAACAACAGCTATTTAACCACCAACCGTAACAAAAAGCACGCCTCTGCAATATTTATGTTTCATGCTCCATAAAGCCTAGTAGATATTTGTGGTAACATTCCAACAGTTTGTTCTGATATATAAACTAGTTAACCTTGTCAGCTAAAAGTATTTTTTAAAGTACAAAAACAATGCGCTGACGAATTAATCCGGCACAAAGTGAGCACCTATTTTAAAAATGTTTATGTAGTGTATCTCCTTCGGGTGACGCAGTACTGTTACTTAATTGTTTAAATTACGGCATTTGAATAAGCGCCAGTTTAATATTAATAGTAAGATTCATAAGTTTGTGGAAAAAGAGTTGGATCATTTACAAATGTGTGGCTAGATATATAAAGCTCCCGGAAGTAGATTTTTTTTAAACAACAACAATATCTGCATAAGGCAGATGCTCGGCGTAAAATTAAAAATTGTTTTTTTTCAGTATTTTATTCACGGAGTTTTTATTGAATATGAAATCCATATCTCCTATATTTTCATTTATTCACCATTGTACACTTTCTAGTAGCTTAAGAATTAATAGCGCTGATGATGGATTACTTAAGTGCAGTAAAAGTCTGGTAACCATACTTGAAGAACAATACACCTGACTAACATTTCAAAATTTAAGTTAAACGGGACACTTTGCATTAATAACTTGATGCAAATTTTTACTCCTTCACAACCCTAACTTCATACAACAATTGTCGCTTGCTTTTATTTCTTAAATTGAAATTTGGTTTAATAAATATTTGCACGAATGTCAAAAAGTTTGGATCCTGATCAGACGCCGCGTCACGCGGCGTCAGATCAGGATTCAAACTGTTAGCAAATAACTATTGCACTCTTGGAAAGGCATTGTAGGGGAAACTATTTGGCATGCAATATGAATTTGCCCTGCAAAATCCATTTTTCGGCAACGATTAAGCTGTGAAACTTATCTGTCTATCTGTTGCTCATTTTAGGAAATATGATCAATATGTCAAAATGTTTTGAACGCGAAGTGACTTTTTGTTTCAATTGAATCCTGCTTGCAAGATATCGCTAATTCGCCCACATCGTCTGAAAGGTTCAAATCGTGTAGTCTGTTGCTAATCGAGTAAAATATTACATCACTCTTGTGCCAGGAAGTTTGGATACAAGAGTGCCAACAAATTATTACATTAATAACTGTTAATATTTCACGACTACTGGAATGCACTATTCAAAAGTTTCTAATAATCTTCCACCCCTAAATGTAACTAGACTGTAGGCATTTGGCTGCCGTGGTATTCTCAAATAAGTTTTCAAGGAGTTAAATTGAACACACATCGCTTAAGTGATGATCAGACACCTAGTTTATTCGCGACTGATCTATACCGAAACTATTTTGCAAGTACAGTTGAAACTCGAACATATCAATATTTCAAAGTTATGACGTGGCTTAGCCACGTTCTAACTTTGAAATATTGGTATGTTCGACTTAACCGAGACAGAGTCATCAAAATGAGACTTGTGAAATACTGATAAAGTCGATTTAAGCGAGTTCGAAGTATCGAGTTTTAACTTTATATGTTAAATTGGGAGAAGGCTGTACGAGGGGCAAAGTTAGTTGCACTTCAGCGCTACATCGCTCAGAAAATATTCTTACTATGAATTAATTATGTTTGTCAGCTCTGAAAATATTTGATGATTAATGAGCTGCAGCCATTCCGTGCAGTTGCAGACACGTTCATTTACTTTTCATTAAGTAACTTTTAAGGCTTAATCGATGTTCATCGTGATAATACAATAGAAACTTTCTATTATGACCACATAATGATATAGAGGATAACTGTTTTTTTCAGTGTAAGATCGAAATTTAATCCATTGAGTGAACATCAGACGTTATATTTTCACGAGTGGCGAAGCCACGAGTGAAAATATAACAGTCTGATGTTCACGAAATGGATTAAATTCGATCTTACACTGAAAAAACACAGTTATTCTATTTATTTATGCTTTTAAGCCACTTTTTAAACGAAATTGTTTAAAAATTGAAAGCGAACGTACATTATTTATCCCGTGTTGAGCCCCACGTTTTATGTCGAACACACGTGCGTGACAGTTGGCGGTATAATGACGTCATCCGAATGACTTCGTTGCTCCCGAGTTTTGATTCGTGCTCTTCCGGTGAGTAGTTCGCGACAAATCGGACTGTCGGAATTTAACGATAAGACACGATTGACTACGATTCTTGGGGAGCCCTACGGGGAAAATTCATAATAAAAGCGATTGGTGATAATCCACTGCAGTGGATTACCAAGTGATCATCCACTGCTATATCGTGGTAATCCACCGAAAAGCATAAATAAATAAGTTTCCTGTGTTTACGACAAGTATCTACTAAAAACAATATGAAAGTAATTCAAAAAGCTCTTTTAGGAGTTGTAATCTGTCTTTAAATCCATTTAATGGATTTAGTTTTATTGGCAATAAAAGTGGGATTCGACTAAAATGGTAATCTTCATCAGACGCCTTTTTAATCGGCGTCTTATTTGATAAAATATGTTTGGCAAATGCTACAGTATAGGCGACAATGGTTGAATAACATACACAGGAATAACATCATTGTATCATACCACTGAATACCAACAGATGTATATCGTAAAACCATTTTCCGAAAGACGATTAATGTTAAATGATTTAAAGACATGTCTTAATGCAGTTTGCATAATATGCCTGTGTAATATTACACCATATATTACTGTATTACTCACCTCACAAGAGGACATAATTATTATATTACGCCAACAACAATACATTTAAATGTTTTAAGAACGATTGTTAATGTAGTTTGTACAATAAAAATAAGTAATACTTTACTCTTTTAATCTGAAAAGATTTCCTACAATACATAACTGTCAAAGCTAGTGTGTGTTTCACGAGCAATGTCAATAATGTTGTACTTGAGTTCGAACACTGCTTGTTTAATTTAATTTGCCATTTGAAGCTTAAAAGGATAACCCATTAGCCTGGTTCTAGTTTTGAAGACAGGTAATCACTTATAGTAAGTTGAAAGTGAAGCAGAATCAACTTTAAGTAAAATACATTCTGGCAGTTAAGCAATACGCATACACTACAAGCCGCTCTATTGCGTGGCCGTAATAATGTTGTTTGGTGTCAGTTATCGTTAATGTGTACGTTATTGCAATTTAATTGGCTGACAAATGAGGTAAGTTATCGATGTTGGTAGTTATATCATATTTATGAACTTCTCATATTCACCTACCTGAAACGAAAGATTCACATTTTGTTTCTGACATACTTATACAAATCAAGACCATGTTTTACTCTGCGTATGACAACCGTACAGAATTATAAAAACAAATATTAACGCAACACCAATTAGTATTTTCATTACGTATGCATTGAATTACATATACAGCTTTATCATGACACATGCTTTATAACACACTATTTGGCACTAATAGAATGTGATGTTACGAATACACAATCAATCCAGAATGAACCCTTTACCCCATAGCCTGTGTCTTGTTTCGAAGACAGATACCCATTTAAAAGCAGGCTGAACGAAAAGTAGAATGCGCCATAGGATACATTCTGCTTTACTACCAGCCTGCTTTATACTACCATCTGCAAAAATATAGAAAATATCGCTTATGCTATATATTCAGGGATGTATAGGAACCTATTCCTTTAGTGAAGGAATAAACGAACAATCAAATGCATATCATGCGTATTTCTGAATGGATGAGTTGGATTTTACAGCACTCCGGCACAATTTAGGGCATATAGCGACGATGACTAATGAGGGATTATGAGATGAGAAAATGCTTTCAGGAAGATGGTTTCGGCAAATCCTATTCGTTGCTAAGCAGTGGATGATATCAAAAGCACCAACCTGCCTTCATTTTAGTTTTTGACAGAGTGGATTATCTCGCTCTAATAAACAACAACATTTCCTATGATATTTAAGCCCCAAATCTACTACAAAGTAGGAAGGTATCGGTGGTATGGGTAAAGCGACAGATGAATGTAGTAACCAGTTTGTTTGTTTTTCTTTAGAAATAGCTGACAGTTTATTGCAGAACAAATATAATGCACATACATGTAGCTCCTTTCTAGTCTGCATTACATGTGTTCTGTATCAATCTATTATCGGAGAGCATGTTTGGTCCTTCTTTAAGCTGACAAGTGTGCGATAGGCTATACATATATCCAAATTGGTAGCTTAATACAGATTTGAATGTAGTACATCTTGTTTCCACGCAATTATGAAATACGGCGTACACTAAAATCTGAAACTGATTAATTTGGTTAAACGCCTATTTTTAAAAGCTCATTCTTGCTTAATGCATGGTGCAGGTGAAGTAGATTGTTCCGATGAAAAGAACACTGCATCGGTTTTGGATGACATCAGATCAGTTTCATTTACATTGGCCTTCCAGATTAAATCTTATTCCAGTAAGCCAACGTGTTGTACTTATGCAATCTAGCGTTGGTGCAATGTGTAATTTACTTCGACAAGTAACTCTACAAATCGGACATCTTGTAGCACTATCTAAACCTCATAATCACACAACCTATCAATAATGTAGGTTCATGTAAATATTGGTGTAGGGCCTAGTAAGATAAATGTACCAAGCTGTCAATAATATGTCATGATACTCGAATTGGTAATTTATCACATGTAATGGAAGTATTAGCAACACGTCAAAATATAAATTAACAAATTCGTCTTGTAAAATTCGTGTCATATATTGATGATATAACGATTTGCAATACAATGTATCTTACAACATGTACAAGTAAACGTATATAAAAGATTGTCTGATTAAATAAATTGTTATCATATTAGTTCACCGGAATTATAATGTTCAAAAGGCGATGATCTTGTAAGACACATTTGAGTATTATATTTTAACAGGAACAAGTCCGGTAGTGGAACACACACACATTGTTTTGTTGTGCCTATCCGGTTAATAATGGTTCTAATACAATTTTTTGAATTTGCACACTGTTCCAGTGAAGGTTTATTTCCCAGAACAAAATACAAATAAAATGATCCACAAACGATGATTTGTATGACACATATATTAGAGGACAAAGATCATTTCGTGTCCTTCAAATAAACATCGAAGTTATAATAATAGACAATGGTTGTAACACATTTATCTGTCTTGTTACACCAACTTACATTGTGAAAATGATTCCACATTAAGTATAGTTTGTACCGTTCAAAAGTCGATGTTTCTTTTCTAATATTTCTAAAAGCTCAAATGCACAGTTGGAAAGATAATGGTAATGTAAAACGTTTGAAGTGGCGTCATATGACAGATACAAAACTCATGCGTTTGTCACGCAAAAATAAATGAATCGAGAACGTTCTCAGAGTACTTCCATTTACAACATTGTATTGCATTGTGTCTAGCTACAGCGTTCCCTCTCTACAACGACACCCACTGGGAGACAAAAATTGTGTTCGTTGTTCGGAGGGAGTCGTCAAAGGTAGAAAAATTGGTTTACAATTACAAACAGCTTGAATCCAGATCAGACGCCGCGTTACGCGGCGTCTAATCTGGATGCAAACTGTTTGTCAATCGTCATTAAGATTTTTACCGTCAAAATGTACAATATGAAACTTTGAGAAAAACAGCAGACGACAACTTTAAGCAGACGATATAGCAGCAGTAAAAGCGTTGGACAGAAATTGTCCCTTTTAGGTTACTGCGGCAAGGGTGGTTGTAAAGAGGGAGTCGTTGTTGAGATGGCCGTTTTCGGGAGGGAATGCTGTATATCTAAACATGAAATATTAGCATATTCCCATCATCATTCAATTGCGATGAAATCATCCCCTAGTAGATTAGGTTTGATTTGTGCACAAAATACCATCAAATCAGTACTTTTATGCGAAGAAATATCACGTCAGACGAACATCGATATAACGATAGATAAAATAATATATCCATATTACAGTGCAGAAGTCGTTATTCTCTCCCGGTTAAAAAATAACCGCAAACGCTTCGCAATGAAACGTTAAAATTTATGATAATCTGAGTAGCAAACAGTTTTGAGCCTGATCAGACGCCGGGGTACCCGGCGTCTGATCTGGCTCAAAACTGTCTGCAATGAAAATAATACGTTTAGCATCAACACATTTCTTGGAGAAGAATAACGTCTTCCCCATTGTGTGTAGACATTTGATTCAATCATTCAAATAGGCTCATATTACATACTACAGAGAGACGTTCCTTATCTCAGCGGATTTCATCATATTACTAAATCAGTCTATATTTACTTAATTGGCCGTTAGCCGGGTCTAGAAACACAAATGTGGTTTGGAACGAAATCCAGTTTATTAGGGCAAAGGGTGAACAACGCTGAGACATAAACGTATGACTTCATCACTCGCACCAGAGTCATGGACTTATAATATGTGTGTATTTACATTTAGATGCATTTTTATTTCTTTTACATACAGAGAAGAATATATATACACACACAGAGATATAATAAGTCTATGAATGTGGTGTCAGTGGTTAGAACTGTATCTACCGGTAAGTAATGTATACTATATATGAAGGCGGAAATCTTGATGTGTACGCTCTATAGTCTCTATCTACTAGATTCTGGATGTAGAACCTTTTTTCCGTTCTGTTAGCAACGTCTTTTGTATGGGAATGGAAATAAAAATAAAAATAAAAATGTGAGTTGACTCTAGATATGCCTCTACCTACCGGTCTGCTATTTTTTACTATAAGATCTATTAGATATAGATTCTTGATCTATAAGATGTTCCCCCAAACGTTAGCAATGTCTATCGTATGGGATTGGAATAACAAACAAAAAAATTTTTTTTTTTATTTTTTTTTTATAGATCTATCACGATGAGCTTCTACCGGTCTGCTTATCTACTATTATAAGACCATGGTATGTAACCAAGTCTACACCGTGTCACTTCAACCACAAGAATAACTATCTAAAACGCATTCAATCCAAACCAAATCTTTTGCAATCCATAGATAAGATATTTTTCTATCCAAAATACACTTCTTCGACGGTTGATTTGAATACGTAACTACAAGAATCAAGATTGAAGCCGGTATTTTACCAAACAGGGTTTTCCTCCACTCCCTAGCTTCCGGTTGACCTCGGGTCAAGTTAAAGCGTTTGTTAGCCCACATAATCAACTAACTCAATTCAACATACAAATATAGTCTATCTGTATAATTATTAAGATATGGAGCTAACCAATAGCAAAGTTGAAATAAGCTCTCTGTGCTATAAATATGCAAAAGGCTAACACAAGCCTTCTGCATACTTGTGTGACTCTAATTTGGTCATATAGACTATACATAATAGCCCAAACACACACTATAAAATAATTTCCAATTATTTCTAGCCAATTTGTAACAAGTCAGAGTTGAATTTAACTATGTATATCAAAATTACAAACAGTATAGACCCTGACCAGAGGCTCCTTCACTGTTTGCATAGGATGGTTACATTCACCGCAGGTATATTGCTTGTTGATGACGAGGATACTCGTAGCTAGGGTTGAATATGTTGAGCAGCAATTAGCTCTGTTACCTATGTGTACATCTCCGTTCGCTATAGTCAGGTTTTACTGAATACGGAGCTCCGAAGGATTGAATATTATGTAGAATAAGTGTTAGAGGCCGAGGACTTCTTTTGCAAGAAATTTCAAAGTAAGGTTAAATGAAGTAAGGCTTAATGAATATTGACATAAGTATCAAACAGCCTGGATCCTGATCAGACGCCACGTAAAACGGCGTCTGATCTTGATCCAAGCTGTCTGCAAAGTCGACCTTTTTGTGAATCCAGCGGTGAAAGGGTTTAAGGAATAAATGTTTCTGAATATTTCATTTTTATTTCCTTACCTCTTGCCAGACTCAATGAGAGACCATTAGCTATTTTAATTTCCAACCCAGGTATATACAGTGTCTTCAGGATATACTATTAAACTAATTTATAAGAAAATAACCGGAAACAATCACGACTCTTAAAGGTTAATTTGAATTGATCGACTTAAATATATAATTGTGCAAATGTTTAGAATATACTACATTACTGCTATTTCAACAGCTTGCAGTCGAAACTCGATAATTCGTGGTGTGTAATTTTACGCAATAGTCAACATTTTCAGTTTTTACTAAATGAATATTGATCTGAGTGCCAAACTGTGTGGATTTTGGTCAGACGCCTATGGCTATAAAAAAGTTAAATTAGAGTAACACTAAATATGTTTCTTGGTTTTCTTGCCGATTGTATTTTGTTACAATTAATGATCATAAACACTCGTACACATTTTTTAACCCTTTTACTCTAAATAACGCCATAAAGCGTGTTTGCAAACGATTTGGGTACTGATCAGAGGCCGCGTAACTGTTTGACACTCTTATCGATATTTATTAAGTCATACAACCTTAAATCAAACTTAAAAACGTTTCTTTCAGACAACAATATCGACACAGTCGACAATAAAGAGGTGAAGGGGTAAAATTATCCCGAATAATTTGTTCATGAAAGGATTATCTCATTCCTTGTCATGACGTTATCAAGCTTGAACAGATTCCGTCTGCTTCTATTTCTCAAAGTCTGAATGTTCGGTATTTTTACGTACAGTGGAGAAAACGTTATTCTTTCCCGTTTAAACGCAAACGAAACGCAAACGCAAAGCACCAAAACGCAGAAAAGTGCAACTTTTGGACAATTCTGATAAAACATGTTTATCTTGGAGGCAAACAGTTTGGAGCCTGATCATACGCCGGGTTACCCGGCGTCTGATCTGGCTCCAAACTGTTTGTATGGGAAATAATAGTTTTAGCGTAAACGCGTTTATTGAGAAAGAATAACGTTTTCTCCAATGTAGGCCGTCTAGAAAGGAGTGTCAAACAATTTGGATTCAAACTGTTTGCATCTCGCGGTAAGGCAGTGAAGAGGTTAACATATTGCTTTACAGTGTAAAGTACACACTATATTTGTAAACATGTCCCATAAAATATGAGACACATTGAACATTATTGGCTTCAGAACATCAGGTATGAACAAAACCAAATCAAATCAACTATATATTTACATTTATAACTGAATTATAACGTATCTTACATTCACGAGTATAGAGAATATGCTCGATTTAAATTTGACAGTGAAACTGTAACCAGAAAACATATTCTACGGACTTTAAAAGATGTTGCACGTGCCCACGTGTGTCAAAGAACTTCTTCATTTAACGCATTCGTATGCCAATAGCTGTCAGTTATAATTAGTAAAACTCTATTCAATAACAGTACAATAGAACATCGATACGTTGAAGTCGCTTTCGTTGAACTTACCCTTATTTCGAAGTTACAACAGGAGTTAATGGCACTGAATACAATATTGGACAGTTTAACCCATTACCCCGTAAATACACCTTTAATGCCTTTAAATTATTCCTCCGCTAAATAAATTAGTTCTAATTTAAACAGCCATGGATACTATATTCTAGAAGATGGAAGCTTAAAGCAGGTTGAAAGTAAAACAGAATGCGCTTTAAAGCGCATTCTGTTTTACTTTTAACCTGCTTTAAGTGGTCACCTATCTTCAATATTAGAAACAGGCTATGGGTTTAACAGAAAGTTTTCTTATCGCATTTCAACTGAGGAAATATGGGTAAATTTAGCTAAATATTCGAATATGGACGGGTTAGGATTATCGATGTTCTATTGTAAGTACATGTACATTAATGCTGCTAGGTTCACACCTGTGTTAACACCAGGGAAAACAACAGCAGCTGTTCTATACAATTTCTTAGCAAGAACAGTTCAATATTCCGATCAGTCTTGTGAGAAAGTTTACATGTTTTAAACTACATGTATATGGCTGCCTATTCCGACTCTACTGCTTTTGTAGTTAACTGAACAATTACCTTAGATACCGCAATCGGATATGTCTTGGTTAGCCTCAGAGTATTTTACGGGTTGATCTGGTTCCACACTTGTCGCAAATGAAAATATTATAGTGCTTGGCGAGGTATTGCTTTATCCCTTCGTTGGACAGAGTATGCTTGTTTTACTATGAATAAGATTTATTGCAATATTAAAGTTATGGTCGGTTTGTATAGCAACATATTTGGATAAAAAGTAAATCTGTCTGATATTGGCCAAAGCCGGATATGGTCATCTTAAAGTTGCTATTAAACACCCTTGATCTTAACCTTACACATATCGAAGATTATGGCTTCAAAGGTAAGCGGTATTCCTGCAAGTGACGGCTTAAATTATTTTACAAATCCGCATATTCAGTAAACGAGCAAACACTTTGCACTCAACCAATTTGATTTTAGAAAAGATTGCATAAATGTAAGAAGCACTTATAACATACTATAATATTCTCAAAACAGTAATCATGCAATATCAGGCAGTATTTAACCCTGGACTTAAGGGCGACCATTCAAGAGCAGTGGCTGCATAATTCAAGGTTAAAGAATATCTATACAAAATATATAGGTAGGACAAGATTTCCTCAGTATCATTTGTAAAGAATACAAACTCGACATATATTCGTACGTTTCTATTACCTTCTGATGCGATTATTACCTAACGTCTGGATAATCCGACAGGCCGTTAATAAGATGCTCTGAAATCTAGACATGCCCATTATCAAATGTATTAGAAATACTAGACCTTTGAATAAAAAGTCACATATTCTTCTTGACGATGGTTATGTAATTTATATTATATTTCTCAAACATGGTACAACTCTTACAGGCAATATATTCACTGTCAAGCTTCTGTCGTATTGGGTGGCGACGTAAAATAAGAGAAAATGTCAGTTCTCTTACATAGATGGTAACTTAAACCGTGGTAATTTTTCAATTTTTTCAAATAAACTTTTTCCCATTTAACTAAATCTTATATGCGTTTTACAGTGAAAAAAGCGTCTTTCTCATTGTACAATGTAATTCATTCGTAGATGCATTTTCCTGTATGGCATGATAAGGCACTTGATATAAACGGAATATTACTATAATTTGCATATCTTATCCACCGGATCACTCGAGTTGTGTGTGTAAAGGCTATATCCAACGAGACCGAAGGTCGAGTTGGATATAGCCTTTACACACACACAACGAGAGTGATCCGGTGCATAAGATATGCAAAGTATAGTAATGTTCCTTTTATTATATACCTCATATAATAATAATAAAATAAAAAACGATAGAAATGTTTCGAGCTATTTTCTATGCCCCTGTAGTGTGTAAAGTAGTTCCGAACTTCCGACTACACAGTAAACGTTCTTTTCCCATTACACAAGGTACAATACGGAATTTTCAATCCGTCAAGGTGTATTTGTTCGATAAAATACGGAAATATTTCGGGCAGAACATTGGTAGGTATATAATAAATCTAAATTATGAATAACAGACGTAAACCATTAACCATATCGCTGTCATTAGGACTAACACCAACACAGTCTTCATATAATACCGTATGCTTTTAATTTTAAACTTAAATTTACAACGTGTTTTAGCGTTAAAATAATATTGATAGAAGTGTCAAATAGTTTGCTTACTAATCTAATGTAGGCGTTACACTGGGTCTGATCTGGAACCAAACTGTTTGCATAATTATGTTAGTGAGCTAGAGGCTTGCAGCGTAAGGGTTAACTAGAAGTATTGATTCTACTAAATTTGTTAGTGAGCTAGAGGCTTGCAGCGTAATGGTTAACTAGAAGTATTGATTCTACTAAATTTGTTAGTGAGCTAGAGGCTTGCAGCGTATGGGTTAAGTAGAAGTATTGATTCTACTAAATTTGTTAGTGAGCTAGAGGCTTGCAGCGTAAGGGTTAACTAGAAGTATTGATTCTACTAAATTTGTTAGTGAGCTAGAGGCTTGCAGCGTAAGGGTTAACTAGAAGTATTGATTCTACTAAATTTCTAAGATCAATTGAGTGTACATGTATAAACCCCTCCCTGTCTTACCCAGAGTACAAAAGTGTTTCGCAAATAGTTTAGGTCCTGATCAGACGCTGCGTCACGCTTCAATATTTATTATTTCAAAATACTTAATATTCAAATTTGAGCAATAAAATAGACGACAATTGTTTCAAAGTGATGACGTCATAGCTGTGAAGGGATTAAATAATGACGACATCTCTTTTAAACCTGTCTTACAATTCCTGCTAACGTGTTATTTGCACTTGATGTTTCTGCATATTCACTCCCTATGACCAATGTTTGACCTTAGCCAACCAACAAAGAAACCAGTTCACCAATAGCATTGCTGCAAGTGTATCGTGTGTTTCCTTTCTGTGCTTTGAAGATCAATCGACAACAGACAAAACTATACCTCACAGAATGAAGAAAAGCTACATTGAGGTGAATACAGTACACTCACAAATTGAATACGAATGGTACGACATATCTTCTTCATAACGGAAAACATATAACTAGTAACGATATAATTATGTACATAGAAGCGATTTTCGTAAACCTATACATTACAACCACTACAAGGGAGGTTAATTAATTGTATAACAGATGTGTGACAGCTTTAGTAAGGTGAGATCTTTCTGTTTTACTCTCACCGTGTTGGAAGCAATCACCTCTCGTAAACGCCTAATAATTCACGCAATTGATGGTTCGTATAAGAGAGGTTTTACTGCATACAGTTGTCAGCTACGTTGAACCCTTCACTGCCATGACGTCATCAGTTTTAAAAAATAGCGTCTGCTTTTTTTATTCACGTTTAAATTTTAAGTATTTTGACTTCAGAACATTTAATTTAGTGTAAAATAGTTTTGATCCTGATCAGACGCCGCGTGACGCGGCGTTTATAAGATTCGAACCCGTTTGCAAAGAAACCCGATTTTATTCGGGGTAATACAGTACAGGGCTTAAATACTGCCAAATCCCATTCTTACTATTTTAAGGCAACGTTTGTTCTTGTGCCTTGTAAATGGGACTATAAAATAACTAAAAAAAACAAGAATGGTGATACTGTCTAAGTATATATCTTTATTTCCTCCATAATATGAAGATTACAGTAGCATGACATATAAGAAGTATGAAACGTGACACAATTTGACAAACACATATAAGCAAATAGACAAACAGCATAACATGAAATGTACATGACTATATATGCAGTGGATATACACAGAGCACCGCGTACTACAAACCACATACCACATATGCAAAAGAAAACGACAAATAAACAAATTTTACATTTGACATGATACGTGATACATGTATGCTAACTCCCATCATGCTGACTTGAAATCTATTTAAATCCAAAAACAAATAGTTTTGAATACCAGTGACAAACAGTTTGGATGCAAATCATAAGCCGCGTTACACGGCGTCTGATCTGAGTCCAGATTGTTTGCCAATATCAAGCAAGTCGCGTTAAGCATGATAAGGGTTAAGGAAAATGTTCCCACCTATCGTCCAAAATTATGATTATGTGTCTAGGGGTTTATCATACAGGGCTGCCATTTCTCCTGATTTTTCAAAATCTTCGGATTTTTATTCCAACAGATGGAAGCTTGAAACAGTCTGAAAGTAAAGCAGAATACACCTTAAGGCGCGTTCTGCTTTACTTTCAACCTGCTTTAAGCATTACTTGTCTTAAAAACTAGAAACATACTGTGGGTTAAGGATATAATCAGGAAAATCGGGCTTGAAAATTTGAAAATTTGAAATCTTAGGATTGTTTTATCAACTTATGGCAGGCCTGACCATACTTCTAATTGAGCTAACTTAGCTACGGAGTGTCCGACATTTCGGACAGTACAATGTTCCGATCATAGATTTTTAACCATTTTAAGCAAAGTTCTCTGTCGAAACGAAATTATAGAGATCAATTAAATGGTTAAAAAGACAACCACACCGTAAATCTATGTACTCTGTAGACCAACCTCTACCAAACGAACAGTAGAGACTGGATAAGAGTTAATAGAACAATTAAGCACTCACATGTCAATGGTAGTATACTTGACCCATGACAATGACAATAGTGTAGATCCAGATCACAGGGTTCCTAGTAGATCCTTCCACGCAGGGTCTACACTACACGTCATTATCTAATGCATAATGATACCATAAATGCTTAAATAGACATCGAGCAAGAAACTAGATTTATCCATTTTCAAGTAAGAATGAATTACGGTCAGTTTTGTCATTTGACTTGTAATCGTTGTTACAATAAACTAACATACGATAACAAGGCAAGGATCGAAACCATATGTAAAGAAATGACAATAGGTTATGTACATACATGTAAATATAAATACTCCTAGATATACATATATCATACAACGGAATCGTCCTAAACCAGTCAGCAACACTGTAGTCTGTGCAATTGGATGCATGTTGCACAAAGCAAGGTCAAAGTAGACTTGCAATTACTACACCGGCAATATGTGTCACTTCTTTTTCACTAAAGGCAGACAATAACCTTAGATAATCTGGAGTTCCGACTTAGAAGGGTTCCGCTGTATAAAAATGCACACCGTTCCCTTACAGTGTTCTTACATATTCACATTTGATATGCGAATGTAATGTGCAAACTTAAATAAACATGACTTTAAGTCCTCATAACTTATGCTTATGTTCTGGCGTCATGTTAATGTATTTCCCAATATACATACCAGGGGCCCGTTTCATAACACTTCGTACGACAAAATGTTGTTGCAAGTCAGATTATAAAATCTCAATTATTATCCATTTCTCAATCTAATCCTGTTTTGTGACATCTCTTTGGAATCGTCTTGCAAAGACGATTCCAAACAGATGTCACAAGATATAATTCGTTAGAGAAATCAGCAATTAAATTTTTTGATTAACTGGAAAAAAGTCGCACGACCAACGGACAGAACATCTTGTATCCCTTGAGCACATGCACTTGAAATGGTTATTCTTTCCCGTTTAAACCGAAACGAAACGTAAACGCATCCAAATGAAATATAGAAAATGTCTACCTTTTAGAAATTTCTAACGCTTCATTTTTATCTGAGAGGCAAACATTTGAAACTTGATCAGTTCCCATACTGTTTGCAATGGACATAGTTTGCTCTAAATAAAACAGCTTCTCTATTGTAGAGTGGTCCCCGCTTTAGTGTATTCAATGCAACCATGAACATGTCCACAGGAAATACACAAAATGTTGTTGTCATTTGTTTTTCTATTTGTAAACTAAATAGCAGATGAAGTCACGCGGAAGTGTTTTCATGTTCTGAACAAGAACAAACCTTCTTTTCTTATAATGTAAAATAATTATACTATAACAAAATTACCGTAAACGGCATATAATTGATTTGCCCTTAGGACACGTCGCTTCTTCGCGTGAATAAACTGTCAAACCTCGCTACCAAGAGGGCATTGTCTTTCACTTCAAGCATTCACCTCTATCGTAGACTAGGCACTATTTTCGCGTATTTTTTTTAACAATTATGGCGTTTCAGTCTCTAGAAGCGTGTTGTACAAGAAAAAGACAGAGCACATTTAAAAAATCATTCATATTGCTTACAGTAGCCTAGTGACTGCATTCCGCGTTTACTTACGATTAAGATACAGTGGATAATCTGTTATTCTTTCCCGTTTAAACGCAAACGTACGCAAACGCAAAGCACTAAAACGTAGAAAAGAACAACTTTTGGATAATTCTGATAATTCTTGTTTATCTTGGTGGCAAACAGTTTGGAGCCTGATCAGACGCCGGGTTACCCGGCGTCTGATCTGGCTCCAAACTGTTTGCACTGCAAATGATAGTTTTAGCGTAAACGCGTTTATTGGGAAAGAATAACAGATTCTCAACTGTATGAAATCCATCACATGGCGAAACGAAAACTAGAGGTACGATTTGTCTCTAATATTTTATTTATTTTCACCTGAAAACTTTAATTGTTAACATATCATGTATATAATCTAATATCTAAACTGTTACACCAGTTAATGTACTAAGACATTCCTAGCAACGGATGCAGAATCATGTTTGATATAGCATGTAAGAAAACAGTGCATACATTAATTAGACAACTCCTTCAAGAATTGTCTGATCTGGGATTACACTTTTTCTAAACAATATCGTCTCCTATATCCGCTAATAGCAGGATTAGTGTTAGCGTGCATTTGAGTTAATCATTTACCTCATGGCCTATTTCTAGTTGTGAAGACAGGTGACCACTTAAAGCAGGTGAAAGTAAAGCAGAATGTGCCTTAAGGCACATTCTGCTTTACTTTCAGCCTGCTTTAAGCTAAAATCTGCTAGGCTACATAAAATATTTGTAATGGTAATTGTTTACGAGGGTATAAACTGGAACTATTTTCTTCAGCGGAGGAAAAAATTACATACGCTAAAAGTCGCTTAGATGGGGGAAAGGGTTAAATCGCAAATAAAATTATGTCAGCATCAGTTCCTCGAAGGTACAAAAAGAACATAAAACTTATTAACTGAAACGTTAATATAAACGTACTCTATAGTAGTATCGCTTGTTTTGAAATTGGCGTCCGCAATTTGTTAAAATTCAGATTAATATAATTTTTAGTTCAAGAAATATTTAAACGAGTATCACGTAGCTTTGATCCAGATCACACGCCGCGTAACGCGGCGTCTGATTTGGATCAAAACTGTTTGTAAATATCAATCAAGATGAGATTGACAGGCAAAGGTAAATATTTCTGCGAACTATTGGTGTTTCAACTATAGGATTAGACACCTGTTTGTATAAATGCATTGGCCTGTTGGTACAATTGCTAAATACCTCGACACGAGCTATCAATAAGAAGTTACTAATGCTATACGAACCTGCCAGGATTTACATTTCCATCTCAACAATAATAGTGTGGCAAAAATATACAAATATACATAGTACCCGTCTGTCACAATTTCCTTAATTATTACGTTAAGGAAACCATGATTCCGGAATTCTTTTATAAGAATTAAAACTGAGACAAACGAATTCAGTTATTCAATATTATAATTCACATTCTCGAAAGTTACAACAAATACAACACTGGTTAGCAATACACAATCAACCCCTCTTTAGTCTTTAGGTATATAGTCAACGGTATAACCGACTTTATATGTTCATAGGTATAATACTGTTCAGCTTGACAAGTCCGGCGCATATATGATTCAACCTAATCAAACCGAACGATCACACAGATCACTTTAAAGTAAGTTAGCCACACAGGCAAACACTAAACCACATAGGTTACTCAATATAAATGTAGCCACATAGGCACACAGTCTAATCACACAGATTAATTATAGCCACTTAGGCTTAAAGTTCAATCACACATATTACTACAGCCACTTAGGCTCAACGTTCAATCACACAGATTACTATAGCCATAATTAGGCTTAAAGTTTAATCACATAGATTACTATAACCACTTAGGCTTAAAGTTTAAGCACACAGATTGTTATAGCCACATGGGCACAAGTTAAATCACATAGCACACAGAGTACAGTTAACTAACATAGTCATACAGACACCAGTTTAACGCCGCATGATAATCTAAATTAGTATTGACACACAGTCATGCAAAAGTCTATGTCTAAGTATAGATATGTGGTTGAACTGGACAATGTCTACTTCAAAAGGACTGGTATTAAATATTGTCTACTCTCCAAGGACTGGTATAACCAACGTTGCTCGGCGTTACAACAGCAAAAAGGATACGAAGGAGTATTTCAAAACCATCTGGCCATTATCATCTAGCTGACAACATTCCCAAGTTTTCCGCCATCTATATAAGTCCCGTCTAACCCACCATAGTAGCCACCTACAAAAGGTCAATGAGCGGGTCTAACTAACTACAGCTATTACTCTCTAAAATGCAACATAAAAAATCCACGCGTATAAAAACAATACTAAGCTACGGGAAAGGGACAAGGGAAATCTTACAGTATAAGTAATTTCTCCACCCGCATACATCACACTACATGTACACACATCTTCACATCTTTACATGTCGAGTTCTGGCCAAGGAATGACTATCCTCAGGTAAAACTATATACCCACTACACACATAACAATAGCCCCTTTGTTCACTACTGGTCAAGCTGACCACTCACTCACATGCCATAAAGCCAATAGTACACAAAATGCAATCAAAGCACTGAAAGTACTGAACATGTTTGTGACACCGTCCATTTAGAAGGTTTGAATGAGATTTATGCTTTATATCTCTCCGTTTTATGTTTAAATCAAATAATTATATTACTTGGTGAGGAAATTGTTTCTTCATTTTACAAAACAATTATAATAATTATTTTCCAATCTGGTAATATAAACACAGTTCGTCGCCTAAATCGCATTATCTTATTATCCCATTATTCCACAAAACACATAGTTTTAACACCTCTTGGTGTTTCTACATTAACAAAGTAGTCATTAGCAGGGCTGCCATTTCTCCGGATTTTTCCTAAAACTCCGGATTTTTTCCCAGTTCATGGTAGTTTAAAGCAGGCTGAAAGTAAAGCCCTAAGGCGCATTCTGCTTTACTTACAGCCTGCTTTAAGTAGCCGCATGTCAACAAAACAAGAAAAAGGCTATGGGGTAAAGGTACGACTCGTAAAATCGCATTTGAAAAATGCAAATTAGGAAATCTTAGGATTTTTCATGTCAACTTATGGCAGCCCTGCATTAGCTAGCAAAATTCAGATGATCAGCATAGTTGGCATTTAAGTATACAGTTTTTCAAATAGAAGATTAACCCTTTCCCTTATAGAAGCGACTTTTAGCACATTCATTTTATTCATCCGCTGAAGAAAATAGTTCCAAATAATACCGTTACTGAATATGTGTCATATTTAATACTTTCCTTATTCTAGCAGTTAATAGCTTAAAGCAAGCTGAAAGTAAAGCAGAATGTGCCTTAGGGCGCATTCTGCTTTACTTTCAACCTGCTTTAAGTAGTCACATATCTTCAATACTAGAAACAGGTAAAGGGTTAAAGCAGGTGCGAGGTGATGCAGAACTTTTCTTCAATGGTTTTTGACCTGCTTTAACACCTGTTTCAAAACTAGAAACAGGTTATGGGGTAAACGTTAGCGCAAGTATTTACTATCAAACGTCTATTCTGGCTCCGAACTGTTTGTAATGAACGTAAAAAAATGAGCAGAAACGCGTACATTAGGAATTAATTGCGTATCCTCCGCCTCCGCCTACGAACAACCGCTTTTATTCCTCCGCACACATATGTTAACAAATAGCCTGACTTATTTGCACTCTTTCTTGGACTAACAATATATAGAGAATGTCATTTACCGCAGTGTCCTTTCATAACAAAGCATGTTTACTGTGGTCGATAGCAACTTGCTGATAAAGTACCCTGGTCCCAAGGCTATACAGCGCTTGAGTTGGGTCTGAGATCGTTTTCAAGCACTTGCTCAAATCTGATCAATCAAATCCTTGAGTTTGATCTCGGACTCATGTCAAAAACTTTATAATCTTGGTCCCTAGTGCCATTTAATGTGCTTAATTCAACCTATTTTCCTTTTCTTTATTTCAGGAAAGCAAATTCCTGATGAAATGCTGACAGCTCCATACAATGCCCATGCTATTGAGCAAATGAACTATTATACCAGCAAATGAGACATCAAGGATATAACCAAACACTCATATAAAGTATTTCACAGAGTTCATTTGAAAATTGTGTCGTTTCAGAACATCCATCTAAAAACAAAATTAGTTAATGAAAAACTCGAAAACCATTATCAATCACTGGTACCGGATCAAAAGTTTATCAGTCGAGCAAATCTAATGGAAATAATTTCCAGACATTCCGTTGCACATCATGCAGATTTAATTTTAAGTACAGTCGAACTTTAATATTTCGCACTACATTGACCATTTTATCCCTTAAGCTCAAATAGACAATCCCAGTTTCCAATTTAGTCTAGTCTATTAAACTATTTACATCCGATCTAGTTATCCACTGTTTTGCATTGGACAAATGTATTATCCGCAGCTTCAATGTTTTCAAATGACGTATAAAGGTGACGATATGCCTCAAGGGGTTAACACGAAGTTTGATTAGTTCGGGGATTTACTTATTGCTAATTCCAAGTTTTAATAGTTACAGTGCTTCCTCTCTACAACGACACCCCATGGGAGACACACATTGTGTGTGTTGTTCAGAGGTAGTCGTTATAGGGAGGTAAAGGTAAAGGTAAAAGGTAATGGTAAGCTTTATTTAACGTCGCATATGGTAAACAATCAACATTAGCATTAGAGGGAAATTGAGACTTGGCTTACATTTGCAAACAGCTTGAATCTTGAATAGTAGTAGTAATTTTAGATATAATTGTAGTCATTTGTCTTTTCCTGGCGGCCTGCATTTGGGCGCTCTACTATTGTTTCTATCGGTCGACAATCAGAAGCCGGTCGCTTCATTGCTGATTGATGGGAGTAATGTGATCGCTATTTTGGGGGCTGTCTTTTATATGTTTATTCATGTTTATTGTATATCTTACTGTAGTTATTTTGTCTTTTCTTGCTTTGTAGGTACATTTGTGTAATTTCATGTGAAGCACTTTTGAACGCACTACCCCTGTGTGAAAAGATAAATCTGGTATAATAATAATAATAATAATCCAGATCAGACGCCGCGTCATGCGGCGTCTAATCTGGATTTAAACTGTAAATGTGACTTAAAAAAAACCAGCAGACGACAATTTAAGCAAATGATATTGCAGTAGTAAACGCGTTAGTCATAATTGTCGTGTTTAGGGAACTACGGTAATGATCGTTGTAAGGAGGGATTCGTTTTTATGAGGGCCGTTGTAGGGAGGGAACACTGTTATACGGGTTCTTCGACATACGCGAATTCGAATTATAAGGACTCGACTGTTTACTATTTCCGTCAAAGTTTAATTTAGCCGATTCATCTTGCCAATACTGTTTACCAAAATTCATAGTCTTAAATTAAATCTCCAAACCAAAGATATGTTCAAGTACAGAAACAAATAACAGTTATCCGATTGGTTAAACAACGATCGATTATATCTGTGCATGCTAAAAACAGTGGAGAAAACGTTATTCTGTCCCGTTTAAACGCAAACGTACGCAAACGCAAAACACTAAAACGTAGAAAAGTACAACTTTTAAACAATTCTGATAATTCATGTTTATTATATGCCTTTGTGTGATATCGAACGTTTCCGCGTGTATCTGCAGAGTAAAATACAAGAGTCTGTATCAGCCACCTTGTATCAGCCACTTTGTATTTTACTCTGACCTCGCTTTCGATTTAACGTGACGTCATTTACGTACATGTACGAGTGCCGCGTTATTCTTTGTGGAATACAAAACTTCTCGTTCTGCTTCAAATAACTTATAAATTTTGGAAGAAAAATGATTTCAACAACAATTTAGTTGTTTCTGGTTTGTATTCAAGGCATATAATAAACACATTACCAGTTGGCAGTGCGCAACAGAGTATTGCATTTAGCTCTCGACGTTTTTGGCGGAAACAACCGATCAGACTCGCGCCAAGGCGCTCGTCAGATCGGCTATTTCCGCCAAAAACGTCTCGGGCTAAATACATCACTCTGTATCGCACTGTCAACTGGTAATGTGTATTTATCTTGGTGGCAAACAGTTTAGAGCCTGATCAGACGCCGGGTTACTCGGCGTCTGATCTGGCTCCAAACTGTTTGCAATGCAAATACTAGTTTTAGCGTAAACGCGTTTATTGGGAAAGAATAACGTTTTCTCCACTGTAAATATGTTCTCTGCAACAATTGTCATCTACTATAGATAGATTCTTTAAAAATCTCTGTTGGTGCCAAAATAATAGTGCGATTTTTACCTCTTCGCCGCCATATTGTCGTCTGCTTCAATATTGTTACCTGCAATAACGTTTTTAACTTAGCTTTAAGGTGGTATGACTTCAGAAATATCGATACGAGTGTCAAACAGTTTGAATCCTGATCAGACACCGCGTAACGCGGGGTCTGATCTGGATCCAAACAGTTTGTAAAGTCGACTTTATGCGACTAGGACACCGAAAGGGTTGAATATTTACTGAACAAAAAGCAGTTTGCAACGCTAGCGCAAAATTGCTTCAAACTAGCAAAAAGACCATGAAAACATGCTACTTGACAACATAATATTGATAGATGGATAAACTGGTGCAATTTTGTCTCGTCAATCTAATATTTTAAAGTCCTTCAATCCAAAACTGTCAGAATAAAACGGATTATTTTTACGCGTGCATACTTGTATATTGGCAATCTGTCATAATCATACCAATCACTCCTTTATCCGGACTGCAATGATTATTGCTTATTTTCCAACAGTTCGGAACCTGATTAGACGCCATGTGACGCGGCGTCTAATCAAGAGCCAAACTGTTTGAAACTCATTACGCTATTAATTTAGTCAATTTACCTGAATTTTAAATTTGATAATTAAATGCAGACAAATTGATTGAACAGATGACGCCACGTCAGTAAAGGGGCTAAACTGATTGGAAGATGTTGGTTTTATTTATCTTGTGTCTTCCGAATGTCCTTGAATATCAAAACGATGATTTATCTGGAGATTGAGTAAACAGAAAATAAGTAAACCCCTCTCTACTATTTCATAACCGAAGTTACACGGTTCAAAAACATATAGAGTGAGACAGGGCTAAACTATTTTCAAACATGATATTTATTCACCAAGAAAATAAAACTTCCACAGCTGACATAAAATTTAAATGCTCTTCTCTAATAGTATCAGTAATAATTTATTCCAAATTTACCTCATATCTTTGTTTCATGCATTTACAACAATTAAATGATCATGATGAAAAGCACATGCTTATATTTGATATAGGCGCGTAAAGGTCAAAATATTAGATGAAAGCAATTTAATACATGTATCTGTTCTAGATCCAAGGAATTATCCGACAAGAGTCTGCATTGTTTTCCTTTTAGATCTCTCTGACATGAGTCGGTACCCTTTCTTGGATTTGTTGTCATATTATGTAACTTATAAATTAGCCAGTATCCACATTAAACCGTATATTCCTTCATATTGCAATGGACTATCCTAATGTGCTTTCTGAAAAATCATCACAGATATACCAAAGTGATGTTTAGACACAGCAAGGTTTGTCCATATACAGCGCTCCCTCTCTACAACGACACCCAATGGGACACAACAATTGTGTGCGTTGTTCGGAGGGAGTTGTTAAAGGGAGGGAAACCGGCTTACCTTTACAAACAGCTTGAATCAGATCGCGGCGTCTGATCTGGATTCAAGCTGTTTGTCACTCGTCATTATGTTTAGTCAGAATGTCCAATGTGTGACTTTAAGAAAAACAGCAGACGACAATTTTAAGCAGACGATATTGCAGCAGTAAAAGCGTTAGACATAATTGTCCCTGTTTAGGGAACAGCGGCAAGGGTCGTTGTAAAGAGGGAGTCGTTGTTGGGAGGGCCGTTGTAGGGAGGGAACACTGTAGTATAAAACTTCATATGAAAATATCAAATAGTGCAGACGATAATGCGACGACACGTTACGCGGCGTCTCATCAGGATCAACGCTGTTTACGAATTTAGTACTACATAAAAAACACAAGCCTTAACATTTTCCCCCATAGCAAAACTTTAAACCCCTCCCCCCATAAATACGCCTTTTTACACCTACAATTTTTTCCTCCACTGAAGAAAAAGTTCCCTTTTATACAGTCATGATTATGTATCATTAGAAATATTTTCTATATCCTAGCCGATAATAGCTTAAATCAGGCTTAAAGTAAAGGAGAATGCGCCTTTAGGCACATTCTTCTTTATCTTTCAACCTGCTTTGGGTGATCATCAGTATTCAAAACTAGAAACAGTCTATGGGTTAATGGGTTAAGCAGGCTGACAGTAAAGCAGAATGCGCGGTAAGGTGCCTTATGTTTTACTTTGAATCTGCATTAAGTTGCCACCATTCTTCAAAACTAGGAACAGACCATAGTGTAAAGGGTCAAATGGATTAAATGCAATAACACTGTTCTTAAATCAGGCATGCAATTATCGTCAAGATTGCAGTCAGCAAATTGTAAAAATCGGTAAATTCCATGATTATACAAAATGCTGATTTGACAGATTAAGAGCATACAGACATTAACATGAATCACCAATTTGCATTTAGGGAATTGAGACAATTACGTTCATCGTGTTGTACATTATTCGTCTTTACAATAATGCAGACAAATAGAAAATTGCTCTACCGATTATAACAAAATCCCGATATAGTTTTACAGATAACAAGTTATCCATTCTATAATTCGTTTCACAAGCATGCAATTTTCTCATTTCAATAAATGAGTGCCAAACATTTAAATGCACTGTGAAATTTATGTTCACTCTGGTTACCCGAATTAGAAAGGTTTAAGGGAAGAATTAACCCTTTACCTCCTAGCCGGTTTCTAGTTTTAAAGACAGGTGACCACTTAAAGCAGGTTGAAAGTAAAGCAGAATGTGCCTTAAGGCACATTCTGATTTACTTTCAACTTGCTTTAAGCTAGCATCTGCTAGGATATAGAAAATATTTCTTATGGTATATATTTATGAAGGTATAATTTGGAAGTATTTTTTTCAGTGCAAGAATAAATTAATAGCGTAAAAAGGCGTATTTACGGGGTAATTGGTTAAGGGAAGATTTAATGTGGATCGAGGGTCTGCTTATTTCCTGTCAAATGTCGTATAACACCACAATTGCATAGAAATATATGAGCCGTGATGTGACCAAACCTGACTTATTGCATTGCAAACGGTGTAGATCAAGGCCAACCATCCATTTACTCGCTTCGTATCCGCGTGGGAACATAGCCCGCCTTAACTTGAAAACGTGCTGAAAAATCAACACACCCGTATGACGCGGTGGTTGGCCTTGATCTACTGTTTGATACCTAAATTCATTTAAAGCATTGTAATTGAGCAGTATTATATACGGTATTTGGCAGTTTAGACAAACACATATGCAGAGCCCGGTGATGACAATTGTGCTTTGTTTGTACAATTTTGCTATGCTAAAATGCAGGTTACGTCATTTCATGGGTTATATCATATCGAGAGTGAAAACTCAATTATCACCGAAACAGCAAATCCGCTGTCCTAGTAGCAAATCAAATTTATTCCTTGCTACAAAGTGGATTTAGGGTAGTGCTAACGACGTATTACAACATATATTGCAATTGTAGACCCTGGGCAGAGAGATCCTAAAGGATCAGTACCTACACCGATTACATACGTTCGTATAAGACTAATTCACTCCACACTTTTACACTGTTTGTAAAGGACGTACAATGTATATAGTCGTCAACAGCTGCCTATCCTGAATGGTATAGGCTATGCGTAAATAGCACATTGTTAGACAATCCTTATTTGAAATCCTATAAGGAATCTCAAATTCTTCTGGATGAGTGAAGTTAATGATTTTCTTAATATAAACTAAATGTTTCGTTTAATATTTAAGAAATGAACTGATTTTTTGCGGCATTTTTGCGAATTAAACGGCAGAAAAACGACCGGCACATCATACGAATCGCGCCAGCGATTCATGGTTAATTTGCCGACCATTTCCTGTCGTTTATTTCTCTTAAAACGACGAAAACTTTCAGTACATTTCTGATATTAACTTTATATTTGTTGTACTTTCTAAAGTTAGTGAACACTTTTTACGTTTGCATGTATGTTTAATCCATATTATTATATACATATCGATGATTTATAGACATTTTCCAGTTAGATAAATTTGATATCGTCACTGTTGATATCATCACTACATGTAGTGACGATATCACTTTTTTGACGTCACGTCATAATTAGTTTTGTGAGGTCGCGGTAATCAATTTTGTGTGTTTTTCTGTAAAAACGTCATTTAAATGTAATAAATAGAATAAATAGAATAATCAATTCCTTTGAATAGATATGAAAAATATATCACTCGAATATATCACTCGAATGGGTTGTTATCTGGTTAAAAAACTCGTCCTGCGGACTCGTTTTTCAACCAGATAACAACCCATTATCGTGATAAATTTTTCATATCAATCCAAAGAAATTGAGTATCCTCTATTTATAGGTTGTTTACACGAATAATGTGTACCCTGAAAGGAAAAAGCCCTAACAGTATTACTGAAGCTGTGTACATTCGAACTCAACAAAATAAGTTCCATAATTGTAAACATCAAACGTTTTTACTTCGGTTTTGGCTCGAAAATGCCGTTTGTCCAATTAATAAAGAAGAGGTTAGTCAATAATAATGGTTTCCGCTTATAGGAAGGCATACGTCGGTGAAAAATCCGCCAAATGTCTGCTCTCTGAATACAAGTTCCGCCTCCTCCAGCAATTGCATCTATACGAAATAAACGTCAGTTTTTTCCCATAAAAATTAATGGGGAGAATGTAAATATAGGTGTATACACAATACTATAACATATTCAGTCGTGTCGTTCAACTACTGCTATTTATAGTATACGATACTGACTACATTAATTAATGTAAACGTATCCCAATTTTCAATTTAAGATCTTGTTCCAGGACATGGTAGTGTATGTCTGATATTCAATGTCCTTATTGACGATATGGAATGATATCGTTTTGAGCTCTTATTTCTCGAAATTTGGTTTAAGGTAATGAACTTCAAACACAATAATAGTGACTTTCTTTTCAACATGCGCTTGACCTTGTTCTAAATATTCATATTAAAACCTTTCTGGTGTTCCCATTAAGTCCAGAAATGAAATTCTGGTACACTAAAGGATAAAATTACACGTTCAAATAGTGCAAAACGTTTGATATTCAAATAAATGAGTTCCATTGACAGCACTAATATTACTGTCTATTCATTGAAATACGTTTAAAAATCAAGTCAGCGGAAATAGTTGCTACAGTGGAGAAAACGTTATTCTTTCCCAATAAACGCGTATACGCTATACGTTTCCATTGCAAACAGTTTTGAGCCAGATCAGACGCCGGTTTACCCGGCGTCTGATCAGGTTCCAAGCTGTTTGCCACTCAGATCAACATGGATAATCATAATTGTCTAAAAGTTGTCTTTTTCTATGTTTTATTGCTATGCGTTTGCGTTCCATTTGCGTTTGAACGGGACGGAGTAGCGTTTTCTCCACTATACTCCGAAATAATGTGTTTGATGGTTTGTTAATATAAATTGTAACTATCTTGGTATTTTCTTTAAAATTATAGGCCGTTTAGTTAAAAAAAAATTCGATCCAGTAGCAATGAAATTCTGTCAAAATGAAAATATAACCTGAAGGCAATCCCATTTAAAAAAAAAGTGTTAGAAATGAGTTCTGGTGATTGTGAAGTGTATTTTATATGCTGTATTTCTCCTTTTTTATTGCCGCAATTGTTATAAATACAATATTAAAATAATTAAATGACATGAATTTACGGCTTTCCGTGTAGTAAAACTGTCTGACCTGATTCAATATTTAACAGATTACAATGACTATAAGACATATACTTCAAACTGTGTATAAAAGTTAGGTGCTTTTTAAGAATACATTCATCAAAACAGAAAATTACTTGTTATTATGTTTACTTTTACCATTTGTACATTAACGAGAAACCGCCAATGTCGGTATGGCCGGATTGTCTGCACTTTTGCTTTGTATATATATATAATATAGTTACCCATGGCATGTGATGATGACCTCACTACAACTGCACATGCCAAATTTGGTTGCTGTAGGACTTAAATTTGACTAAAACTGACACTAACAAAAAGGTAAACCAAAACGCAAACGAAAAGGTTAACCAAGAATTCTCTAAGTCATTCGACCTTGAAATCTAGGTCACAGTGACCTAGTTACCCATGGCATGTGATGATGACCTCACTACAACTGTACATGCCAAATTTGGTTGCTGTAGGACTTAAACTTTGACTGAAACTGACACTAACAAAAAGGTAAATCAAGACGCAAACGAAAAGGTTAACCAAGAATTCTCTAAGTCATTGGACCGTGAAATCTAGGTCACAGTGACCTTGTTACCCACAGCATGTGATGATGACCTCACTATAACTGTACATGCCAAATTTGGTTGCTGTAGTACTTAAGCTTTGGCTAAAACTGACACTAACAAAAAGGTCAACCAAAGTGAGGACGGACGGACAGACAGACGGACAGACAGACAGACGGACGGACGGACGGCATTCGCCAATCTATAGACCGCATTTTCAATCCGGCCAATAAACAACTAGGGAAATATCCAAACACTGCCATATCACAGATAACAACTGGAAGCTTGTAATGTTCAAAAGAACTAAATAACTATTGTAGGTTATTATGTTTCCTGGACGACGATCGTTTGAGTTACAAAAACATGAATCAATCTACTTGGAATCCTGTGCAGTTTAATAAATACAGGTCACAATTAGCAAACAGTGTAGACCCAGATCAGAGGGCTTCTTTAGGAGCCCTCTGATCTGTGTCTACACTGTTTGCAATTGTAATGAACATATATTTAACAGGTATGTGATGTTGAAATAGTTAATACATTAACTATGAACAGTTGCTTAAAAACACTTTATTATTATTACTATTATACCCGATTTATATACAGTGGAGAAAACGTTATTCTTTCCCAATAAACGCGTTTACGCTAAAACTTTTATTTTCACTGCAAACAGTTTGGAGCCAGGTCAGACGCCGGATAACCAGGCGTCTGATCAGGCTCCAAACTGTTTGCCACCAAGATAAAGATGAATTATCAGAATTGTCAAAATGTTGTACTTTTCTACGTTTTAGTGCTTTGCGTTTGCGTTTGCGTACGTTTGCGTTTAAACGGGAAAGAATAACAGATTCTCCACTGTAGCACTCTTTACATACAGGAGTTGTGCGTTCAAAAGCGCTTTACATGAAATTAGATAAATGTACCTACTTTATTCACCTCTAATATTCAAACAAACATACAGATACATATTTTGTACTGGAAACCAATAACGGTCGACAAGTGGATCTCAATGCATGTTTGCTGATGCGATAATCCAAGATTGAAATGTCAGTGTTAGACAGGGTTTGGTAGGCACATTGGTGCGTAATTATTGGCAACCTGTCTCGTATCTTGTTGAGAAGAACTAAATGTGTATCTTGTTACGGATTATATCGTACAACTTATCTTAAACAAGTACTATATCCATATTAACGGGTATGATATATTAACGCATTGACCACCTAGTGAGTATATATGTCTTTTACGAACAGTGTATCAGTGAATATTACACCTGTCCTATGCAAAAAGTGTAGATCCAGATAAGAGGGCTCCTTTCTGAAAAAGATATTGTCCATATTAAATGAGTAATATGATATATTAAGGTAGCGATCCCTAGTGGGCAGTGACACGCATGCGAGACTTTCTTCGAATAGTACACTTGTCCTATGCAAATATTGTCGATCCAACTACACTTTTTGACATTTTGTAATACTTTGTTAAAACATCCCTAAATAGTACAAGATGAATTGGACTTTACTTAATACTCGGGGCTTCCATTTAACCGTTTAACTCTCAATGACGTTATAAAGCGTATTTGCAAACAATTTTGATCCTAATCAGACGCCGCATAACGCGGCGTCTGATCAGGATCAAAGCTGTTTGCCACTTGCTTTGAAATTACGTCAGTTATTCTGCCTTAAATCTAACTTTGAAACGATATTGGAGACAACAATATTGACGCAGAAGACGTTATGGCGGTGAAGGGGTAAACGTCAACGATAAATTTGATCATGAAAGGGTTACAATTCTAGGGATGGACTAGCACAGGGGCTACATGTACCATTTATGAAGTTTACACCGCATAATGCCATGTATCTTCCTCTATTGAAGAGTTTAGGAATCATACTGGTTTACCAAGAACTGCAGTTTAACTGGCGCTTCGGATGAAAGTGGAATAAACAATAATATTACATAACAAAATGTGCGAGCGTTGAATAAAATCCGTTGTTTATTGTTTGGTAAATAACTTATAATATAACTATGCAAACGAGGTGTACCACGACGTCATGTACGCGTGTACTTATGACGTCATAACATTTCGTCATATAGCCTACGTCATCACTCATTCATGTAAATTTTATTTATAGATTTGTATGTGATCAATTAATTTTTAAATCTCCTTGAAACTGTTTAACTGCAATAAAAAGGATTATGCTAGATGTATCTACTGAATTAATGGAGTTTATTTTGGAATTACTTTTCCTCGTCTACTTTGATCTTTTTTCGCTCAGCCTGAGTAAGAATCACTTATGTGACTTCTAATGCAGTGATGAATAAGTGCAGAAAGTACACGGAATCAACATCTATATGTTATGTTGTAAAACAAATATAACATTCGTGTTTGGTTGCCGTTTTGGGGGCTGTCTTCTGTATGTTTATTGATGTTTATTTTAGATCTAATTATAAATATTTGTGTTTTGTCGATGACCTGCATTGGGCGCTCTACCATTATGTATATCAGTCGGCAATCTTTAGCCGGTCGGTTCATTGCTGATTGATGGGGGTAATGTGATCGCCGTTTTGGGGACTGTCTCTTATATGTTTATTCATGTTTTATTTCAGATCTAATTGTAGTTATTTTGTCTTTTCTCGATTTTTAGGTACATTAATGTTATTTCATGTAAAGCGCCTTTGAACGCACAACCCCTGTGTGAAAAGAGCGCTATATAAATCTGGTATAATAATAAAAAATAATAATAATAATGTCTTTGATTTATTAACCCATTTGTGCTCACGATCCCATATATGGGATATGCATGTAGGCAAACAGTGTCGACTCTGATCAGAACCCGCATTGTTTGCTGATAGGAATTTCAATATAAAACAAAATGAAAATGAATTTTTTTACCAGGCATCCCTTTGATAAAAAATGAACTAATCCAATATATAAACATGGAAGAATCCACTGGGTATAAATGGGTAAAACGAGTCTGAAAAAACGATTAAACTGATGTAACATCCTATACTTCTTTTCTAAAGAATACATTTTTACGAGGAACAATTATTTCAATTACAAACAGTTATGGTATCCAAACTGTGAACAACTGCTTTCATATCTGAGCTTAACATGGGTTACCTATCTTAGCATATATAGAGCGCTGAACATATCCTTATGAAATATCGATACATGTAGACAGTTCACGACAGTCATATATGGGACAGATGACTAATATGCTTGCTTGTGTGGGTTATTGTCAGTGCAGGATTTATGACAACATATGGCCATATCTGCAGTGGCCTAATGATTTGCTAGCATGTACACTCCTCATTTAACAAAGATCCGACATACAGTAGAAAATATTTCACTCTTTCAAAATAACCATTTCACTCTCAATGGCGACACAAAGCGCATATGAACACAGTTTTGATCCTAATCAGACGCCGCGTTACGCGGCGTCTGATCAGGATCAAAACTGTCTGCCACTTGTTTTGAAATTATGTCAGTTATACTGCCTTAAATCTAACTTTGAAACGATATTGCAGACAACAATATTGAAGCAGACGACATTGAAACAGCGAAGGGGTAAACCCTTACGATAGATTCGATCATTAATGGGTAAAGTGCTTTATTGCTAGATAATTATGTTCATTACAAACAGTTTGGAGCCAGATCAGACGACGTGTAACTATAATCCCTATTGTTACATCCCACGCACTGCCCTCACTGTGTACTATAAATAGCATAGCATATATGTAGCGACGCGACGAATAGCGCCCCGGGTTCAATCCCCGCCCGGGGATTCTCAATATCCAATGTGGATTTTTCTGCTATGCTTCGTAACGGGAGTGTCTCGTAAGATGGGGGCTCGTCCGGGATGAACTATACGATGCCGAAATAGCTTCTAATATACCGAAATGCCTTAAGTGGCAAAGTGGCTTCGTTCGTCATCATAAATGATGACTTCGTTAAGAGGGGGCGTGTTACATCCCTCGCACTGACCTCACTGTGTACTATAAATAGTACAGCATATATGTAGCGACGCGGCGAATGACATATGCGATACCTAGCTTCTGCGCTAGGGAGTAGACTCGTTGGCTCAGAGGTGTACTGTCACGCCAGCGCCCCGGGTTCAATCCCTGCCCGGGGATTCTCAATATCTAATGTGGATTTTTCTGCTATGCTTCGTTACGGGAGTGTCTCTTAAGACTATTATGAAAATAAGTTGTCTTAACCAGTAGCAGTCAAACAATAAATATCGTTACAGTGGAGAAAACGTTATTCTTTCCAAATAAACACGTTTACGATAAAACTATTATTCCCATTGCAAACAGTGCGTTGCAACATTGCAAACAGTTTGGAGCCAGATCAGACGCCGGCGTCTGATCTGGCTCCAAACTGTTTGCAATGGAAATAATGGTTTGACCGTAAACACATTTATTGAGAAGTATTAACGTGGTCTCCTCTGTACATGTATAGAGTATCTGTGAATACAATGTGTCAACCAAGGTTTCTTGTTGGGGGTTATGTCTCTCTGTAGAGCAATTTCACGAACCGTCAACGCCCAATTGTCTACTACAAACGTCAACTAGGTAATGTCAATCTTGTTTAAACTCCTTGAGCCCTAGCGACGATTATACTCGTGACATGATTGTACTCGTCATTTACAATAATTGTACCTTTGTCATACACTTGTCCTGTGCAAACAGTGTATATCCTAATCAGAGGGCGCCTGAAGGAGCCCTCTCCTCATGGTCTGCACGGTTTTTCATTTTGCAATGAATTGTAAAAACGTCAAATATGGACTTGACTAAATTTGAAACTGGATTTGTCTATTTTGTAATTTCAGTGGTGAATGATTAGAGCATGGATATCGCTGGACCCTTTCATTCTTAAAGACGCCAAAAAAAGCGCGTGTTCAAACAGTGTTTATCATGTTCAGACGGTACGTAACGCGGCGTTTGGTCAGGATCCAAACTGTTTGACACTCGTATCGATACTTTTAAGATATATTATATTGAATCTTACTTTGAAACGATCTTGCAAACAACAAAATTGAAGCAGACGTCAATGAAACGGTGAATGGGTAAAAATCTCACGATTCATTTGGCAGCGAAAGATTTAAGTCAGGTAACAGATAATTCAGAAAGCTCCTAAATACGTTTTAGCTGGACATATGACTTAACCCTTTCAGCGCAAAATAATCGTGAGGGTTTTACCCCTACATCGTTATCTTGTCGTCTGCTTCAATATTTTTGTCTGCAAAATAGTTTCAAAATTAGATTTAAGATTGTATTACATAACAAACTATCGAAACGAGTGTTAAACAGATCTTGATCCACAATGTTTGCAAAGTCGACTTTTTACGACTTCGGCGCCGAAGGGTTTTTGTAGGTTAAACTTAATGCAGAAAGCTCCTGAACACTATCCCCACATTCAGAAATCAACCTGCATTTAACCCTTTACCTGATAGCCTATTTCTATAATACATATTATTTACTGATTAAATTGGAACTATTTTCTTCAGCGGAGGAATAAATCATATTCGCTAAAAGGTGCTTCTATGAGGGAAAGGGTTAATGCAGAAAGCTCCTGAACACGTTTTTGTATTACTGATCCCCACATTTAAAGTTACCTAATTGTATGTTTTAGAGTGGTCGAGTATTTCAAGAATTACTGTATTGTTAAATTGTTTAGTTATAAAGTTAACAGGAATAACACGTGCATAGTGACTTTTTTGAACTTCAAGAAACCTACAACTCTGTAAACAGGAAACACAGTTACACCTTATTGAAGCGGAAGTATTAAATAGAAAGTTCAATATTCCATCATATATACAAAAACAGTATAGTTATGTACTAGATATCAACTTAAAATAATAATTATTCATCCAAATCAATGAAGTTTACTATGATGGCAATTTGGCATTGTTTGTTTTGTTAAACGTTCTAGATCTACCTACATAAACAACGTGTGACTCTCTAATTCTGAAGAGTAGGTAGGTTTACACAGTACAGCAGATTTGCATTAAGTTATGTCAATATAAAATAGTCATTAACAAGTTTAACATTCTTCAGACACGTCATAGTTACATTTCTAATGTACTACAGTACAAAACAGTTTGGCAAGCGTTCATGTTTTAATATTTACATTCACCATGTAAAGTCTTTATGTAATCATATTAAAAATTTGAAGGTCATCCCTCGATGAACCTACGATTCGAAACTGGTTTTAGCCAGTTCGGATTTTCCACGTGCTATTCGTGGACTTCTTCAAATAGACTACATCGCGCACTTAACACTAAGCTCCCATTGGTCGACGGTCATATGACACTAGCGGAGTGATACAGACCCATAGGTCGTTGCCATCGCGTTGCTATGTGTGTAAATTGGTTAAGAAAACAACCGCGACCTGTATTTTTAGAACGTGCTTTGGCAATAGATATTCAAGTTGCACTGTTATTTGTTTGCCTTGTAAGTCTTTTCCATTCACAGAGAGAAAGTTTACTGGAAACAATCCTGAATTTTTAATACAGTTACAGTACATGTAGTTGGGACTACTTTCTCACCATATTTAGAAACTGGAATGGCTATTACATCGACATTACATCTATCAAACCTCTTTGACCGGTATATGATAAATTCGTATAAAGAAAAACAAATCTGGCCAATAAACACATTTAATTGACAAGACAGAAAATATAAATATAAATATAAGCAATAAACAACATCTCTTTGCCGCTCATGACGGTATGACTACATTAGCTTCGGGGGGTAAATTCAACGAAAACGCCCTTCGGGCGTTTACGCAATTTACCCCCTGCGAAGCTAATGTAGTCATACCGTCATGAACGTCAAAAATATGTTGTTTATTCCTATACTCAAAGAGCTTATTTCTAATGGGTATATAGCCATGTTTCTGTTAACTCCTATCTCCCAGAGATTTCAAATAAACAATTCAAATTTCAAATTCAGTCCAGTCAATGTTTGACTATGTAAGGTTGTTTCTTGTCAATGTATTGCAATATAGCAACAGTGCAGACCCTGATCATAGTGCTCCTTAACCCTTTCCTCCCTGAAACTTTAAATGGACAATTCCAGTTTCCATTTAAGTCTAGTCCATTTCTTACTTTTAAGGGTTGTTTTTGTCAATGTTTGGCATTATGACAAACAGTGAAGACCCTGATCAGAGGGCTCCTTTCGGAACCCTCTGATCTGGGTCTTCACTGTTTGCACAGGACAAGTGTACTATTCACATGTACACTGTTTGAAAAGGACGCATATATGCGGGACTAGGGCACAAAGAGTTAAGGAATCCTCTGGTCAAAATCTTCACTGTTTGCATACAACAAGTATACATGTACTTTTCACAGATGTACTGTTTACAAAGGATGCATATGTGCGTGACCATTCAAAAGGACTAGTTATTTCTTTGAGACAGATGTTATTGTAATGCTTGACAAAATGAATGCAGGGCGTCCTTTAACCTTTCATGTTCAAATTTATCGTGAGGTGTTTACCCCCCTTCGCCGTCATAGTGTCGTCTGCTTCAATATTGTTGTCTGCAATATGATGTTCCTATAAAAAAAAAACGCCAGCGCCGACCCGGGATTGAACCCAGGTTCGCAGGCATACACTCTACCACGTCGCCATAAAAGCGCGCTTGTACAGCAAGGTCGTGCACGTGATGATAAACCTACACACTGTGACATTAAACAACAGCAACACTAGCGACAAAATCAATTATATTCCTCCACTGAAGAAAAATAGTATATTTGATACAGTCATAAATATGCACCATAAGACAACGTAATTTTATCAGGTGGTAGCTTAAATCAGACGGAAAGTAAATCAAAATGCGTGTCTAAGAGCATTCTGCTTTACTTTAACCTACTTTAAGCAACCATCTGTCTTCAATACTGAAAAACAAGCTAACGGAGAGGGTTAAGTATATCCTAATAAGTGATTGTTTGTTTTGAGAAAACAACTCTACGACATCTTTCAAAAGTGATTCGTGATTATAAATCGGTCTTTATCACTGTTTACGTATGATTCTTTCGCTCAGCTGTTCTACAAAAATGTAAGCCTTCTTAACCCTTAGCCTGCCACTCACGAATATAGCTCCATATGCAAACAGCTTGGATCCGGATGAGACGCCGAGTAACTCGGCGTCTCATCCGGATCCAAGCTGTTTGACACTCGGACAACATTTTCAGCAATTTTGAGCAACTTTGAAGCAATTTGAAACTTGAAGCAGACGAGAAATATAGCAGACGACAATTTATTTGGCGGGCTAAGGGTTAAACTAGTTTCAAAATCATCTGCACATTCTGTAGATATAAAAGGAGGCTTATGGTTTATGTCCGAATGCACTACAGTACGAACCAGTTTTGTAGAAGTACATTCTTCTTGTGTGTGTTTTAGTTTTTGATCAAAGTAGTTCAAACATCTGCCTAAGCTTTCCTTGAGATATTTATTGTGTTGTTTTTGCAAGGATAGACACCTGGCTACCATGAATTAGAGCAGCCAATCCTGCATAGAAAGCAGAGGTATCGTTTCATAAACAATCTGGATATAAATACTGTCGTATAATCAACTAATTTCAATCTTGTTCAAACCATTATTTTGTTGTCTAGTATTTAAGTTCATTTTGTTTTATCGGTTAATATATATGTTTACAACGAAAAGTACATTGTTTTTATGATGGTGTTTTTAGCTGAGATATTTTAGATGCAATCGACCAACAATTGCATTAATATTTCTAAAAATGCAATGCCAACAATATCCACGTCATGAATGGACTACCATAAGGTTCTTTTCCTGATTGTTTAACAATGCTAAGTGAACAGTTCGCTGTCTTAAGGACCCTAAGCAAACATTTAGCGCTAAAGTACATTGCGCTCGGTTCTGAATGCTATGATTATTAATAACAAAGGTCCAACTGTCAATAACATTCTGCAGCCAATTAATCATTTTTATGCACAATGATATACATTTGAGCCGTGCAATGACAAAACCTTATTGAATTGCAACAGTGTACGGTCGCAGCACCGTTGCCATCACATAATCTGCATCTGAGATGTACACACTACCAAATACCGTATACATGTATAATACAGCTACATCAACTGTTTTAAATGCATGTGGGTGTCAAACAGTGTAGATCACGACCAGTCTTCGACGCGGCTGCTGGCCTAGATCTACTCTGTTTGAAATGCAACAAGACAGGATTTATCATGGCACGGCTCATTTCCTTTCTGTACGCAAGAATTATTTTCGGTGGAAATTGCGTACAAACAAGGACATAAAGAGTATGAACGTTGTTTATTATCCTAACGTTTAGTAATTTAATGTACCGCACTAACGCATGCACTTGCACACAATTGTTTTCAAGCATCTGATTGGTCCGATTCGAGCTTTTCCTCAAATTAGACCAATCAATAGCGTGTGAACGACCTCAGACACAATTCAAAACCCTGTACAATGGTAAAGGCGTTATAATTTCCGGAAGTATAATACTACTTCAATTTAGAAAATTAACAACACATGAAAAATTATAACCATTGATCTTCATACGAATAGCAAACAGTTTGGAGCCTAATCACACGCCTGCGTCTGATCTGGCTCCAAAGTATTTGCAAGGGAAAATACTGTTTCAGCATAAACACGTTTAGTTGGAATAAATAACGTATCCTGCATTGTAAAAGCTGTTTGATGGTGTCACAAAAATGTCCAGTACCTTCAGTGCTTTGATTGTATTTTGTGTACTATTGGCTTTATGGCATGTGAGTGAGTGGTCAGCTTGACCAGTAGTGAACAAAGGGGCTATTGTTATGTGTGTAGTGGGTATATAGTTTTACCTGAGGACAGTCATTCCTTGGCCAGAACTCGACATGTAAAGATGTGAAGATGTGTGTACATGTAGTGTGATATATGCGGGTGGAGAAATTACTTATACTGTAAGTTTTCCCTTATCCCTTCCCCGTAGTTTAGTATCGTGTTTTTATACGTGTGGATTTTTATGTTGCATTTTAGAGAGTAATAGCTGTAGTTAGTTAGACCCGCTCATTGTCCTTTTGTAGGTGGCTACTATGGTGGGTTAGACGGGACTTCTGTAGATGGCGGAAGAACTTGAGAATGTCGTCAGCTAGATGATAATGCCCAGATATTTCAGATACTCCTGTGTATCCTTTTAAGATATAACTCTAGACAACTATTGGTTGTGCCAGACCTGTGGAGATAGACGGTTGTCCAGTCGAACTACTTTGAACAAAGACATAGACATTTGCATGTGTGCCTATACTAATTGATTTTGCATGCATCGCTTGACTGTGCGTCTGTTTAATGTAATATGCATGCTGTATGGTTTAACTTTACGCCTCTGTTGCTATGTTGAATTAGAGTGACCCGTAGTTTGAACTGCATGCCTATGTGGCTAGATTAATACGAAGAAATCTGTAATCTGTGTGATTCAACTTTATGCCTGTGTGGCTATATTAATTAGAGTAACCTCTGTGGTTAGACGTTTGCCTGTGTGGCTATATTAACTAGAGTAACCTATGTGGTGAGACGTTTGCCTGTGTGGCTACATCCGATGTGATCTGTGTGATCGTTTATATTCAGCATACAAACTGTGTGGTTGTGACATAGCTATATGTGTACAAAACCTGTGGAATAGAACAATTAGACGTAGTGTATCGTGGACAATATATTTGAAGACTATCTTGGAGTCTAAAAGTATCTTAATAATTATAGTATTGATTGAAGTGTTGCTGACCGGTATTTTACATGTGTTGTTGTATAAGTGAATAAAATAGTAAGTAACGGAATTCATAGTCTCGGCTTTTATTTACTTTTTAAAAGAATCCCGGAATCATGGTTTCCTTATCGTAACATTTAAGGAAATTGTGACAGATGGATTTCCCTTCATTCAAATTAATTTACCGTTACTTTGTCTTTTAACTGCAACATTTTTTGTCATGTGTAGGAATTGATTTGTTCTTATCGGCTGATCAGTAACTTATATTTATTTCTACTCTATTTAACCCTTTCAAATAAATACGAAAGACTCAAGCAGGAAACGCAATACAAACAATTCACCCACCTCTCAAGCAGAACACACACACAGTCATACCATAACAAACACACACACGTAATACCATTCCTTCATCTACACACTAAATAGAAAACAACACACAAGACAAACATAAAGCAAAGTGAATATAGGAGCCCGCCTTGGTACGGTCAGTAGCAATCAATGATTAATTATAAATATAAATATCTGTTGAAAGATTTATAATCCTGTTGGACTCTTCTAGGCATTTTGAACCAGTCTTCTGTTGCATTTTTGGTATGACAACAAGAAACTAATGAAAACATCAAACAGTGCAGACCCTGATCAGAGGGCTCCTATAGGAGCCCTCTGGTCTGGGTCTACACTGTTTGCATATGAAATCAGTCATCTTTACAGAGGGCTAAACAGGGTTATTATTATTATTATTATACCAGATTTATATAGCGCTCTTTTCACACAGGGGTAGTGCGTTCAAAAGCGCTTCACATGAAATTACACATATGTACCTACAAAGCAAGAAAAGACAAACTAACTACAATAAGATCTACAATAAACATGAATAAACATATAAAAGACAGCCCCTAAAATGGCGATCACATTACTCCCATCAATCATGGGCAATAAGCTAACAGAAAAAAACAATTAAACTCGATTCAATAGTTTCTCTTTACTTGTCGATTGCGTCTTGACTAGTATTTGCAAACAACTTTGATCCAGATTGGACGCCGTGTAACTGTTTGATACTCCTCTTTTTGTTTCATCAAATAAAAAAAGCATAAATCTGATTCAAACAGAAATGAAAGCAAACGATATTACGACAGAATAAGATTTGAATAATGCGCATATGTTGCAGCTGATTCCGCATAAAGTAACTTCCTAAACGGATATGATGTAATTAAGATTTGGATATGACAAGCCATTTCCAGGGACGAGTTTAAGGCTATTGGATATTTATCAGATACTGCATATGTCTGATGTTGTGCCTTATCTGGCCTTATCTTGGTATATTGGCAACAGCAGCTTAACTTTTGACGCTGACGTTAATATCAGCTAAATATGGCGCCGAAGAAACTTTAAATGGGCAGTTCTGACTAAGTTTAGCGCATTTTTGGCAATTAAAAGGTGAGTGATTTTTAAAAAAAAAAAAAAAAACACCTTGCAAAATGACTATAGCACGAATACAGATCACAGAGCCCCATCCTATTAGACCATCTGACCCAGGTCTACTACTCTCTTTTCATTTGACAAGGATATCTTAAACACGCATACCGTTTGTGAATGATCCACGGGATTAACATTTAAAATGAAATGCCCGTGTCATGTCTTGGTGTCTTATATGTTCTGTCGGTCGCCTTCTATACTTAAAGACAACTCCTGACGACCTTTTGGTCATAACGCCTTGCCAGATTATTTACTGTCAATTTCCTTGCAAAAAGCATGGGTCTAGTGCATATTGAACCATTGAGTCGTCTTATGTGAGACCGGACCTTTATATTTGATAGTTTGGTTAGAAATAACCATTGAAAATCACTAGAGCATGAGTATAATCACGGACCTAACCAGGTATTTTGAGATTGTATTGCACGTGCTTTATAGTTACATTGACACCTCGAGAACAATATGCTTATGGTCCCTCAATGGATGAGGAAAAGTCTTTAACGAATCTTCGAAATGTGCACTTTTCTTTTCACTATATATATTTTATTAATAAGACTTTCTGCACAATTTTATGCGTCTTGACTATTGACGGACATTGAAATGTCATATCGTTATCAAATTTTAAAAAAAATGTGTTTGAAGACCCAGTGAACCATGAAACGACAAAATACTCGATTTGCACGAGAAATTCGTGAAATGGTTGGAAATTCTTTCGATTCTTTTCTCGTGCATTCACTATCAAGCAGCACATTCGGAAAACATGTTGTTGGACGAATATCTTGATTAAGCGATGTTGAATAGCCGTTCAGCGATGCGAAACGTCGATATGACGTCGACGTCAGGCTGTTATAAACGGTGCTGGACAAAGGCGTTACTGAATAAACACCGTTTGTTTGTCTAAATTGACAATAAAATACTGTTTTAATGATGTTTTGTTACACTCACCGTCGGACGTGGTTGTGAAGTAATACACTCGACTACGATACCAGGGGTCGTGAGATCGACCCCGCCCGACCATTTCCTTCGGATAAGACTTTATAACAACCAAAGCCCAATTTATTGATCAGTGCTTTACATCTGGTATCCTAAGTAACCAGCAAAAAAGAGAAGGGAATCGTACCTGAGTTTTCTGTATACGTCCCCTCTCTCGTTTGAGAAAAACCAAATTATTCTACTCACTCATATTTTTCGTTCAAATTTATATATTTTGTGTTATGTACTAAATAAAGTAAACACATTACCATCAGAATTATGTCTTCTTGATTACTGCAAAGTTTGAACACGATCTTGTCATTAGCGCCGGAGATTTGATACCATATATAAGTGCACAGTTAGAAGATTCGTTAAGTGTAGGCAACACTTTTTCCTTTGGGAATTTTCAAGTTTATAATTACTTCAAAGTGTATTACAAAACAAAAATGAGTAGGTATGTAAAGGAACAGTTGCTTTATATATCTTAAAATGAGAAATGTATCAACCGTGCCATATTGGATATCAAACAGTGCAGATCAAGGACGCGGCAGCTGTTCTTGATCTACACTGTTTGATACCCACATGCATCCAAAGCATTTTATGTAGCTGTATTATATAATAGTAGTTGGCAATGTAGACCAAACTCAGATACAACGCCTGTATGACCAGACAATAAGGTAATGCAATAAGCATGTTATGTCATGGCATGGCTCATATATAAATCGTCGATAAACTGTAACAATTTATCTTGGGTCTCTCATCCTCTCCTCCCATTAACTTCAAATTGACATTTTCAATATACATCTGATCTGGTTTCAAGCTGTTTGTCCCCTTCACTTTATTCCTTATGTAAAACGTCCACTTATATCTAACCTTGAGAAAAAATAGCAGAAGACTCTTTTAAGCAGATGATATTGCAACACTTATAGTGTTACACGTAATGGTTTTGTTTTGGGGGCAGCGGCAACCGTTGCCGTAAGCAGGGATCCGTTGGTTGTTGGGAGGGCCGTTGTAGGGAGATACAGTGGAGAATATGTTATTCTTTCCCAATAAACGCGTTTACGCTAAAACTATTCTTTGCAGTGCAAACAGTTTGGAGCCAGATCAGACGCCGGGTAACCCGGCGTCTGATCAGGCTCTAAACTGTTTGCCACCAAGATAAAGATGAATTTTCAGAATTGTCCAAAAGTTGTACTTTTCTACGTTTTAGTGCTTTGCGTTTGCGTACGTTTGCGTTTAAACGGGAAAGAGTAACAGATTCTCCACTGTAGTACTGTACTAATATCAATATTACGGTGAAGAAGACTGGCAGTGTATTTGTTGTTCAATAATTACGTTGTTACTCCAGCAATTACATATAATATATATATATACAGTAAAACCTCTCTATTACGACCACTAAATTATGTTAATTATTAGGGTGTTTACGATAGGTGACCGCTTTAAACAAGGTGACAGTGAAACAGAAAGCTCCTTTAGGAGCTTTCTGTTTCACTGTCACCTTGCTTTAAGCTGTCACCTCTCTATTATACAATCAATTAGCCTTCGTTTTAGTGGTCGTAATAGCGAGGTTTTACTGTATTATGTTTATTTATTATATTCATACATGTACGTGTAGTATGAAATGCGCAGCACAATGACAAACAAAGAACTTATCACATTGAACAAGTTCGCAATCAATGAGTCGGTGTAATCTGTAAAATATGAACTTTATATACACTTACAAAATAAACTCGTTTAAACGTCCCTTGGGCCAAGTAAAAGTTGGAAAATTAAATTAGGTTTCAGAATTGTAAAAACTCTTTACGCGGTTTCAGCGAAACAGATTTTTTTACCTTTGAATTCAGTTTGGATACGGCGTCTCATGAGGATAAAAAAAAGTTTGAAACTCTGACGCTAGTTATAAAGATTGTTATGAAAACTCTAAATTTAGAAGTAATAGACCACGAATGTAGCAGATGACAATTTAGTCACCATTCCAGGAGAGAAATCTCAACAGTTTTAAATTAATACAGGGTTTTGGGAAGTTTTGACAGATACAGTCGAACCTCGACATCTCGAAGTCGGTTTTGTCGAACATACCCGTATTTCAAAGTTAAAACTATCGGTTAGTTCGAGTTAAACGAGTTCGAGATATCGAAGTTGGACTGTACAGTTATCTTTCTCTAAAACAATACCTAATATGAGATATATTTTGTGTATTGTTCCGGGTGATATTGATTCCCGTACAGTCAAGGCGGTGTCTGTTCTGAGTTCAAGCTGTCTGCAAATGTACTCTAAGGGAACCTGCGGCGTCTGATCTGGGTACAAACTGTTTGTCATTTGTCATTAAGTTTCTTCTGCAAACATTTCAAATACGTTGAATTGAGATAACACCGTGGACTATCATTTTTCAAGAAAAAATAATAATATTGCAGCAGAGAAATGGTTTGGTACAATTATCTTGTTTGGGGAACAGTGACAAGCATCGTTAAAAAGAAAGAACCGTTGTTCGTATGGCCGTTATAGGGAGGGAGGACTGTATTTGGAAGGGCTGGCTTAAATGGACGTTTACGGTATAAATGTTCAGGAAATATAGGCACAGTTTAGTGCGTTTGTGATGAGAACATAAAGCCATAACGAGAAGGTCAAATGCTATAACAAAGAAACGCTGGTGACCTATTACTAACTAGATTCACAGTGACTGCCAAAGTAATCTAGTTTGAGATAATTGGTTGGATGAATATGGATAATATTTCCGTGTTCCTATACTCATCAACGTGATGTACAATGGCGTCTTCGGATGATACTTTATTAACCCATTATCCCCTGGAACTTCTAATGGAAAATTCCAGTTTGCAATAAAGACTGGTCCATTTTAGACTATCTAGGGTTGTTTTTTGTAATAAATTGCAAAATGCCAAACAGTGAAATCCCTGATCAGAGGGCTCCTGCAGGAGCCCTCTGATCAGGGACTTCACTGTTTGCATAGGACAAGCGTACTCTTCACAGGCACACGTTTGGTAAAAGACGCATATATGCGTCACTAGGGCTCAATGAGTTAACCGACGTCCGATGTATCAGTTCTTTACACTGGCCATCCTAAAGAACCAGGGACCCATGTAGATAATAAAGATAAGGACTCGCGTCCGGGCTCTCTGTATCCGCTCCCCTCTCTCTGGGGCGTCCGAATAGCCCATAGATGGCAGAAACGGACCTTAACAAACTTAACAAACAAACAGGTTTAATTATCTTGTTTGGGGAACAGTGACACACGTCGTTTAATTAAGGGAATCGTTGTTCTCAGGGCCGTTGTAGGGAGGGAAAACTATATTTAGACGTGTACGGGAAGCCTAGTCACAGTTAAGTGCGTTTGTGACGAGAACAAAATCCCATAACGAGAAGGTCAAATGCTATAACAAAGAAAGTTGAACTCAGTTCATTTCTTAAATTGTTATGGTAATCGGTAGAAAGATGTAATCTAGTACATTTCTTTATTATCAATGAACAGGTACGTACGGTGCCAATGAGGTGACATGCATTTATATTTTAATTTTTATCTCGTGCGCACGACTTAATTTGTAAAAAAAAAAAATATAATAATCTTTACTTTTTATCTCGTGCGCACGTCTTAATTTGAAGGGAACAAAAATTAATTGTAGACCCTCCGCTATATAGATTTTCCGCCAAACGTTACGTTGTTTACGTTAACGTTATAGTAAATTCATTTGGCACCCCGCTACATGCAGCGCTTATGGACGAACAAGTTAGGTCGGAGCCCAAAAAACGATATTCCACTAGTGGATTACGATATTTATACAATCGCTTTATGCAACTCCCAGACCGCAAATAATGTGATAAATAAATTTACATTATACAAGTCATGCAAGAGTGATGACGTAGGATATCGAGCGCATTGTACACAATGACGTCATAAGTTCATTTGCACTTTCATACTACAGGTAATATAGTCCCATATGTTATAACCTACAATAAATCACGTATTCCTTATTGTTATGTCGTTACCCTTCAGTTTAAATAGATATCTCTTTTCGTTGTAACTTTACCTTGCTTACAGCCGTCACATGTCTTTCATACATTCATTTAGCCTTCTTTACAGTGGTCGTAATAGACGGTTTTACTGTATTACAAATCAGTAGTCTGCAGAAAAAGTATACTTTGCAGTATACTGTAAAAAAAGGAAAACAAACTAGACTAAATTAAAAACTGAAATTGCTAGTAGAATGTCCAGGGGTGAATGGATTAATTTAAAATGTACAGAAATGGAATAAAGGCTAAATTCAGCAACCCATTGAATCTTTGGCATACTTTATACATTAAACCCTAGCTACAGTGGAGAATCTGTTATTCTTTCCCACTAAACGCGTTTACGCTAAAACTATTATTTGCAGTGCAAACAGTTTGGAGCCAGATCAGACACCGGGTAACCCGGCGTCTGATCAGGCTCCAAACTGTTTGCCACCAAGATAAACAAGAATTATCAGAATTGTCCCAAAGTTGTTATTTTCTACGTTTTAGTGCTTTGCGTTTGCGTACGTTTGCGTTTAAACGGGAAAGAATAACAGATTCTCCACTGTAACGTTGAGTATAATAATCAGTTACAAACCGAGTACCTGCGAAGAATAAACTTTTCATATCCAAACTGTGGAAAGTCAGAACAAATTAACGCCCTAATCAGGGTCTGCACTTTTTTTGTCATTTTGCAATGAATTGCAAAAACAACAATAAGTAGTGGGGAATAAGCTAGATTTTTATTAAATACTGAAATTGACCATTTGAAGTTTCAGGGGTAAATAAGTAAACAAGACGAATTAACGATACTAGTTAAGTTCCAGATGAGACGAAGCGTAACCCAACGTAATGTCTTGGTTCAAATTAATTGACATTCCGATGATTTTGTGCCGCAGAAAGTGGTCGAAGCTCTGCAGGGATATTTGCCTAGCACGCTTAAAAAATGAATGTATCTTTATTTGGCACTTGCATTTACAGTAAAACCTTTTTATTACGACCACCAAAACGAAGGCTAATTGATAGTATAAAAGACAGGTGATAGCTTAAAGCAAGGTAGCAGTAAAACAGAAAGCTCCTGGAGGAGCTTTCTGTTTTACCGTCACATTGTTTAAAGTAGGCACCTGTCATAAACACCTGCTAGTTAGAACAATATAATGGTCGTAATAGAGAGGTTTTACTGTACATGATAGACAAATGTTGTGAAATGATATATTGCAACCTTTAACAACATATGTATTAACGTCCACAGCAATGTACGATGTTTATACATTCTCAGTTATCACATCGTGTACTTATAAATCATCATAATCGATGAATCACTTTCCAGATTTTAATAACATAGCAAGAACTTAAGTCAACGTTGTTTATTCTCTTCATGTAAATACATCGTGGCGAAAATATATTTGGTATACATTAATTGTATTGACGGCTGTAATTCCCTTTGTGAGAATGACTCTGCATTTGGTGAAATCTATCCAAACACTCCTGCGAAATGCTTATACCATTGTTGTTATTATTCTCTGACAAAATAGTCTCTCATAAATTTACACAGTATATGAATTACCCCACTTCACGCTCCACAGACATTCATCTTTTTCTATTTTGCATAAGCATCATTCTATTATTATTCTTTTAATTCTTTGAATATTAGTAACAATTAAGGTTTGTATCCTGTTGTTGTTAAAATAAAAATTAGAACATGTAGATCTAATTTTAGAATTAATACAAAACTTTAAGTCTCAGAATAAGCAATAAAAGGGTAAATCAACTTCAGCACCTAGAAGGGACGTTAAATCTTAGCAGAAACAATGAAAAATAAACAATAGTGTAGATCTCTAAACAGTACATTATCACTTTAATCTTACCGAGGCGAATTCTTTTAATTTCAAGCATTTAAACGCATGATGGTATGGCTTTGAGCGGATGTAACTCTCTTAGAAATAGCTCTAAAATGCTATACTCACACCATATCTAAACAGTATTTCAAATATATAATCTCCTATACGTATCATTTTGCATACTTTACTGTTATAGATCTATGTTTAACCATTTACTAAATAAAGATACTCTTTTGAAACACGTTAAAGGTGTTAGAAGTCGGAACAAAGGTCCGATTGTTTCAAATTATGATATAACGAACAATATGAGTTACCTCCCCTTAATTGTGAAGAAAAGAGAAACACCTAATTTTATTACTCAAAAGCATTTTCATAGTTTTTCTTTTGTTCTTTATCATTCTAAAACTTAATAATGTTTAGAATATCAGGCCGAGAAAGCCTAAATTATATGTATGCATTTTTAAAACTTAAATTTGCATAAACAAACATTTTTTTCATAAGTTAGAGAAAGCCACATGAATTAACTCTTGTAAAGACCTCATATGAATTTGAGGCATCTTACTAACCCCATACGGTTATTATGGGGTCTTCTTGTGACCTCAGTTGATCAATGGGATGTCTAGAATCTAGTAGGAGGTAAGATAAAAATTGTTTATGTCATGGTCGTACTATGGCGTATTTGTGTATATGTGTTATAGGACGAATGTCTTCTGGGCGCAAAGCGTCTTAAGCACAATCAAGCAGCGACCATATTATATAATAATCAACGGAATCATGCTTGGAAAATGAAAGACTTTCGCTGGTTGCTATTGGATTTTCGTACCATTCGCTTTACGCCACATTGATTGTATGTCTCTCCTCTACTATTCACTAAGCTGTTTGGGTGTTCCAAAATGATTAGTCATCTGTTGTTCAAATACCGCGTATTTCACATTAAATTCATCATGGAACCAGCGTGCAACATTCTGTCTAGTCAGCACTACGCACCAATATTTGCTAAGGGATTTGAAATCGACATCTTCTAGTATTACAAGTATCAAAAAATTCTTCTTCAACTCAACTTGTCTGTCCAGTGCAACATCCATCTGAAATTCCACCCAGTTATCCTGAATGGAATTCTTTGAAATAACAGCAATGACGTGTTCGCTAGCATCAATACCATCAATCATTGCTTCTAACTTGGCACCGCTTCCTGGTGCATTTCTTTCCCATATGTGTAACTTATAGCCATGTTTCTCTTCCATGAACAACCTCAGATCATGATGCACAAACTGGCTATCTTCTGTGTGGTATATAACGTATCCGTCATAACTGTCGGTACATAGAAGCGGTCTTGTTTCAGGGGTTTTACGATCGGTTTTTAACTTATAGAACCAGTACTTTATATACCATCTATATCGATATGACAAGATGGAAATAACGAATGCCACAACCAAGAGAACGCCGAGGGAAATGGTAGAAATCTCTAATATGTTCTCACAGGATAATTTTGTTGGTTTGTAATCAATGAGTAGTGTATTCCTTCTCTCTAATGGAGTTTTACAATAGTATCGATAAGGCCAAGATACCAATGAGATATTACCAAACTTTCCTACATCATCTTGTATCATCGATCTAAACCACAGCAAGGTGCACGTGCATTCGAAACGATTATTAGATAGATCTATACTTTCCAAGGAATTCATGAAATTATAGGATAAATCTTGTGCCTTAATACTATTGATAAAATTATCTTTTACTATCAGCATTTTTAAGTTATAGACATTACGAAAAGATTCAAGTGTATAAATACTGTTACCCGACAAATCCAGCTCGGTCAGATGTGGGAAAACTGATACGAAGTTGGCCGAAAGTGCATGAATACGACACCGTTCCGCGTGCAAGTACTCTAACTTCTTCATAGGACTAAGCATTCCCAATACCTGATCTGGAGAGAGTCTTTTCAAGCTGTTTAAGGATATGTCAAGAAAGCGTATATTAGTGCTGTGCTGAAAAATCGTCAGGGCTAATTCTGGTGTAATCGTGATATAATTCTCCCGGAAATTTAAATGTTCAATGTTCGAATTGTTGAAAGCACAGTTAGATATTTTGAGTAGGCTTTTGCGCATGTGCGAAAAAATAATTCGTTCTAGACTATATAGAAAGGCAAATGTGTTTTGTTCAATGGTTTCTACGACGTTTGTATCTAAATTCAACCGCTGCAATTTTTTCAGACATTTAAATGAGTCATTCGTTAATTTGGTAATCAAATTTCCATCTAATTCAATGTCAAGCAGTTCAGGAAATATTGGATATCCATCAGATGAGCAAAACCAACTGGGTTCCTTTGTATCAACTAGCAGATGGTTATTTGTTAGGCGTATGTGTCTTATACTTCTTTGTATGACATCATTTGCAATATGTTGGATGTAATTATTATTGCAACTAAGTTTTGATAAACGTTGAAGTCTTTGAAAAGGTTTAGCGGATAACTCAATTAGGTTGTTTCCATCCAGTTTAACCGTTTTTACACGAGCGAAGTCAGAAAAAGCATCATCAGAAATATTCCAAATGCTATTGTTTGCGAGAGACAACTCACGTATGTTTTCTGTTGAGATATTGCTAAAGCTCTTCTTATTGAGATGCTGTAAGTAGTTGCCCTCAAATCTGAATTTCTTGATAGCTTGTTGAAAATGTGGTATATATGTTAATTCATGACCAAAACCACTGCAAATAACAAAAGCTCTATTACTGCAGCAGCATTTTCCACCACCACAAAGAGTATATCCCTCAAATGCCATCGATGTGCAATTATCAGTTCGCTGTCCAAAACCTGCGGCAATCAAGTAAATAAATGCGACTATCGTTAGCGTAATTCTTGAAGACATGTTGTTTCAAACGGCCTTTTCAGTCAATGAATTATCTGAAGTTGTTGATCATAAACCTGAAAAGATATATTTGAACCTATTCAAGCGCAAAAAAGGGATACATAATACTTTAGTAAGGACAACATTTGTTTATCGATTAAAAACAAAAATATGTCATAATGTGTCGTCGGAATCGAATAAATGATTACAAATGCAAAAAAAAAATTAAGTATCACATGTAGAATAGCATAATATATAAGATAACTGATAAACTAACTTATAATTAGGTTAGCGTGGATAAAAGCTTTTTAAGTGTGTAAGTTTCAGTGCTTATCAATAGATGATAAACCCTTAGCATTGCCAAATGAATTCCTCTGTTTTAACTGTTTAGCTGTTTATCATATTCTAAATTTTCTCATTTGTTTCTCGCAATTTTGACTGAAGAAGTTTTGTCATGAGTAGCGTCTGTTCTTGATCCACATTGTTTGCAATGTCGAATAAAAGTTTACGCCCTAATAGCCTGTTTCTAGTTTTGAAGACATTTGATCACTTAAAGCAGATTGAAAGTAAAGCAGAATGCGCATTAAGGCGCTTCCCGCTTAACCTTCTGCCTGCATTTAACTACCATTTACTATGATGTAGAAACTATTTATTTTGGTAAATGATTGTATATATCAACACACAGCGCCCCTTCTCTTCAACGACACAAAAAAGGAGACGCAAACGATGTGCGTTGTTTGGAGGGAGTCGTTATAGGATGGGAAATTGGCTTACATTTGCAAACAGCTTGAATACAGACCAGACACCGCGCGTTACGCGGCGTCTGATCTAGATTCAAGCTGTTTGTCACTCGTCATTATGTTTTTTCTGTCTAAATGTCCATTATGTAACTTGGAGGAAAGCAGCAGACGACAATTTAAAGCAGACGACATTGCAGCCGTGAATAGGTTGGACATAATGGTCCTGTTTAGGGAATTGCTACAAGGGTCGTTGTTAGGAGGACGTCGTTGTTTGAGGGCCATTGTAGGGAGAGAGCACTGTATATGTATTATAAAGAGCCATATTGTTGGAAGAAATACATTGCACAAAGTGCAATCCCAGGTCAAACTGAAATTTCATCGGAATATGTACTGTTTCTATAACGGCGACAGGCAAGTTTTGGTTTAACCCTTTAACACTCTTAATCACGCAAAAAGCGCGTTTGCAAACAGTTTTAACCGTGATCCTGTTTGCAAACAGTTTGGATCCTGATCAGACGCCGCGTAACGCGTCGTCTGATTATGATCAAAATTATTTGACACTCATATCGATATGTTTAAGTCATACTTCATTGCATCTTATTTTGAAACGATCTTGCAAACAAGAAATATTGAAGCAGGCGACAAATAAATGGTGAAGGAGTCAAAATCTCACGATTAATTTGGCAGCGAAATAGTTGGGGTGGAAACTTTAGAAACTTTATAGTGAATGTAAACGGTGATAAATGTTTACAACGCCCAATAGCATTTTTCCGCGACGTTAGGACTTATATTTCACCAAATCGTACATAAATAAATCAATAATTACCTGTTTTGAGTAGTGTAAGTATGCGATTCTAAGTAATAATGATTCCAATAGTCGTGCACACGATGGTAGAGTCAACTATCCCGATCAGTTGTTTGCGAGGTTTCGCTGCCAATATTACATCTGATTAATAACTTCCATCAAAAAAGTTTAGATTAATAAAGTTCAATTCACCTACAGTAAACCCTTTCCATTCCGACCACTAGACTGCATAAAAGACAGGTGTCAGCTTAAAGCAAGGTGAACTTAAAACAGACAGTTCGTGAAGGAGCTTTCTGTGTGTTATGTTGACGTTGCCTTAAGCAGTCACAAGCCTTAAACACATGGTAGTTAACATAATTTAGTGGTCGTAATAGATAATTTACTGTCAACACTGGTCTTAAACCACCATAGCGTTGAAATGGTAAACCACTGTAGTAATATCGGTAATGAATGAAGCGGTGAATATTGAATGTGAAAGTACTTAAGATAAGGAAGTCTCACATCCCTTAACTCTTCTTCCTTTTGAAAAACCATGTAGACCAACATGCAATAACTCATTAGGCGCCATCTTATCTAGATCTTAACATAAGTCTAAAAGAGTCCGTCTGACTTGAATCTGCACTCTTTCCTTCAAAAAGGCCTCCATATTTTAATAGTCAATGTAATAGTTTAAATGCTAGATAATTATTTTTTGATAAATGAATATCCAGGGGCTGAAAGGTTTATGAAACAGTGGCACCGGGAAATTATCTCTCCCCATTGTGTTGGAAGACAGGTGTTTTAACCCCTTGCATTGCCGGAGTCACATAAAGTCGCCTTTGCAAACAGTTTGGATCCAGATCAAACGCCGCGTAACGCGGCGTCTGATCAGGATCCAAACTATTTGACACTCTTATCGAGTTTCTTTATTCATACTACCTTAAATCTAAATGTTAAACCTACTTGAAGACAACAATAGAGAAGCCGACGACACTATTGCGATGTAGGGGTAAAAACCTAACGATTAATTTGGCGCCAAAAGGGTGAATGTAGGTCATAGGCAGACGAAGACGGGGTCCCCTATACATGTAACTGAGCAAGCATGTGGTAAGTTATCGGATAAGCTTAGATGAGAGTTAACCCCGTTTTTCTCCATAGTTAAAAGTGCATTTCACCTATATAATTATACTCAGCCAAATAAGAAAGTACCCACGTTTTACGTTTTACTTTACATTAGGTAAATTTTAAAACTCCATATCTTTTAAAGTACCTTATCAACTCCAGTTTTGTTTGAGATTTTTAAGGCCTATGCGTTCACCATTGTATTCCAGTAAAACATTCAGATTAAAGGACACGTGTAACAAAAATGAAACACTTAATTTAAGGTACTTCGCAGGTGCGCGTAGTTTCCATACAATTGTTATGAAACTTTTCATGAAGAATGATAATAGCATAAGAAACAAAGTGTGAAACTATAGGCAACATTTATCCTGTGGTTTGTCTTTAAAGTCTCTTTTTCTGACAAAAACCTGGAATTTTGATGATTCTATTTTTCTCAAAAATAAATAAAGCTAATGACTGTAAATCTCGCCCAATAAGTGGTCCACAACATTCATTACAAGAAAAGCTAAACTCGTTTTGAATAAAGGTGTTCAGAAAGATGTTATCAACTTTTTAAATTTTGCAAAATGCTAAAAAATTGAATTACAAAAAACTGACTCATTCAATGTATATTTGTTTTCATTTTATTCAAATATATGGTTGATGAAATAGTTAGTCTGAAAAAATTAGAAAATATTACAGTCAGGATTTGTTGGAATAACAAATTTTCTTATCAAAATCTGGGATATTTGAAGTTTAGATACAGTTACCTACCTTAAAATTAAAACTTTGTCATAAAAATGCATTATTATTTATTCATGGACTTGCATACAAAGTTAATTATATTGTTTAAACATAATAGTAATGGGCAATATCGATCTCGAAAAAGTTGACTTATTGATAAGCTTCATTATGTGGCTTTATAGTTCGATCAAATCGTATACATGTATACCGATTTTATTGACTTGTAAGTCATTAAACTGAAACGTACATGTAAGTGGACATATAATTGGACCGTATAAAACATCACTAATTCTAATCAACAAAGACTAAACGTAACATGCCCCTTGATCACTGCGTTATGGATTGACAAGTTAATAAATTGGACACTTAAAAAATATTTGGATCGGATGGGTCTCGAATCTATGACCTTTAAATTGCAAGTCGATCACTCTACTAACTGAGCTATGAAGAATTATACTAAAGAGTATCAACATTTCCTTTATATAAATTGTCTAGTATAAGCACGTACGAAAAAAGTCTATGTCGTCAAGACGCATATCCGCTCGCCCGCAAGACCGACTTCCGTGAGCGAAAGGCCTTAAAGTATATTCTTATTTCAAATCAAAGGGGTGGGGGGGGGGGGGGGGTAATATGATATAATAAGACTTTCTAGGCTTTATAACGCAGAGAATATTGATAAGTTAAATTCTAATTTGATTTTCTTTTCTTTAAGAAACAGTTCTAGCCACTGAATATGAGCGTTGTAGTTTCTCTTCTATGGAAAACATTTCTTAGCAAAAATGTTGTTTTCAGAAAAAAGAGTTATATACCTTTTATTTTAGATACAATGTTCAAGTTATTTAGCCACAAGGATTTCATGTCGTCTGCCACTTTCTATAAAAACAACAACTGAATACAGCTTACGTATGAGACGCTCATAATTTAGAACACAAAAATGAGTATTTTTTTTTGGCTGAGTATATATATATATCCAATTTTGTTTGAGGCAGGTGCTTGGTTCAGACAAAATGAAAGGTTAGATTCCAACCTATTTTCAGCATATTCATAGAACATCAGTGTATGTTGAGGATATGAAATGGTTAAAGTTATTCTAAAGCATTGTCTGTGTAGTATAATGTATTATTGGTTCGGTCGGGCACTCTGAGAAAAAATACCTAGATCCGCGCATGAAGTTAGTTTTAGATATGATACATAATACACATAAGTGATTTGCAACAGAAGTCAATCGTATGAACTTGGTCGATACCTTGCAACGATATTTGTCTAAGATATTTGATGGATATTTGGTACATGATACCAAACGTGATAGACATAATTTGATTAATTGCGACCTTAACAACCATATATATTAATGCCAACAGAAATGTATGATGTTTGTCCAGTCTCAGTTATCATACTGTGCACTTATAAATCATCATACGCGCTTAGAGCACTTTCCAGACTTTAATAACATATCAAGAGCTTAGGTCAATAGACACGTGTTGTTTATTCTCTTCAGGTAAAAACATCGCTAGTGGTCAATTCCTGCGCACCACAACGACCGACCGTTGTAAAATACCGTTTCACAACGGTAGAACATAGATTATTTCGATCCTAACATGGCCAAGAAATTCATTTGAAAGGAAATCAAATGTTCCATACTTATTTCCTCAGCGGATGCAGTTTTTCGACCGAACAACTTTTTCCGCGGCATTACAAGAATCTAACACCCAACAGCAAATTTACATTTACCGATCCAAAAGCTGGCATAGATCAAACATTACATGAAACAAGACAGAAGAATGGGAAAATTACAGTAACATGACTGGTTATAAGTATATGATTTTTACGGGCTATATGAATAACGTAAGAAATTTAAAAATCATAACGTATGAACGCACGAGGTCACGTCATGTCATATAACCGCGGGAGGAGCGGGAGGAGCGGGATAGAGAAGAGCGTTGTAAAACGTCTCAGGTATACCACGATAGACCTGTTCTTTGTTTATAGAGACGAATTCACGTGTCATGTTAGAATTGGTTATACATCCCTTTGTCAGACAGATTACTTCTGCATTTGAAGGTGTTCGTTTGTTAATGTCCGTTTCTGACATATTTCGGCTAATTGAACACCAAAGAGTTCCCTATTTCTTTCTGAAGTTCCGTGTAAAGCATTGAAGTATCGTACATTGACTCATAAAGTCCCATACGAAGGACTTGATTTCGCGGGGATCAAACAACGACCCTTGGTTAGGTCAACGAGCTCTACGACTTGGCGAAGTTAGCCGGTCTATGCGCTTGATTGAATCTACTGTATAAAAGCATTTCTGCAAAACACTTTTCACTATTGTTGCTTTAATTCATAGATCAAATATTCTCGCATGCATTTGCACAGAATGACACGCAACAGTCGGAACTCAATACTTCGAACTCGCGCTAGTTCCAACATACTTGTATTCCAAAGTTAAAACTTAACTTAACCACGTTTTAACTTTGAAATATGAGTAGGTGCGACTTGAGCGAGATTGACTTATCGAAATTCAACTTACGAAATATTGGTATGATCGATTTCAGTGAGTTCGAAGTATCGAGTTTTCGACAATAATTAAAGTCGCCCATGTTTTGTCAGGGCTGCTATAAGTTGGCATGAAAAATCCTAAGATTTCAAAATCTGTATTTTTTCAAGTGCGATTTTACGAATAGTCCCTTTACCCTATAGCCTTTTTCTTGTTTTGTTGACATGCGACTACTTAAAGCAGGCTGTAAGCCTGTTTTAAGATACCATGTAGTGGGGAAAAATCCGGAGATTTAGGAAAAATCCGGAGAAATGGCAGCCCTGTTTTAGTCATCATCAGCGTATCAGTGTGACAGTGAAATTGACCTTATTCTCCTACACCTGCATGTCTCAGATAGGGTTTTAACCATTTCATGATAAAATTTATCGTGAGGTTTTTACCCCTTCACCGCCATATTGTCGTCTGCTTCAATATTGTTGTCTGCAATATCGTTTCAAAGTTAGATATAAGACAGTATAACTGACGTAATTTCAAAACAAGTAACAAACAGTTTTGCGTTGTCTGATCAGAATCAAAACTGTTTGCAAATGCGCTTTATGACGTCATTGAGAGTGAAAGGGTTAAGCCATCCAAGATAAATGTGGAAGACAAATTTGAGAATACAATAACAAATAATTGCGTATGTTAACAAATAAACATTCCAAACATCAACATCATTTTTTGTATATCTCCAGTACATCGGTTTAGCAAACAATATAAACACTGGTAGGTCTAAGAATTATATAGAGGATACTTGTTTGTTTCAGTGTAAGATGGGAATTTCTTTCATCGAGTGAAAAGCAAGGTTATATTTTCACGAGTGGCGAAGCCACGAGTGAAAATATAATCCTTGCTTTTAACGTGATGAAAGAAAACCCCGTCTTACACTGAAACAAACAATTATTCTATTTCTTTTTGCTTTTAACAGAGAAATATTAATATAAAGCCGCTGATTAATCACTTTGACCATGTCAAATAACCCGTATAGAGCCTCTAAAAATCAAAGCGCTGCAGACTTAGAATCATTTTGATGGCGTTGTAATCTGAACGTGCGACACCAAAATAATCGTGGAGGGCATATTTAAATTAAAACGCGTTAATAGCAATATAAAAGAAAATCCAGGCAAAAAATGTTGTCAAAAAAAGTTATAATTCACTGTAGATTATAACATTATAATCTACTGAGAAAACTCTATAATTCACTGCTTAGCATAAAAGAAAATACATTAATGATTGTATGGGAGACGGTTAACTGTATCCTTAGTTCGCCGGCAACTACAATTAGACATGTTTTTCTGAAATATTGACTTTAATATTTTAAGTCAATATATAAGATGTTTTTAAATTGTGAATGCCTGCGAATTAAGAATATTACAATAACTACAGTGTCTCTCCATTACGACAAGTTATACCGTTTTATTGTCCGATTTTTCTGACTTGTCCGAGTTATTTTTAGAACAGAATAGTTCATAATGGTAAATAGATAACAGGGTAACATCGAAACTATATAGTCGTACACTTTCCAACTTGAGATAAGCATGATCCTCGTGCAGCACGAGACAGCTGCGCTAATTTTACAGATATGTTATTAATTCTCAATAAACGTGTTTATGCTAAAACTATTATGTCCATTGCAAACAGGTTGGATCCAGATCAGACGCCGGGTAACCCGGCGTCTGATCTGGATCCAACCTGTTTGCCACCAAGATTAAAAAGATAAATCAACGAGTACGCTGATCATCCCTTTTAAAAGTTTAGAATGTTCCAATCAAACAATAACTCTGACAGGTCAGAAGAAAACACTGATACTTTCACCTTGTGCTAATCCTTATCGTGCGGATCGCGACTTTGCTGATTTTCGCAAACAGTTTTGATCCAGTCAGACGCAGCGTAACGCGCGCGGCGTCTGGTATAAATATAAACTGTTTAACACTCGTCTTTAGGTTTCTTAACTTAAATAATGTATAAATCTAAATTTAACAAATTTTGAAGACGATAATTTCGAAGCAGATATGGACGTAAAAGGGTTAAGCTATCACCTACTTTAGACACCTAATACTTAACACAGTTTAGGGGTCGTAATTGAGGTGTTAACTGTGTTTGAAGTACCAGGCTGGTGAACGTCTATATAAGTACTGACAGTTATGTTGAGCGGTAACTACACGCAGTAATAGGAAACTAATAAGAAAAATAGAGCACCAGTAAATCAGAACAATACCCGAATGAAAGTCCTTGTGTTTTCTGCTTGTTTGTGTTCATTATCGACTGTTCTAACATAACATGTGATATCGTCTCTATTAACAAAGAACAAATTTACCTCTATATATCTAGCATGATATACAACGGTGTGACAATAGCCCGGTTACAACGGCTGTTCCTGTGTCCACCCTACGGTAAATTCTATTTTAAGAACGCTCAATTGAAATGAATATATGCAAATTTTAAAACGTTTTGCTGATAGTTTGTAAAGTAGTTGACATATTTAAGTGATAAATAGTTTATTCAATGTATTTAGATGTTACACTTGTTTAAAGCGGGGGTTTATAAAATATCTTCAAAACTTTTTTAGATATGATGTTTTTGAATGGGTAGAATGGAACAGCCATAGAAGGGGAGTAATGCGTTCCTACTATAGGTGCCTAATAAAAATAGTCCGAGGCGATTGTTCCCCTTTAATACTGAAAAGCAAACAGTGTAAACACGGTTAGAACCTTATGTGTAATGTCAGAATCGAAACAATCGTCTTCTATGGTATGCTATGGCCTCATATACCACGATTTGTCGTTCTGATGCGCTGCAAATAAACCACTTGGGCCTTCGGCCCTCGTGGTTAATTTGCTACGCGTCAGAACTCGAAATCGTGGTATATGAGGCCATAGCAAACCATGGAGCGAAGATTATTTCTGAAGTATATACATGTACCATGTGGTTTAAATGTTGCTTTACGCCACACTGATTGTATGTCTCTTATCTATACTATTCACTAAGCTGTTTGGGTTTTCCAAAATGATTACTCATCTGCTGTTCAAATACCGCGTATTTCACATCCATTTCATCATTGAACCAGCGTGCAACATTTTGCCTAGTCAGAACAACGCACCAATATTTGCTAAGCGATTTAAAGTCTACGTCCTCTAAGATTAGAAGTATCAGGAAATGCCTTTTCAGCTCAACCTGTCTGCCCAATGCCACATCCATCTGAAATTTGACCCAGCTATCCTGAATGGAGTTTTTTGAAATCACAGCGATGGCGTGCTCGCTAGCATGAATGCCGTCAACCATTGCTTCTAATTCAGAGCAGCCTGCAGGGGCGTTCCTTTCCCATATGTGTAACTTATAGCCATGTTTCTCTTCCATGAACAACCTCAGATCTTGATGTACAAACTGGCTATCTTCTGTGTGGTATATAACGTAGCCGTCATAACTGTCGGGACATAGAAGCGGTCTTGTTTCAGGGTTTTTACGATTGGTTTTTAACTTATAAAACCAGTACTTTATATACCATCTATATCTAAATGACAAGATAGAAATAATGAATGCCACAACCAAGAGAACGCCGAGGGAAATGGTAGAAATCTCTAATATGTTCTCACAGGATAATTTTGTTGGTTTGTAGTCAATGAGTAGCGTTTGCTTTTTCTCTGACGGAGTTATGCACTGGTATTGATAAGGCCAATATAGGAGTGAGATGTTACCAATCTTTCCGTCTTTTATCTTCAATCTAAACCACAACAAGGCACACGTGCAGTCAAAAGGATTTTTAGATAGATTTATTCCTTCTAGGGAATTCATGAAATTATCGGATAAATCTTGTGCCTTTATACTATTGATACTATTATCTCTTAGTATCAGAATTTTTAAGTTATAAACATTACTAAAATAATCAAGTGTATGAATACTGTTACCCGTCAAATCCAGCTCGGTCAAATTTGGAAAAACGGATACGAAGCTAACCGGAAGTGCATGAATATGACACCGTTCCGCGTAAAAGTGCTCTAATTTTTTCATAGGACTAAACATTCCTAATATCTGATCTGGAGACAGTTGCATCAAGCTGTTTAGGGATATGTCAAGAAAGCGTATGTTAGTGCTGTGCTGAAAAATCGTCAGGGCTAAATCTGGTTTAAAAGTGATATAATTCTCCCGGAAACTTAAACGTTCCATATTCGAATTGTTAAAAGCACAGTTAGATACCTTTCTTAGGCTTCTGCGCATGCGCGAAAAATTAATTCGTTCTAGACTAAATAAATAAGCAAATGTGTTTTGATCAATGGTTTCTACGACATTTCTATCTAAACCCAACCGCTGCAATTTTCCCAGACATTTAAATGAGTCATTCGTTAACTTGGTAATCAAATTTTCCTCCATTTCAATGTCAAGCAGTCTAGGAAATATTGGATATCCATCAGATGAGCAAAACCAACTAGGTACTTTTGTATCAACTAGTAGATGGTTATGTGATAAGTTTATGTGTCTTATACTTTGTTGTATGGCATCATTTGCAATATGTTGGATGTAATTATTACTGGAACTAAGTCTTATTAAGCTTTGCAGTCGTTGAAAAGGTTTAGCGGATAACTCAATTAGGTTGTTTCTATCCAGATTAACATTATTTACACGAACGAAATCGGAAAATGCGTCATCAGAAATGTTCCAAATGCTATTGTTTGCGAGAGACAACCCACGTATGTTTTTTATTGTGATATTGCTAAAGCTCTTCTTATTGAGATACTGTAAGTAGTTGCCCTCAAATCTGAATGACTTGATAGTTTGTTGTAAATAAGGTATATATGTCAATTCATGACCCCAACCGCTGCAAATAACAACATTTGGTTTGCAGCAGCATTTGTTACCACCACACAGGCTAAATCCCTCATGTGCCATTAATGTGCAATTGTCCGTTCGCTGTCCAAAACTTGTAGCAACCACACAAACAAATGCGACCACCGTCAGCAAACTTTTTGTAGACATGGTGTTTCAAATTTCCTTTCAAGACACTTGATCGTCTCAGAATGTGGATCGTAGACCTGAAAAAATAATTTTGAACTGATATAAGGGCAAAAGGGGGAGTATAATACAGTACAGTGCTCTCTCCCTACAACGGCGCTCCAAATAACGATTCAATCCTCACAACAACACTTGCCACTTTCTCCCAAACAAGACAATAATGTCCAACGTTTTCACGTCCGCAATATCTTCTGCTTAAGCTGTCGTCTGCTGTTGTTTTCAAAGTCATATATTGGACATTTTGAAAGAGAAAAAAACCCATATTGATGAGTCGCCAACACCTTGAATTCAAATCACACGCCGCATTATGCGGAGTATGATCTGGAGTCAAGTTGTTTGCAAAGTAAGCCAATTTGCCTCCCTATAACAGTTTCCTCTGAACAACACTTACACTCTTTATCTCTATTTGGTGTTGTTATAGAGAGGGAGCAGCGTAGTAGGAATATCATTTGTTTATCGATTCAGAATATAAATATTTCATAGTGTGTCGTCTAAATCGAATAAATGATAACAAATGCAAATTGGAGTAGACCATTATTATGATAACTGATTAACTGACTGATACTTAGGGTATAACTGTTTTAGGTCTGTATGTATCCGTAATGATCAATTCATTTAATAAACATTTACACCGGCAAATGTATTCCCTGTTTTAGTCAAATCATTCACCCCTGAAACTTTTAATGGACAATTCCAATTTCATAATAAGTCTAGTCCATTTTGACTCTTTTGGGTTGTTTTTAACAATATATTTCAAAATAACAAACAGTGTAGACCCTGATCAGAGGGCTCCTTATTGTAATCCTCACAGGTAAATGACGAGTATACTCGTCGCAAGGGATGAATGTATTAAGCAAATAAGGTATTGTCCTCTCAAATCTCTCATTTGTAATTATATGCAATATTTTGAAGTTTTAACTGAAGAAATATTTGTATAGGTGACATTTCATCTGGATCCAACATGTTTGCCATGTCGAATTGAGCTGCAAATGGAAATGACAGGATTGAAGTAGAACTATCACTAAAGGTGTTTTATAATCCCACTACGGCACCCTTATATGTTCCAGACAAGAATTTTGAGAAATCAAGGTCAAAGGTCTAGGACAAGATCAAAGTGACCTAACAATGGAATGTGAACTCCGTAATCCCGAGATATATCCACACACCAGGTATATTAATCCTAAATGATATAGTAAAATAACTATGTTCTGAACAAGATTATAATACTAAAATCAAGGTCAGAGGTCAAGGTCAAGATCAAAGTGACCTAAAAATGGTTCACGACATTTGGCAGTCCGAACGATATATCAACACACCATGTTTGATAATTCTTGATACTATCGTAAAACAGATATGCTCTAGACAAAGCTGTTCAATCATTAAGGTTAAGGTTAAGGTCAAAGTGATGCTGAAAGTGGTACCTGACTCTCCTCCATCTCAAGATGTAATCGTAAATGATATGGTATAGTAAAGGTGCCCTGCACAAGGGTTTTTAATTATCAGGGTCACGGTCAGGGTCAAAGTCAAATTCACATAAAAGTGGGACGCGACACTCTGCAAATCCAATATGTATCTACTCATTATGTTAAATTGCTTCTAGATGATATAGTATAGGAGATACGGCCGACAAAGTTTTTCAATTGTCAAGGTCAGAGGTCAAAGTGACATGAAAGTGGTACGTGACACCCGGCAAACCTAAGATGTGGTTTGGTAATCGTTGATGGCAATATATAGAAAATACGCTCTCGGAATGTTTTTTCAATTATCAAGGTTAGAGGTCAAGGGCAACATCAACGTGACCTGAAATTGGTACACAACATTTTTGCAATACTTATATTTCTGTGTCCTGAATGACGCAGTATATTTATTTTCTTATATTTTTTATTTACTTATTTGACCCGATTTATATAGCGCTCTTTTCACACAAGAGTTGTGCGTTCAAAAGCGCTTCACATGACATTATATAAAGGTACATACAAAGCGAGAAAAAGACAAATAACTACATTCACAATAAACACGATACATTATGGAGTTACATGGAAACATGGTAATTCTTTAAATATTATTGCCATGATTATAAAATTGTTATAGTTAGTTTTTAAAATCAACTTTAAAATGGGTCAAATAATTAAAAGATCAATGGCATGATTAAAAAATAGTGAATTTTTGTTGATTTTTGTTAGTTTGTTTTATTTGTTTCAGTGTAGAGCCTGAGAGTAGTTCACAAATCGGTAAACGAATGTTTAAAACAATACTCTCCGTGTTGTTTTGTTGAGTATTGTATAATCCATGGCTGAGTTACACCCTTAATTTATAAAAATAAAGATAAAATTGTCCAAGAATTATACCACAGACCCCAGCCAACTAGTTTCAAAGCGATTGGGCAATCCCTACCAGCAAGATCCACCAGACAGGCAAAAGGTCAACGGTACAACTCCAGAACTCCCATTTAGACACACATCATTTACAGCAGGAACACAGCCCAGAGGTAGAAGTCATTGATAACAGATATTAAAGAAGTGTGTTTTTACCGAAGAGTCCTGGAAATGATGCGGACTGCTGTATTTTGCACACGCTGCAGTTTTCGTAGTGAGTTTTGGGGAATCTCATATAGCAGTGAATTTCAGTAGTCAATTTTTGATGTGTATAGGAGGAAGAGTCCGGAAAAATTAAGGACAGACCGACCGACAGAAGACAAATGTACTCAGTGACAAATGATAGCAACATTCACCAGTACTCTTTCTCCAATGGTAATCGTTGATGGCATTATACAGAAATTACGCTTTGAAGAAGGTTTTTCAATAAAGAAGGTCACACAATCTCGGCATACAATTATTTTCTATTAAAACGGATGCGAAACACAAACGCAATAAAATGTAAAACGTGACAACCGTTGACAAGTTTCCCGGCGTCTGATCTGGCTCTTAACTATTTGCAATGGAAAATACAGTTTTAGCGTAAACGAGTTGTTTGCGAAAAAAATAACGTCTTCTCCAGTGAGACTCCAACGGAGTTTCTAGATTTAGTACGGTAAGAAACCTCTAATTAATTAACAGCAACATACATGTATTGTAAAGAGCACTATTGTAGGAAGAAATACATTTCATCCCTACCAAGTGGAATCCTAGATCACACTGGAATTGCATCGGAATATGTACTGTTTCTATAACGGTGCAGGATAAACTTTGATTTAATTTAGAAACTTACAGTGAATGTACTCAGTGATAAATGTTTGCACCATCCAACAGTACTATTTCTCACGTAAGAAATCATAATTTACCAAAAAATATAAATAAATAAGGAATCACCTGTTTTGATCGCTGTAGTAGTGCAATTATGCGATTCTATGTAACGATAATTCGGATAGTCGTAGACACAATAATAGATCCAATAATCCCGATCAGTTGTTTGCGAAGTTTTGCTTCCAATGTAACATCTGATTAATTAATGCCATCTAAAAATGTTTTGGATAATATTTAAGACAGTAAGGCGTTATGTAATTCAACTACAGTAACACCTCTCCATTACGACCACTATAATAATGCTAATAGACTGCATAAAAGACAGGTGAGAGTTTAAAGCAAGGTGAACATAAATCAGACAGCTCCTAAAGGATCTTCTGTTATACGTGCACCTTTCTTAGGCAGTCACCTGCCTTAAACACGTGATAACAAACACAATTTAGTGGACGTATTGACTGTACTTACTAGTCTTATAATACACACCACGATAGCGTTAACCCTTTCACTCTCAATGATGTCATAAAGCGCATTTGCAAACAGTTTTGATCCTAACCAGACGCCGCGTCACGCGGCGTCTGTTCAGGATAAAAAATGTTTGCAACTTGCTTGGAAACTACGTCAGTTAAACTGCCTTAAATCTTACTTTGAAACGATATTGCAGACAACAATATTGAAACAGACCACAGAATGGCGGCGAAGGGATAAAAACCTTATTGTTAAATATGAAAGTACTTAAGATAAGGAAGTTATACATGCTTAAATCACTTTTGAAAAACATATACACTGAAACCCCTCTAAACCGGACACATATTGGGACAAGATAAATGTCCGGTTTAGAGGGGTACCTAGTTAAGAGGGGTTTTAACTCATTACCCCATAGCTGGATTTTAGTTTGGAAGATAGCTAACCACTTAAGGCAGGTTGAAAGTAAAGCAGAATGCGCATGGATGCGTATTCTGCTTTACTTTCAACCTGCATTAAGCTATCATCTACAAGAATATAGAAATTATTTCTGGTGACACATACATGAACTCTTGAATGTATTTTCACCAGTGTAGGAATACATCAAATGCCTATAAGTAGTTTAATGGGTTGTTTTAACATGACATGTTAGAAACGGGAGGAAATATTTGTCCAGTTTAAGGGAACATCCGTTATTTAGAGGTTCCGGTTTAGAGGGGTTCTACTGTAGACCAACATAAGATCTGACATAATCTGCATTATTTTATAAGTCATTGTAATAGTTTAAATGATAGATATTAGTGTTTTCTTCTGACCTGTCGGAGTTATTTTTAGATTGGAACATTCTAAAACTTTCAAAGGGATGAGTTTTCTCTACATACGGTTAATGATACGGATAGCTGTTATTTTTGTGCGCAGTGTACATTAGAGGATACCTTATTCTTTCCCGTTTAAACGCAAACGCAATGCACTAAACTGTGGAAATTTACTTTAAGAAATTTTAATTATATTTTTAATCTGAGTAGCAAACAGGTTGCAGCCTGATCAGACGCCGGGTAACCCGGCGTCTGATCTGGCTCCAACCTGTTTGCAATGGAAATAATAGTTTTAGTATATAAATGCGTTTGTTGGGAAAGAATAAAATATCAGTAAAGTTAGCGCAAGGGTCTCGTGCTGCACGAGGATCATGTTATCTCAAGTTGGAAAGTGTACGACTATATAGATCCGATGTTACCCTGTTATCTATTTACCATTATGAACTATTCTGTTCTAAAAATAACTCCGACAGGTCAGAAAAATCGAGCAATACTTATTATTTAATAAATGAATATTCAGGGTATGAAAGGTTATGCCATACAGTTCAAGAATACGGTATTAAAAGACCGTGGGACAAGAAAATATCTCTCCCCATTGTATTGAAAGATACGTTTTTAATGTACTATATGGACTCAAACGGGGTCCCCTACAGTATAGCAATCATGTGATAAGAAATCGGATTAGCTTAAATGAGAAATACTGTGGACTTTAAAGTTAAATTTGTTTTTCTCCATAGCTACGAGTGCAATTCACCTACATATACATGTATATGTAATTTTGTTTGAGGAAGGTGGTTGGCTCAAACACAATTAAAGGTTACAGTACTTAACCTTATTAAATTAAATTGATAATCGCAAGCGAATTGCCATCGAATTGCCATCGAATCGCCATCGAATCGGGCGCTTCAAAAAGCAAACCGTGTGCTCGAGTCGTTTCACAGGATTTTTCCGAAGCGGATATGACAAAAATGGAATCGAAAAACATTAAAGAAGGCATATTTGCAAATATTGGTGAGATACACAATTCAGGCAAACTTAACGAGTTAATTGCGGTGGAAAACATTCACATGCGAATTGCCATCGAATCGCAAGCGAATTGCCATCGAATTGCAAGCGAATCGCAAAAAATGTTAATTTAATAAGGTTCAGTACTGTACAAGCCTAAATATGTTCAGCATATTCATAAAAAATCAGCTTATAAATGTAGTGGGGTTGTGAAATAGATGAAGTAGTAGAACGTATTATTGGTTTGGTCGGACTCCTGAGAAAAATACGCGCATGAAGTCAATTTTAGATTTGATTAATAGTTATTTAATTATTGCACATACTACACACTCGAACGACCATATGTTAAACCTGTGTGAAATGACCGCCTGTATTAACGCATTGAGTCCTTGTGACGCATATATGCGTTATTTACCAAAAGTGTACCTGTGAAGAGTACACTTGTCCTATGTAAACATTGAAGTCCATGCAGGAGCCCTCTGATTACATACTTCAATGTTTCTCATTTTGTAATTTATTACAAAAAAATCCTAAATAGTCTAAAATGGACCAGCCTTTATTGCAAACTAGAATTGTCCATTTGAAGTTTCAGGGGGATAATGAGTTAAACGACTACCTGTGTTACCCATTATATCTTCCTTAAATCTGACTAATCCAACGCTGTAAAACCATGGGTCAATGCTCGTCACTTGCTGTCACTCATATAACCCTGCCATGACGTCATTAACTCATATTACTTTTCATGACGTCATCAAATGCAAAATATGTGGTCTGCTTTTATTTTATCAAATTTAAATTTTAGACATCATTAAAAATTGGTGTCAAACAATTTTGATCATGAAAACTGTTTATAAATAGCTATTGTACTCGGGATAAGGCGATAAAGTGGTTAGTATGAATCGTCGTCATTGACTTAAGGACGGCCATTTTGTGCAAGCATGCACAAGTTAACCCATTACCCCATAAATACGCATTTTAACGCCTCTAATGTATTCCTACACGGAATAAAATAGTTCCAATTTATCAAGTTATGATTGTGTGGTATTAGACAAAATGTATTTATCATAGCAGATGATAGCTTAAAGCGTTAAGGCACATTCTGCGCTACTTTCAACCTGCTTTAAGTGGTCACTTGTTTTCAAAACTGGAAACAGGCTATGGGGCAATGGGTTAAGGGTACGATAAGTTAAGAGGTTCATTTTTTGATGAACTTTCGCATTGGGAATGTGAGTGTTGTAAGTTACCCCCCCCCCCCCCCCCCTCAGTGTCTTACCCCGCATACATAGGCATTTTGCAAACAGTTTGGATCCTGATCAGACGCCGCGTAACGCGACGTCTGATCAGGATTCAAACCGTTTGATACTTAAATTGCGATATAACTTTTGTCAATTTACCTAAAATTTAAAACTTGAGAAATAGAAGCAGACGACAGGAAGTTTATTTGATGACGTCATGACAGTAAAGTGGATTTATAAAACAGAACAGAACAGAACATGTTTTATTTTACTTATACATCCAGTATTGACTTAAAAATATATATCGTCAGGTGGCTACCATAAATATTGTAATACCAGTATATAAATTGAAGGTAAACAGTTTAATTAGTTTAATAACATTTCTCAATATGTAATGCAGGTCATTAAGAACACGGAAAGCTACGGGAATAAACTTCTGCGCAAATTATGTCCTGGAATGGGCAGTGAACTGTCATGAATAGAAATAGATAAGAACGCAAACACACATTGTTATATTAACTTATCACGCTGAGCAGATGTCACACATCTATAGCAATAATAATTACAATTCGCTGAGTGCTTAAGACGTGGTTATTTGCCGAGATCAAATATAGCTTGGTGACCGCTTCATGACCTCTGCGACAATATATTTGCAATAGATTAACTGCTGCACTCCTTTAACCCGCATACAACGGTTATTTGCAAACATTTTGAATCCTAATCAGACGCCGCGTAACAGGATCTAAACTGTTTGAGACTCATTTAAACATTTCTCAAATTAACATACGTAAAATTTAGATTTGAGAAATAAAAGCAGACGGTAATTATTTAAAATTGATGACGTCATGGTAGCGAAGAGGTTAACTGCCAGTAGATTATCTTCTTAGAATTGTACTTTGTCTTGATGTTTAAAGACTGGAGCTTATTTGTTGAAGCTGAAAGTGCATCTATGTGATTGACAAATAGTATATATCCCGATCAGACACAATCAAATTCCCGGCGTGTGATCAGGAGACATGCTGTTTGCAATTTCAATGCAATTTCAATGCAAATTCAATGCAGTTTCAATGCAAAACAGTCAAGGACGTGGCTAGGATTAGACCAGCGGAAGATATAAACAACTTTTACGAGAAATTAGTTGCTGACAGCGCTGCTTTATTAACCTTTTTCCGCCCAATAATGAGAATTTTCTTTAATTCTGTTTCCTGTATTGTAGCCCAAGGATCAGGAACCTGATATCCTATTTCAAGTATTGAAGATAGGTAACTACTTAAAGCAGGTTGAAAGTAAAGCAGAATGCGCCTCAAGGCGCATTCTGCTTTACTTTCAGCCTGCTTTAAGCTGATATGAGCTGATATAAAATATTCTCTATAATATAATATTAATGACTGATTAAATTGGAACTATTTTCTTCAGTGGAGGAATAAATCATATGCGCTAAAAGGCGCTTCTATAGGGGGAAAGGGTCAGTAAGATGGTTTACCAACTTGTCTCATAGTAACTCGCAAATTAATCTGGTTCCACATTGTTTGCAAATGAATATATGTATCTCTTTCACTGTCAATGACGCCAAATGCCGCGTTGGCAAACAGTCTGGACCCTTATCAGACGCCGCGTAACGCGGTTTCATATACAAGTGTGACCAGGGTTGTTTTTTATACCTCAATGAACTCAATTAATATCCGAATTAGTCCTTATAGTTTTATATCACCACTGAATCTAAGAAAGAAATTAAATAGAGAATCTGATACGAGTGTTCATTATTTAATATTTATATTCACCCTGTAAAGTCTTTATGTAATCTATTAAAAATTTGAAGGTCATCCCTCGATGAACCTACAATTCGAAACTGGTTTTAGCCAGTTCGGATTTTCCCCGTGCTATTCGTGGACTTCTTCAAATCGACTACATCGCGCACTTAACACTAAGCTCCCATTGGTCGACGGTCATGTGACAGCGGAGTGATACAGACCCATAGGTCGTTGCCATCGCGTTGCTGTGTGTGTAAATTGGTTAAGAAAACAAATGACGTCATTTGGCGTCCCGCTACATGCAGCACTTGTGGACGAACAAGTTGGGCCGGAGCCCAAAGAACGATATTGCACTAGTGGATTACATTGCTTATACAATCGCTTTGTGTAACTCCCAGACCGCAAATTATGTGATAAAGAAAAAATAATTAGTTAAGGCCTTTCGCTACCGGAAGTCGGTCTTGCGGGCGAGCGGATATGCGTCTGGACGACACAGACTTTTTTCGTACGTGTTTATACTAGAAAATTTATATAAAGGAAATGTTGAAATAAATTAGTATAATCCTTCATAGCGCAGTTAGTATAGTGGTTGACTATAGTGGTTGACTAGCAATCCAAAGGTCATAGGTTCGAGACCCATCCGATCCAAATATTTTTTTTAGTGTCCGATTTATTGACTTGTCAATCCATAACGCTGTAATCAAGAGACATGTTATGTTTAGTCTTCGTTGATAAGTACTAGTGATGTTCACGGTCCAAGTATATGTCCACTTACCTGTACGTTTTAGTTTAATGACTTACAAGTCAATTAAATCGGTATACATGTAAACGATTTGATCGAACTATAAAGCCACACCTTGAAGCTTATCAATACGCTAACCTTTTCAAGATCGATATTGCCCATTATAATTATGTTCAAACAATATAATAAACCTTGTATGCATGTCCATGAATAAATAATAATGCATTTGAATGACAAAGTTTTAATTCTAAGGTAGGTAACTGTATCTGAACAACAAATATCCCACATTTTAATAAGAAAATATGTTATTACAACAAATCCTGACTGTAATATTTTCTAATTTTTTCTGACTGACTAGTTCATCAACCATATATTTGAATAAAATGAAAACAAATATACATTGAATGAGTCAGTTTTTTGTAATTCAATTTTTTAGCATTTTGCAAAATTTAAATAGCTGATAACATCTTTCTTAACACCTTTATTCAAAATGTTTTTAGCTTTTCTTGTAATGAATGTTGTGGACTACTTATTGGGCGAGAATTATAGTCATTAGCTTTATTCATTTTTAAGAAAAATAAAATCATCAAAATTCTAGGTTTTTGTCAGAAAAAAGACCTTAAAGACAAACCACACGATAAATTTTGCCTATATTTACACACATTGTTTCTTAGGCTATTATCATTCTTCATGACAATTTTCATAACAATCGTATGGAAACTACGCGCATATGCGAAGTACCTTAAGTCAAATATATATGCATATGTATACATGTAGTGTTATGTGAAGCGTTTTTTAAATGACAATCCTGGTTAAAATCTGGTGTAATACTACTACTAATAATAATGTAACAAGTTAAATTAGGTGTCTGCATCCCTTAATTCAGGTATCTGCTTGCAATAAGTAAACATTCAAGCATTTAGTTAAAGTTCGTTTTCAAGCGTGAAACTGTCCTCTTGAACTGGTTCCTGAACTTAATTTCTTGTGGTTTGAACTTATTTACCTTAGATGCTATAGAAAGAGTCTATAATTAAGAGTAGCAAATGAACTTGGATTGCATAGTGATGTTAAAATACTTTCTGATGCACTTACTGAACCTCTCACAACTACTTCTATATCGACTAAAATAATTAACTAGTATTCCAAACGCGCCAATACAGTGCTCCCTCTTTACAATAACAGCCAATAGGAGACAAAGAATGTGTGTGTTGTTCGGAGGGATTTATTATAGGGAGGGGAAATAACACCCTTTGTGGACATGGCCTGGCCTACACATGCAAACAGCTTGAATCCAGATCAGACGCCGCGTGGCGCGGCGTCTGATCTGAATTCAAACTATTTGCCACTCGTCATTATGTTGTTGGTTTATTTTTCTGTCAAAATGTCTTTTGAAAAAAACAGTAGACGACAGTTTTAAGCAGACGAGATTGCAGCATTGAAAGCGTTAGTCATAAATGTCTTGTTAGTGAAACAGCGACAAGCATTATCGTATGGAGGGAATCGTTGTTCAGAGAGCCGTTGTAGGGAATGGGGTCTGTACTTCGTTTTCTAATCAACAAGTGGCCAAGACAACCTTCGAACAGTGCTATAACTTCCAAAATGCAATTATCTTTTGTAACATGAGTCCGGTGAACTTAGAAATGTGGAACCCTTTCCTACACAAAAGCACATTTTGACGCTTTAATCTATTTCTTTGGGCAAATACTGAATAGGACTCTTTGTTTTATTTACAGTGTTGAATACATATGAGAGCATAAAACAGGAGCGCGAACTTTCTTCTGTCCGTTCATCTTGCTTTAACCATCATTCGCCTTCACTCATTCGTCCCTGAATGCCAAATGGAACATTCCAGTTTCTGTTTAATTCCAGTCCAGGTTTTACTTTATTCATCCCTGAATGTCAAATGGAACATTCCAGTTTCTGTTTAATTCCAGTCCAGGTTTCACTTTATTGGGTTGTTTCCAACAATATATTGCAGAATTACAAAATGTTCAGACCTTGATCAGAGTGATCATACAGTGGAGAAAACGTTATTCTTTCCCAATAAACGCGTTTACGCTAAAACTATTATTTCTATTGCAAACAGATTTGAGCTAGATCAGACGCCGGGTAACCCGGCGTTTGATCAGGATCCAAACTGTTTGCCACCATGATTAACATGAATTATCAGAATTGTCAAAAAAATACACTTTTCTACGTGTTAGTGTTTTGCGTTTACGTTATTGTTTCCCGTTTAAACGCAAACGAAAGTCAAACGCATTGCAATAAAACGTAGAGAAAAAAACACAACTTTTAAACAATTCTGACAATTCATACTAATCTGAGTTGCAAACAGTTTGGATCCTGATCTGGCGCCAATCTGTTTGCAGCGGAAATAATAATTTTAGCGTTAACGCATTTATTGGGAAAGAATAACATTTTCTCCACTGCACTTGTTAACAGAAAGCTTCAACAAGTGCAATGCAACTAGTGTGCATTAACAAAATGAGGTTTTGTTTTTATGATGCTTTTGAGATAGCTCTTCAGTGACTATTACGAACTGTATATAGGTTAAACACAGACAAAAACTGCTGTCTTAGTGGAAACGTTATCGATTCTGGAAGGCATGCACTAAACTTTATCACGTTGCGTTTCGCATGATTCAGTAGATAGTGTCATCTGAGAAATTGTTTCAAAATCTCTTTTAACGAATTTCTTTTATCAAATAACACAGAAATCAAACTTATTTGAATTCAATTATAGTGACTAAAATTTAATCTATACATTCTATTGTTGTTTTAACTCGGTCCAAACAGTTTGCAAATAGATGTAAGCAAATCACGCTTAGCATCATAAAGTTTGGATATGCAGTACAGTGTTCCCTCTCTACAATGGCTCTCTGAATAACGACTCCCTCCTTTCAATAACGCTTGCCGCTGTCCCCAGACAAGACAATGTATAACGCTTTACTGCTGCAATATTGTCTGCTTAATCTTGTCGTCTGCTTTTTTTACGTATACGTATAGTTACGTATAGGACATTTTCAAATAAGAAAGATAATTACAAGTGACAAACAGCTTGAATCCAGAACAGACGCCGCGTAACGCGGCGTCTTATCTGGATTCAAACTATTTGCAAATATATTCTAAGGGTATTAATTTTCCCTCTCTACAACAACTCCCTCCGAACAACACACACATTCTCTGTCTACCATTGAGTGTTGTTGTAGAGAGGGGGCACTGTAGCATGCCTGTATACTGCGACGGTAAACTAGGAACAGTGTAATTAAGTTCCTTTATTTTGGTCTTTCTTCATTGGTTAATCTTGCAATAATCTACCACCTGCAATAAATTCTGTCCATGGATTTTCTATTAAGTGGTCGTGAAACTATTCATTGCAGATCAATAAATGAGTGGTTAGTCCGTTAACAAATTTGTAACATTAAACGAATAGTACCAGATTCCACAAAACACCGGGGGACAACTAGGTATTATCATCAAATGTTATGCTACGAAAATTTATATGGGTATTACGTGTAGAAGAGTTGTTTTCATACGAAGGCAACTTTTTTTTCGTAGGAAAATATTTCCCAGTATGTACAGTGGCTTCGTAGGAAAACAAATTCTTTCATAATACACATATACAAGAATGACCAGGTTAATGTCACAAGAGATGGCCATGTCAATGATTTTCATTTATTTTTGTTGCTAATTATTTGGCCACATTACTATCGATTCATGATTGACGGATAGATGAGTTTGAGGTTGTTTGTTGTTGTTTTTGTTTTCTTTATGAGCTCGCCTTAAGGACTTAAACACACATATTTGAATATCACTCTGTAATCGATGAAAAGAAAGAAAACTGGATTTAACAATGTATTGTAGATCATGCTACAACCTACAACCAATTCTTTCCATGTATTTTTCTATTAAATTCTCCTATCAAATATAGTGCAACCACTCCTTCCTTAGAGATCAATACATAATTATGTGATTTTCATTCCCCCCTGAAACTCTGATGGAAAATTGCTTTTCAACTATTTTTGACAAAGGTTGCTTTAACCATTTCACTCTAAATGACGCCATATAAACTCGCGTTTGCAAACAGTTTGGGTCCTGATCAGACGCCGCGTAACGCGGCGTCTGATCAGGACCTAATCGGTTTAACACTGTCATCTATATTTATTAAGTCAAATAACCTTTTATTATATACCTATCGATGATTTATAGAAACTTCTCAGTTAAATTTATAAATTTGATATCGTCACAGCTGATATAATCACTACATGTAGTGATGATATCACTTTTTGTGACGTCACGTCAACATTAGTTTAGTGACGTCGCGGTAATCAATTTTGTGTGTTTTTTCTGTAAATACGTCAATTAAAATATATATAATAAATAGAATAATCAATTCCTTTGAATAGATATGAAAAATATATCACTCGAATGGGTTGTTATCTGGTTAAAAAACTCGTCTTGATTATCCTCTATATATCTAACTTTGAAACGTGTCTTACATACAACAATACTTAAGCAGACGACAATAAAGTGGTGACGGGGTAAAATTCCCCCGAATAATTTGATCATGAAAGGATTAATGAGAATTTTCCTTTGAAACTAACCATTGTGGAAATACTATTTATCTATTTATTTATTTCTCTTGTCTGATTTATTGAAATATTTGCTGCAAACAGTTTTGATCCAGACGAGTAGCTAATTCCAAACTGTTTTACACTCTTCCGATATTTTCTGAATTAAGATACTGATAGATAAGCTCTAAAATTGTCGCAGACTAAAATGTAGTGTTATAAACTCGTATGTTTTGGTCAAATCAAATATACATCGGAACTGGAACTGCCAAGTGTAAACAAATAATATAAATGTCTACTTTGACACTTATAACTGAAAATATTTAAATAAACAAATGTGCATTAAAAACCCATGTCCAATGCTTTCAGCTCTTATTGACATTGGACTGAAAAAGACAATACCTATTGTCAGAGTGCCTGTTACTATATAACCCCTATCTCTGTTACATGTAGTATTGTTCTGCTTGCATTTTGCATACAGTTTAGATCTAGATCAGACGCCGAGCGACTTGTCTTTAGGGTATCCAGTTACAGTAGTCAAAGTCGTATTGTTGTTCTGAGAGCTAAAACATTCAAACACTTAATTGAAGTTTTTGTTTAAGACAACACTTTTACAGCGGAAAGTAAATTACCACGATAAGTGTGAATTATAACACGATTTTTACAAACACTGTATCCGTTAAGAGTATCAACATGTGTATGTCCTATGCAAGCAATGTAGACATATGTCATATGGCTCCTTTAATCAGATGTTCATCCTTAAGGAGCCCTGTGAACAGGGTCTGCACTGTCGGTCATTTGCAATAAATATTGCTGAAGTTTTACCGAAGATAGAAATACATTCGTTTGACTTATTTGAAAACTTGAATTGTCAACTTTAACAGTTTCAGGGTGAATGAGTTAATGCATTTTAACCCTTTCAATCTCAATTACTTCATAACACGTTTTTGCAAACAGTTTTGATCCTGATCAGACGCCGCGTCACGCGGCGTCTGATCAGGATCAAAACTATTTATCACTTGTTTTGAAATTACGTCAGTTATACTGCCTTCAATCTAACTTTGAAACGATATTGCAGACAACAATATTGAAACAGATGACAATATGGAGGTAAAGGGGTAAACACCTCTTGATAATTTTAATCATGAAAGGGTTAACAAAAATAGTTCGGCTATGGTAACAAGCGGGATAGTGACAGGCGGAAGGGATCTTTTCAAAATGAAATGTTACATGTGCATTTTCAATCTATTTGCAATAACATCTTCTTCTTTGCAATCAAACTTTCTCCAAGATATGCATGTTTATTTCAACAGGGCTGTTGTGGTTCTAGATCAGCCTAGTGCTGATAAGGTGGTAGAGGTCCACGGCTCGGTGGCAGGTGTGAGTCTGAACCAGTGCATAAAACATTGTATGACGAGACCAGCCTGTGATTTCTTCAACTTCATAACGGTTGTACATTTATGTATTTTTATTCGTCAAATTAACGTACATTCACCTGTACAAGTGCAAGAGAAATATGGATACGTTTATAGTAGAAAGTCGGACTGGAATATGGTGAGTATCTGTTTTGTTTATTACAGAAAATAATTGAATCCCTTACTCCAGTAACTGTTTCTTGTTATGATAACAACGTTACCACTTAGGAACATATGTGACATATAAATACAGTGGAGAAATATAGAATATGTCAGAAGTCTAAGTTAGAGACAGGCTTATCTCAATCGAGTCTAGAATCGAAATGTTATTAAGCGAACCTTAGCGGGCTTAATTTTTCTATTCTAGACGAGGTTGAGATATAAGCTTGTCTCAAACATAGACGAGTGACATATTCTTTTTCTCACATAACCAACGATTTTCAGCTAAATTTTAGAACAAGAGCTTTTTGGGGAATCCCAATAATGACGTAATAACGCTTTTATAAATAGTGACGTTACAGTGACGTCATCAAATTTATCACACACATTTTGGAGACAGGGATATTCGTGGTCGTTGTTAGCTATTGAAAACAGGGGTAGTTGTGTGAGAAAACGTTATTCTTTCCCAATAAACACATTTACACTTAAACTTTGTTTTCCATTGCAAATAGTTTGCAACCATGCTCCAAACTGTTTGCCACTCAATTAAAAATGAATCATTAGAAGTATGTGACATTTTCTACATTTTATTTCAATGCGTTTGCGATTCATTTGCGTTAAAACGGGAAATAATTACATTTTCTCCACTGTATATGTTTTATTACTTAGATTTTGCACTTACCTTCATTGCTAACCGATAAAATGCCGAACTTTGTTATACAGAGCTCGTTAATATAATTATATTATCCCGTATTCCTACTGTTAAAGATTGATATCCTGAACTCGTTTTAATCACATACAATCGAAACTCGATACTTCGAACCCGCTTAAATCGAAATTCTAATTTCGATAGCACGATCTGGCTTACATTGTAAGTCGAACATGCCCGTATTTCAAAATTGAAACGTGGCTAAGCCACGCTTTAACTTGTTAATATGAGTATGTTCGAACTAACGCGAGTTCGAATTACAATGTATCGAGTTTCAACGGTATATCCGTATTTCAAAGTTAAAACGTGGCTTAGTCACGTTTTAACTTTGAAATACGAAAATGTTCGACTTAAATGAGATGAGATATTGCAGTTGAGGTATACACACTTTTTCAGGGATCACTTTTACACCCGGATTGCAAGAATTGCAATTTAACAGACCGCTGCGTGGAGAAAACAGACGGAGCCTCTTGTGAAACAGCAAGTTCGTATGGCCTCAGTAAAACGCATTTTCTCGTCTTTTCCTATTCCCCAAAGAAGTGAATTGCCATGTGTTTGTTATGCTATTAACTCATTCACCCCTGAAACTTTTAATGGACAATTCCAATTTCAAAATACATCTAGTCAATTTTTGACTATTTTGGGATAGTTTTTACAATATATTTCAAAATGACAAACAGCGTAGACCCTATTCAGATGGCTCCTTAAGGAGCCATCTGATCAGGGTCTACACTGTTTGCATATGACAAGTGTAATCCTCACAGGTTCACTGTTTGTAGATGACGACTATACTTGTCGCTAGGGTTGAATGTGTTAACTATTAGCAGCATATCCTGCATTCTGAAAGATATGGGCTAAAAGCAGACTGACAATGAAGCAGAAACATCTTTCATGAGGTTTCTGCCTTATCTTACACCTGCTTTAAGCAACAACCATCTTTAAAACAGCTTTTTGGTTGAAAGTGTTTAATTATACTGTCCACTATTCTTTATGTATATACGAGCAGCTAAAATATGATTATTTTCTACCAAAAGCGATTGTACTCGAAGAACGCGTTCCCATTTGGAAATAAAGAAGAGTCTACTTAGATGTCGAGTCCTTCTGCGTCTGACAAAGGCATATGCTTTTAAAACGTTTTGAGATTATTATTATTATTATTATTATTATTATTATACCAGATTTATATAGCGCTCTTTTCACACAGGGATTGTGCGTTCAAAAGCGCTTTACATGAAATAACATATATGTACCTATAAATCGTGAAAAGACAAAATAACTACAATTAGATCTGAAATAAAACATGAATAAACATATAAAAGACAGTCCCCCAAAACGGCGATCACATTACCCCCGTCAATCAGCAATGAACCGACCGGCTAAGTATTGCCGACTGATATAAATGATGGTAGAGCGCCCAATGCAGGCCATCGACAAAACACAAATAACTATAATTAGATCTAAAATAAATAAGAATAAACATACAAAAGACAGCCCCCAAAACGGCAATCACACTACCCCCATCAATCAGCAATGAACCAACCGGCTAAAGATTGTTCTCAAGCTTTGAATTGGTAAGGTTTTAGCATTCTGCTCATATCCGACCAATCAAAATACTTGAGCATAATCTCAGACTCATCCAAACACTTTTTAACCCCTTCACTGCCATGACGTCATCAATTTTAAACAAATTGTCGTCTGCTTTTATTTCTAAAATTAAATATTTTGTTATTTTGACTTATGAAATATTGGAATGTGTGTAAAACAGTTTGTTTCCTGATCAGGCGTCTGATCATGATCCAAACTGTTTTTAAATTACTAGTGTACTCGGGGTAAGGCAGTGAAGTATAATGCTTATATGTTTCAAAACGTATGACACTCTGATTTGAAAATTGTGAATAACACTGCCATTTTCAATATCTATATGTATTGTATTTCTATTTTGTTCAAAGAAGAGATATCACGAAGGATCAATTAGATGACCGCTGATTCAAGATTAAAACACTTTATAAAGTAGCATAAACATAGATATTTTTCTTGTTACACAGTATAATGGAACAATGATATAGAGCTATACTTATAGTGGAGAATGTGCTATTCTTTCCCAATACACGCGTTTACGCTAAAACGTTTTTTTCCACTGCAAACAGTTTGGAGCCAGATCAGACGCCGGTTTACCCGATGTCTGGTCAGGCTCCAAGCTGTTTGCCACTCAGATAAAAATGAATTGTAAGAAATATCTAAAAATTGACATTTCCTCCTTTTTAGTGTTTTGCGTTTGCGTTTCGTTTGCGTTTAAACGGGAAAGAATAACGTTTTCTCCACTGTATATAATAATATTGTATGGACCGGTTGTCAACATTATTTGTCTTGATATAGAATACTAAAGTACCGGTACCTGGGAATTCAGTATACAATGTATATATTAAAATGCAACTGGGCGTTTACAAACTACATATTTCTATATTAAATGTTACATAACTGTTTAATCCTTTCACACTCAATGACGTCATGTAAAGCGCATTGGCAAACAATTTTTTAACAAGATCAATATTATTGTTTGCCACTTTATTGAAACTATGTCAGTTATACTGCCTTCAATCTAATTTTGAAACGATATTACAGACAACAATATTAAAGCAGGCGAAACTATGGCGGTGAAGGGGTAAAAACCTCACGATAAAGATTATGAAAGGGCTAATACAGGAGAAGAACAACCCAGAATGTTTTATACAAAACTATGTATGAGCTTTCTGCATTTATTTCATCCTACGTAAATTTTCAGGGCTCCAGATAAGAGAGAGTTATTTCAACAAATCAAACATATTCTCACTCATTCAGAGTAGTGACACCATAGGGTTTAATTCAGAAATAAAGATTTTATTTTTTGAAAAACTACCCTTATCTGGTGCTCTGTACGTTAGTTACACCTCTGTCATATTATTACAGTGGAGAAAACGTTATTCTTTTGAGTTTAAACGCAAACGAAACGCAAACGCAAAGCACTAGTTAAAACGCAGAAAAGTGCAACTTTTGGACAATTCTGATAATTCATGTTTATCTTGGAGGCAAACAGTTTGGAGCCTGATCAGACGCCGGGTTACCCGGCGTCTGATCTGGCTCCAAACTGTTTGTATGGGAAATAATAGTTTTAGCGTAAACGCGTTTATTGGGAAAGAATAACAGATTCTCCACTGTATCACTACTACAGACTGCGGTAAACCTATGTATGAGGATATGACCCTGGTCGATGGAAATATTTTCAATATCGGCGGAAGACTAAAATTCGTTTGCAAGTACGATATGAGCCTAGTAGTGCATACCAATTGTACAGCGGGTGGTGCATGGACAAAGACTGGTCCCTTGTGCCCCCAGACAGGTAAGTTGAATTAGAGATTAACAAAACTACTACAGCGTTCCCTCCCTACAACGGCCCTCCCAACAACGACTCACTCCTTACAACGACCCTTGTCCCAGTTCCCTAAAGCGGACAATTATGTCTAACGCTTTTACTGCTGCAATATCGTCTGCTTAGAATTGCCGTCTGCTGTTTTTCTTAAAATTACATATAAGTGGAAATTTTGATATAATAAATATAATTATGAGTGACAAACAGCTTGAATCCAGATCAGACGCCGCGTTACGCGGCGTCTGATCTGGATTCAAACTGTTTGCAAATGTAAGCCAAGTCTTTATGTTCCCTCTCTATAACGACTCCCTCCGAATAACACACACAATCTGTGTCTCCCACTGGATGTCGTTGTAGAGACGAAACAGTGTATACAGAAGAAACCCCGAACCCGAACATTTTTGGACCGATAAAAGTGATACGGTGGAAAATGCATGATTCTTTCCCGTTTAAACGCAAATGTGCCGCAATCGCAATGCAAAATAACTTAGAAAATGACAACCTTCTGACAATTCTGACGAATAGTTTTAAAAACTGTGTGCCAAACTGTTTGCAGTCTGTAAATTTAGTAAATGTCCTTTTAAATCGAACAAATCTAAAAAACAACTTTGGTCAACACTTTGCGCAAATAGTTGAACCCATTATGTTTTCCAGCAACAACAACAACACCGGGAACAGAACTTACACCACCACCGCCTATCATACACCTATCAGAATTCACCTGCCACGATAGGAGTGACGGTCTTTTCAGGACTGTGATATTGGATGATGGGACAACGACCACATATAGGTATGGTAACATTACTTTTTTTCCCCGTCGCAGACGGGTCTGTTTTCTCTTTAGACCCATACAATTTAAACCAGTCAGGAATGAACAGAAATCTATACGTCAATGACCACTTGCTTGAAATGCAGTACTCTCATTGGCCAATAGGCCGAAATGGCCTAGACTGGTGTTCTGTGTTTTTTTGTTTTGTTTTTCACATATATTTTGGAATTTAAACCTTGCAAAAACATTGAAAACAATGATAACAGTCTAAGTTATTGTTGTTAATATGTCAATATTCTTACATTTAGCGTGGATAATCTCTAGATTTAGCATATGAGAAGCTCTGTTGATAAAATGAAACAAAATAGACATGGTAAGTTTATATAATGTAAACAGTAACCAACAAACAAAAATATAACCTGCGACGAAATGGTTTTTTTAACCCATTTGTGCCCACGATCCCATATATGGGACATAGGCAAACAGTGTAGACTCTGATCAGACGCCGCATTATGCGGCGTCTGATCAGAGTATATACTGTTTGCTGAAAGGAATTTTAATATCAAACAAAATAAAAATGAAAAAATTAGACCAGACACTCCTTTGATCAAAAATGGATTAATCCAATATATAAACATGGAAGAATCCACTGGGCGTAAATGGGTTAAATACATCTCTTGTTATATCTGTTGTGGTAAGTCAGATTATAAGTCTCATTTATTATTTATTTCTCCATCTAATCCTGTCTTGTGATATATCTTTGGAATCGTCTTTTCAAGGGGATTTCAAAGAGATGTCAAAAGCCAGGATTAGATAGGGAAATCAGAAATTAAATGTATTTTAATGTTTTGACTTACGACAGTTTTTGTCGTACGAAGTTTTAAATATGAAACGAGCACCAGATTTGCAGCAACAATGAGAGAGAAAATCCTCAAATACAAGCAAATTATATTAGTGGAGTTGTGTGCTTGTGTGGCGGCTGTAAAAAGTCGCCCCGTACTTCATTCTCAGTGTTGTTATACTTTCTGGTCCTTTGGAATCATTGATTTCGGCGCATTTACAGTTGAAAGTTGAATTCCGCTTAAGCCGGTGCTAGGGGGCGTGAGCACTGTTGCAGATTTCAGTATTGCTCATGAACAGACTCAATTTAACCGAGTCTGCAATTTTCAGTATTTGCTTTGATTTCTGTGCTTTCAAAGGATCTTCCCTTATTCAGATTTATCATAAAATGTTACACATGACAGTTTCCTGAAAACGTTGTTTGATTCGAATCTTAGGAGCAAACTGTTGGGGGACTAATCATTGTTTGGAATTTTTTTACCACAAACGCGTTTAAACCTTTCAATCCTAAATTTCTCTTGTGAGTATTTATAGTCCTTTTGGACTCTTATAGTACATGCATTTTGAACCAGTCTACTGTTGTATTTTTGGTATGACAACAAAACAAATGAAAATATCAAACAGTGCAGATCCTGATCTGAGGGCTCCTATAGGAGCCCTCTGATCTGGGTCTACACTGTTTGCATATGTAATCAGTAATATCTACAGAGGACTGTAGGGTTGAAAGGGTTAATGCGACAGAAACGCGTTTTCTCTACTGCAGAAATATGAGATAAACTGTATCATTTATTGCTTTACTGAAACTAAATGCACAAGTTATAAAAATACAGTGTTCACTCTTTACAACGACCCTCCTAAAAACGACTCCCTCCTTACAAGGACTCTTGTCGCAGTTCCCAAAACAGAACAATTGGGTCTAACGTTTTAATGTTGCAATATCGTCGCTTTAAAATTGTCGTCAGCTGTTTTTCTCAAAGTAACACAATGAACATTTTGACAGATAAAAACTTAATGAGAAGTGACAAACAGCTTGAATCCAGATCAGACGCCTCGTTACAAGGCGTCTGATCTGGATTCAAGCTTTTTGCAAATGTAAGCAAATGTCCCTCCCTATAACGACTCCCTCCGAACAACGCACACAATTTCTGTCTCCCAACGGGTGTCGTTGTAGAGAGGGAACGCTGTATGTAAAAAGCCGAAGGATGTTTTCTTTATCAGAAATTGTGATCACTTTAACCCTTTCATGATCACAGTTATCGTGAGATTTTTACACCTTCATCGCTATCAATGTCGTCTGCTTTAAAACTGTTGTCTGCAATATAGTTTTAAAGTTAGATATAAGGCAATATAACTGACGTAATTCAAAACAATTGACAATCAGTTTTATCCCGATCGGACACATCTTTACGCGGCGTCTGATCAAGATCAAAACTGTGCACTTTATGACGTCATTGAGAGTGAAAGATGACGTCATTGAGAGTGAAAGAGTCGAGAGACCTTCATTGTATTGTGTTGTCTATAGTATCCGCCGTGATGTCAAGGTGAGAGGCAATGATGCAGAGAACGAATGCAATCTACTCAACGCCCATCTTTTCAAAGTGACGTCAGCAAAACTGCAATTCCTTACAATACTACACGGATGCCCAGGTAACCGATCCGCCTAAATAAATACGAAAGACTCAAGCAGGAAACGCAACACAAACAACACACCCACCTCTCAAGCAGAATACACACACAGTCACACCATAATAAACACACACACACACGCACAATCCCATTCCTTCATCTACACACTAAATAGAAAACAACACGCAAGACAAACATAAAGCAAAGTGAACATAGGAGCCCGCCTTGGTACGGTCAGCAGCAATCAATAACTAATTATAAATTAATCATTAACTACCACTGGGGGGGGGGGGGGGTTAAACCTGGGTTTAGGGGCGCCCAACCTCACACTTATCTCCTATATTCACCTATAAAGACTAACAGTGTACATAAAATATAAACCCTGTTCCACAACCTCACAATCAAAAAGACCGCCAGCACAGTAAGTAAATACATGTAAAATATTTAACAAAAATTCTATGACAAGAGCATTAGTAACATGGGAAAGAATTAAACATTCAAGCCCGTGTTAAAAATAACCCACTATGGCAACGGTAAAATTGTACTCAAGCGACTAGTCTGTAGTTACGAGTAACTGTAAGACATGGAAAGTTCCAGTGTACGACACCAACCTCCCCAATCCTCTCCAAACCTCCCCAAACCAATCTCCAAACCTCTCCAAACCTACCCAAACCACCTCTCCAAACCTCCCCAAAACCTCTCCAAACCTCCTCAAAACCTCTCCAAACCTCTCCAAACCTCCCCAAACCTCTCCAAACCTGTATATCGGAGGGTCTACAAACTACGGCTTCAATCAATTTACTAGGTGCTTTAACTTATTATATGATTAATAGAATTTCACATTCGTGATCATTATTTATCATTTTTAATAAACTCGTCGACTAAAATGAATATGACGCTCGCCAAGGATCTCGTCATATTCATTTTAGTCAACTCGTGTATATAGATTTTACGTCATAGCAAATGACGTTATTTGGTGTCCCGCTACATGCAGCACTTGTGGACGAACATGTCGGACCGGAGCCCAAAAATCGATATTCCACTAGTGGATTACGATATTTATACAATCGCCTTATGCAACTCCCAGACCGCAACTTATGTGATAAAAAGGAACTTATGTCTTCTTCAGACGTTTTATTCCATATGTGGTCTTGCACCTTCCCTAAAAACTACAATAACGTTTGTCTGTTTGGGATGTCTATACCATAAAGGGTCTAAGTTGACCTGTAGGGACGTTATTGTCCGATTTTTCTGACCTGCCAGAGTTATTTTTAGAACAGAATAGTTCATAATGGTAAATAGATAACAGGGTAACATCGGATCTATATACATGTAGTCGTACACTTTCCAACTTGAGATAAGCATGATCCTCGTGCAGCACGAGACAGTTGCGCTAATTTTTCTGATATGTTATTCATTCTCAATAAACGTGTTTATGCTAAAAACTATTATGTCCAATGCAAACAGGTTGGAGCCAGATCAGACACCTGGTAACCCGGCGTCTGATCAGGCTCCAACCTGTTTGCTACCCAGATTAAAAAGATAATTTCAATTTTCTACAGTTTAGTGCATTGTGTTTGCGTTTATTCGGGAAATAATAATGTCTTCTCTACTGTACATTACACACAATAGATACAGCTTTCCGTATCCCTGGCTGACCGTACGGAAATTAACGAGTACGGTGATCATCCCTTTTAAATTTTTAGAATGTTCCAATCTAAAAATAACTCTGACAGGTCAGAAGAAAACACTTATAATACTTCATATGCTCACGCATTCACGCACTTACTCCCTCACTATTAGTGTTCTCTTCTGACCTGTCGGAGTTATTTTTAGATTGGAACATTCTAAAAATTTCAAAGGGATGAGTTTTCTCTACATACGGTTAATGATACGGATTAGCTGTAATTTTTGTGCGCAATGTACAGTAGAGGATACCTTTTTCTTTCCCGTTTAAACGCAAACGCAATGCACTAAACTGTGGAAATTTACTTCAAGAAATTTTAATTATATTTTTAATCTGAGTAGCAAACAGGCTGGAGCCTGATCAGACGCCGGGTAACCCGGCGTCTGATCTGGCTCCAACCTGTTTGCAATGGAAATAATAGTTTTAGTATATAAATGCGTTTGTCGGGAAAGAATAAAATATCAGTAAAGTTAGCGCAAGGGTCTCGTGCTGCACGAGGAACATGTTATCTCAAGTTGGAAAGTGTACGACTATATAGATCCGATGTTACCCTGTTATCTATTTACCATTATGAACTATTCTGTTCTAAAAATAACTCCGACAGGTCAGAAAAATCGAACAATGCTCACATTGGTGTTTACTTCCTTCAGGTATTGGAGGTTTCAACCTATGGGTGGATGGACGATTGAATCAGACTGTACGGGACTATATGACATGGGACGGTGATATAATACCACTGACAACCGAGTTCTGGCAATCAGTTCCGGAAATACCTAACAGCAAGGAGTGTGTTATAGCTCATAGGTCATATTGGTTTAAGCTTCACGAGAGAGGGTGTCACCTCCTGCATTATTCTCTCTGTGAGAAATAGTGAAACCTACGCCAGGAACTACTTTGTTTTCAAACAAAAATAGTCCGTACTTTCTAGCACCATAAAAGAGTTGTTGTTGTTTATGCACAGACTGTTGTCACTGCCCGTGACGTCATTAATTCTAACTAATTATCGTCTGCTTTTATTTCTCAAATTTATATTTTAGGTATTTTGACTTAAGAAATATTGAAATGAGTGTCAAACACTTTGTATCCTGATCAGACGCCGCGTTACGCGTTTGCAAATAACTAAAGTGAACTCAGGTTGATGAAAACACTATATTTTTTAAACCTTTCATGATCATATTATTTGGAAGATTGTTACCCCTACGCGGCTTTATTGTCGTCTGCTAATAGTGTTATCTGCAATACACGTTTCAAAGTTAGATTTAAGGCTGTATGACCTGATTAGTATCTCCAGCGCGAAATGAGCAATATTAAACACCGCGGCAAATTCTTATATACAGTATGTATGGTCTGACTCAGATCAGTTTACAATTTATACCTTATCGTATTTTCTTTTTTAACAATTATACACCAGTATCTATATTCTTGCGATTCGCCTGCTACTGTGTCATCTTCTTCACTGGTGGCATCTGGAAATGTTTTCAAATTAAATGCCATTTTGAGCTCTAGAAATCGATTTTATATATATACTTTGAGGGAGGTAAGCAATATACAATACCATCGCTATGATAAACAAAACTTCCTAACTGTCGCCAAGTGTCAGTGTAATGGCTATGTAGTCGGGTTTGGATATGGAGATCTTACTATTATAGTGCTCTCTCCCTATAACGACCCTCCCAACAACGATTCCATCCTTACAACAACGCTTGTCGCTGTCCCCCAACCAATACAAATATTTTAAAGCATTTCATTGCTGCAGTAACTTCTGCTTGAAATTCTCGTCCGCTGATTTTTCTCAAAGTTACGTAATAGACATGTTGACAGTCAAAAACATAATGACTAGTGACAAACAGCATGAACCCAGATCAGACGCCGCGTTACGCGGCGTCTGATCTGGATTCAAGCTGTTTGCAAATGTAAGCCAATTTCCCTCCTTATAACGAATCCATCCGAACAACACATAACATGTTGTCTCCCATTGGATGTCGTTGTAGAGAGGGAGCGCTGTAGAACCAATTATTGTAGAAAATTTAAGTAAAAACCTCTCAACTACCACCACTAAATTGTGTTAACTATTAGGTGTTTACAACAGGTGATTGCTTAAAGCAAGATGACAGTAAAACAGAAAGCTCATTTACTGCCATTTTTGTTTACACTGTCACCTGTCTTTTATACAATCAATTAGCCTTTGTTAAAGTAGTAGTAATAGAGAGGTTTTACTGTATACTAAATCGATACCATTCTCCAGAGTCCAATCTTCGAGTTAACCCGCTAATCAAATGAAAACAAAACTATTTTTAAGTATAAAAAATTATATAAAAATAAGCAATGGATGTACAGCGCTCCCTCGCTACAATGACCCTCCCAACAACGACTCCCTCCTTTCAACGACCCTTGTCGCAGTTCCCTAAACAGGACACTTATGTCAAACGCTTTAACTGCTGCAATATCGTCTGCTCAAAATTGTCTGCTTGTTTTCTCAAAGTTACATAATTGGACATTTTGATAGAATAATTATTTTGACGAGTGACAAAGAGCTTGTATCCAGATCAGACGCCGCGTTACGCGGCGTCTGATCTGGATTCAAGCTGTTTGCAAATGTAAGCCAAGTCTTAATGATCCCTCCCTATAACGACTACCTCCGAACAACGCACACTATCTGTGTCTCCAATTGAGTGTCGTTATAGAGAGGGAGCACTGTATAGGCCGATTGTTTTCACCTGGCAGGGCGGAGCTAACCTTCGGCAGATATAAACTGATTTGCATTTGATTTTAGGGGTGATAGGCATATCATACCGTATTATCTGGTTATTGTCCGATACTTTTAACATGGATGCACAATTAATGCATGCAACCATATCAACGTGAAAAGGGTACATACAGTGCTCCCTCTCTACAACAACACCAAATGGGAGACAAATAATGCGTGTGTTGTTCGGAGGGAGTTGTTATAGGGAGAGAAATTGAAGACTTGGTTTACATTTGCAAAAAGTTTTAATCGCGGCGTCTGATCTGGATTCAAACTGTTTGTCATTCTTCGTTATATTCCTTCTGACAAAATGTCCACTAATATGTAATGTTGAGAAAAAAAGGCAGACGACAACGGTAAATTCAGATAATAAAAGATCATGCTGCCGCTCCCAAAGTTGCAATGCAAAGGCCCGCATCGAAACTCCGCACTACCATGTCAACAAAATCGGTCTATATTTAACTATATGAATGAACATTGTGGATTTATCGATTTACAGACATTTCCAAATACAAAAATACTAGATTCCACTTATGTGCTTTTTATAAAGTAGGTAAAGACTTTACGACAGACACCATGCACCTCGACCCAGACCAAACTATTGCCGTATTGGTTTGCGTAAACATACATTTTTTGTGCTTGTAAAACAGGCGCATTTATTTATGTAAAGCACGTGCATTATTTTTAAGCCATTATCTTTGATGTTGAAAAACTCGTCTGAACAACCCATTAACCCACAGAGCCTTTAAAAACCTGTTTGATTTGAATACTTTATTTAAATTATTTTGCATTTAACTTTTGCAATAAGTTGAGTATAGTCTCAACACAATATCCTTTTTATATTTCCGGAAATATCGAAACGAAAACAATGAAAATAATGTTTATTGAAGTTAAGAAGGTTACATTTGAAGCAGAGTTTGCTGGTTAGACAGAGTAATCATTCAACATGGACTTTTAAATATTGATGAATATATTCGATAGACTATGTACTTTAAGAGCCAAGGAACTACAGTAAAACCTCTCTATTACGACCACTAAATTGTGTTAATTATTAGAGTTTAAGACCAGGTGACTGCTTAAAGCAAGGTGACAGTAAAACAGAATGCTCCTACAGGAGCTTTCTGTTTTACTGTCACCTTGCTTTAAGCTGTCACCTGTTTGTATACAACCAATTAGCCTTATTTTAGTGGTCGTAATAGAGAGGTTTTACTGTATGTACTTGGGTCGATTATACACTATTACGTTGTTCATCTTAAACATTCGGGACAATATTAACTCTTATCCAGTTTAAAAACTGTTTCAATATTTAGCATTTCTTTAAATCATTTAGGAATATCAAACAGTTTAAATCATGATCAGACTCCGAGTTACTCGGCGTCTGATCTTGATCCAAACTATTTACAAACGGCACTACAGTAGCACATTGTTCGCTCAGTGTTTGGGCAACTAACATGATGTAGAGGTGCACCGTGCACACCTTGCACATTGCAGCAACCGAGATAAACCAGTAGACGATGAATGATTTTGATTAATTGCTCAAATGAACACTGTGTTGTGTTTAATATCAGAGTTGGTACAGATATACAAATATGAGAAACGTTCGGTATGAAACAAGAGAATGTTGTACAGTGGAGAATCTGTTATTCTCTCCCGATAAACGCGTTTACGCTAAAACTAGTTTTTCTTTTACAAACAGTTTGGAGCCAGATCAGACGCCGGGTAACCCGGCGTCTGATCTGGCTCCAAACTGTTTGCCACCAAGATAAACATGATTTATTAGAATTGACCAAAAGTTGTCATTTTCTACGTTTTAGTGTTTTGCGTTTAAACGGGAAAGAATAACAGATTATCCACTGTAACTTCAGTGCTCCTTCTCTACAACGACACCCAATGGGAGGTAAAAAGATGTGCGTTGTTCGGAGTCGTTATAGAGAGGGACAATTAAGACTTTGCTTACATTTGCAAATAGTTTGAATCCAGATCAGATGCCGCGTTAACAGCAGACGGCAACTTTAAGCAGACGATATTACAGCAGTAAAAGCGTTAGACATAATTATCCTGTTTAGGGAACTGCGGAAAAGGTTGTTGTTCTGAGTGAGTCGTTGTTGATAGGGTCGTTGTAGGGAGGGAAGACTGTACTTACAAAGTGCGTCAGAGAGTCTACAAACGAAAATAAAATCAAATGCAATAAAGTACAGGGGGCCGTTTTACTAAACTACTTACGCAAAATTTTTGCGTAAGTCAAAATCGTTTAACTCTTATTTTTCGATCATAAACGTTTGCAAACAGCAAATAGCCAGATCAGAGGACGCGCTTAAAGCGCGTCCTCTGATCTGACTATTTGCTGTTTGTAGCAAGTGATAATAAAAAATATAAATTTAAATTTAAAATTTTGACTTACGCAAATAATTTGCGTAAGTAGTTTAGTAAAACGGGCCCCAGGGCTCCAGATAAGGAGGAGTAAACTGAATAAATCCAACATTTCTCATTTCAGCACCAACTCCTTTGGTGTTACTACGCATTAGAATCGTCTCGTTGAGACGATTCTAATGAGTTGTGACACCATTGGGTTTAAAGCAGAAATAAATATTTTATTTTTTAAAATACTCCCCTGAACTGGAGCCCTGAAAATGGCTACTGTTTGGAAAGTTTTGATCTGAAAAGTGACGAATATGTTCAATGGTCGAATGTCGGGTTACCCAACATCTGATCAAATATCAATGGACATGTTGTTTCTCTTTTTTGACATTAATTCGTTTATTAGAACATTTCTATCATACATAAAAGTCGTATGCTCGGTTTGAATAGTATACGAATATCAGCAGGTGGTTAAATGTAGCACGGCGTCTAATAAAGAGCAAACAGTTTGGCACGCTGACATTTTTCAGAAAAAAATGCAAATTATATTTTTAAAACAGTAGCTGTACATACTTGTTGCAGACATAAACATTACTAAACATGCAAGTAAGGTCTAATGAAGGGTTTGTAGCGGCATGCTTTGAAAATATTACTAATTTGATTTTTTTTTTTCAAATCATGTCAATTTTTTCAAATCATGTTTTCACAGTCGACATGATTTGAAAAAAAAAACATAATTTGAAAAAAAAATTGATTAAGGCCTTTGGCTACCGGAAGTCGGTCTTGCGGGCGAGCGGATATGCGTCTTGACGACACAGACTGTTTTCGTACGTGTTTATACTAGAAAATTTATATAAAGGAAATGTTGATACGAATTAGTATAATCCGTCATAGCGCAGTTAGTATAGTGGTTGACTAGCAATCAAAAGGTCATAGGTTCGAAACCCATCCGATCCAAATAATTGTTTTAGTGTCCGATTTATTGACTTGTCAATCCATAACGCAGTAATCAAGAGACATGTTATGTTTAGTCTTCGTTGATTAGTACTAGTGATGTTTACGGTCCAAGTATATGTCCACTTACCTGTACGTTTTAGTTTAATGACTTACACGTCAATACAATCGGTATACATGTAAACGATTGGATCGAACTATAAAGCCACACATTGAGGCTTACCAATACGCTAACCTTTTCAAGATCGATATTGCCCATTATAATTATGTTAAAACAATATAATAAACCTTGTATGCAAGTCCATGAATAAATAATAATGCATTTTAATGACAAAGTTTTAAATCTAAGGTAGGTAACTGTATCTAAACAACAAATATCCCACATTTTAATAAGAAAATATGTTATTACAACAAATCCTGACTGTAATATTTTCTAATTTTTTCAGACTGACTAGTTCATCAACCATATATTTGAATAAAATGAAAACAAATATACATTGAATGAGTCATTTTTTTGTAATTCAATTTTTTAGCATTTTGCAAAATTTAAATAGCTGATAACATCTTTCTGAACACCTTTATTCAAATTTTTTTTAGCTTTTCTTGTAATGAATGTTGTGGACTACTTATTGGGTGAGAATTATAGTCATTAGCTTTATTCATTTTTAAGAAAAATAAAATCATCAAAATTCTAGGTTTTTGTCAGAAAAAAGACCTTAAAGACAAACCACACGATAAATTTTGCCTATATTTACACACATTGTTTCTTAGGCTATTATCATTCTTCATGAAAAGTTTCATAACAATCGTATGGAAACTACGCGCATATGCGAAGTACCTTAAACATAATTTGAAAAAAAAAATTTAAAAAAAGTTTTTACATAGGCTGGTATTTAATAGCATGCATATATTAAGTATTTATATAAGTGTTTCCGGCACCGCAACACAGTGAATATAGTTGAGTTATTTGAATGTGAAACAAGACAGGACAAATAAAAGCTTCATATAATTTTTTTGTTTTTTTCAAATCATGTTTAATCAATTTTCCAGATGCCGGTTTTCGACATGATTTGAATTTTTTTTTCAAATTATGTTTTTTTTCAAATCATGTCGACTGTGAAAACATGATTTGAAAAAATTGACATGAATTGAAAAAAAAATTCAAATTAGATTTTTTTTTCAAATCATGCCGCTACAAGGGTTCCTATCTTAACCCCTTGACTGCCTTACCCCGAGTACAGTACTTATTTTAAACAGCGCGGCGTCTGATCAGAATCCAAAATGTTTGACACTCGTTTCAATATTTTTAAGTCAAAATTGGTTTTTTTAGAAATAGAAGCAGACGACAATTGTTTAAATTTGATGACGTCATGGCAGTGAAGGGGTTAAAACAGTAGTTATTGACGGTGGTACAGTGGAGAATCTGTTATTCTTTCCCGTTTAAACGCAAACGTACGCAAACGCAAAGCACTAAAACGTAGAAAAGTACAACTTTTGGACAACTCTGATATTTCATGTTTATATTGGTGGCAAACAGTGTGGAGCCTGATCAGACGCCGGGTTACCCGGCGTCTGATCTGGCTCCAAACTGTTTGTAAAAGAAAAAATAGTTTTAGCGTAAACGCGTTTATCGGGAAAGAATAACAGATTCTCCACTGTAATCCTTTACGTCATGTTGGTGTCAAGGGATACCAAAACAGGGATGTATACAGACGTACCTAGCATTTTATATGTCAACTCTCATCGAGAGGCTTTATAATATTTACCAATTACCTCATAGCTTGTTTCTAGTTTTGAAGACAGACGACCTTTTAAATTAGACTGATTTCAGCTACCAACTCTTAGGACAAAGAAATTATTTGAGCCGTGCCATGACAAACCCTGCCTTATCGCATTACAAACAGTGTAGATCAAGGCCATCCGCCGCGTCTCTATGCGGCGACTGGCCTTTATCTACTCTGTTTGACACCCACAATCATCTAAAACAATGTATTTAGCATTATTATATACGGTACAGTGGAGAATCTGTTTTTCTTTCCCAATAAACGCGTTTACGCTAAAACTATTATTTGCAGTGCAAACAGTTTGGAACCAGATCAGACGCCGGGTAACCCGGCGTCTGATCAGGCTCCAAACTATTTGCCTGCAAGATAAACATGAAATATCAGAATTGTCCAAAAGTTGTTCTTTTCTACGCTTTAGTGCTTTGCGTTTGCGTACGTTTGCGTTTAAACGGGAAAGAATAACAGATTCTCCACTGTATCTGGTAGTGTAAACCAAACTCATATGGAGAACCTGAGGTGACAATGTTGTACTGCAAAAAGGCAGGTTTTGTCATGGAACTGCTCATTTCACTTAGTTCATATTCGTGACTCTATAGTGGACGAACGGATTAAAAAAGTACAAAGGCGTATTCATTGAGCAATGGGTGGAACTCGCATGAAGGTTTTATCGCAGATTTCTACAAGAGTAGAATGCTCATGAATAAAACGTACGAATTGACCTGAATATGTTGTAGTTTACAGTGTGCATTACACGACCCTCTGAACGTTCAGCAAAGTGAACTTAGATCTGCTTATTGTGTACTTTAACGACCTTTTAAGACCGTTTATGTCGAGTATGACGAAGGCAGACCTGTAGCGCGTTCAAGTACCGTATCGATGCAATCGATTGTAACGGAAACGGTAACAATTCACCTTTAACAACCGTTACGCTGTTACCGATTGCGAACGATACGAACGGCCTCAGAGGTAGTTCGCTATCCCCAACGAGGAAAAACAAAATGGCTACCAAATGAATTTAATAAAACCAGCGAACAGTCCCGACTTAATTTCTCATCAATAAACCAACATTTTCCGATACTTAATGTATCAAACAAAGCAGCTTACATCTGAGCAGCTAAATCTTATTTTTATATGCGGTAAAATTGATGCATTTCAGTTGATTATTGCACTTTTGCATGTGTTATTTAGATTCACACATAAATCGTTCGTACCCTTGAAAAGTTAATAAACATTGGGGCGCAATGAGTTATTATTGAAGAGTATCGGTGAACATTAGATGTCGTACTATATGGGTTGTTTGCATCGGTTAACGTTACTGTTCGCTGATACGGTACTTGAACGCCCTACATGTACTCTAGTTTACCTGTACAGTTATACTTATAGTACTATGTCGATTATGTTACTCATTTCCGCTCACCCCTTTAACCCTTTCACTCTCAATGATGTCATAAAGAGCATTTGCAAACAGTTTTGATCCTGATCAGACGCCGCGAGACGCGTCTGATCACGGTCAAAACTGTGTTTCACTGGTTTTCAAATTACGCCAGTTAAACTGACTAAAATATAACTTTGAAACGATATTGCAGACATCATCATTGAAGCAGGCGACATTATGGCGGTGAAGGGGTAAAAACATCACGATAAATTTTATCATGAAACGTTTAACCCCTAGTGACGCATATTCACGTCATCTACAAATAAGGTATCTATGGAGAATACACTTGTCCTATACAAACAGTGTATAATTAAAGTAAAACATCTCTATTACGACCACTAAATAAGTGTAATTGGTTGTATAAAAGACATGTGACAGCTGAAAGCAAGGTGACAGTAAAACAGAAAGCTCCTGCAGGAGCTTTCTGTTTTACTGTCATCTTGCTTTCAGCACTGTTCTTAACGCTTTATAATTAATACAATTTTGTGGTCGTAATAGAGGCGTTTTACTGTACAATACAATCGAGATTTTGTTTTTCATTTCTGTTTAACATATTCAAGCCAAGTATCCACTAACCTAGATAGTAGCAAATAGTGCAAACCCTAACAAGACTCCGCGTCACCCGGCGTCTTGTTAGGGTATGCACTCTTTGCTATTGCGTATGAATTGTTCTGTTGAATTGACAAACACTGCAATGTCTTCCACCTATCCTTGTACATCTATAATGGCATCTTCCGGCAAGCATAAAGACAGCGCATTGCACTGTCCAGGCATAAATAGGCTAAAAAGAATTCTAACAAAACTCGCACACACACTTATACTAACAAAGAATGACACAACTTTGAATTCTCAATAAAACACGCACGTGCTGTAACGGCTAAAATGTGACGTTACTGACGTATTATGGCTTCGAAAATGCATACGACAAGAAATGAAGCACCGTTGCGTGGGTGCAAATTGTGGTTAAATTGAAGCGTTAGAATCGAAATAATAAATTCATACCAGTGTTTTATCGTTCAATCGAACACGGGTAGTCGTTGAGATGCTTGTAATGAAATTACTACGCATCTCAACTCATGCCCGTGTTCGATTGAACGATAAAACAATGGTATGAATTTATTGTTTCTTAAATACTACACAAACTCAAATGCCTTAATATTCAAACATAACTGAAGTTTGATAAAGTTCACAATACAAAATCTTAACGGCAAGCAGCTTCCAGACACTGTAACTAATTACTCGGCGTCTGATCTAGCTCCAAACTGTTTGCAATGGACATAGGGATTTAAGGGTTAATTGGAAAAGAATAACACAGTCTCCACTGTTATAGAATTGCCTTCTTATATCGTTTTTCTTTTTAATCTGCATCCGACATGAGGCGGCACGAAGCGAAGGATTGTCCTACTACACAAAGAACAAACGGCAATGAATATAATGTACATATTGCTCAATATTTACAATCGCCCCATTCAATTCCATAGACAAAAACGGTGTTCATTTCGTATAAACACCACTTTTCGAGAGGGCGGGACTTGTGGAAAAGTTTCGAAGGGGAGGCGAGGCATATTCAGTTTCCATGTGCGAATTAATCTTTGGAACTTGGGAAGCTAACATTTGGCCGATTTTTTTAAAAAATTTATTCTTAATCGATCTATGCCTTCCTATAAGGGGAAACCATGATTCCAGACTAATATTCTTTTTTATTAATGAAATAAATTGCAAGAAAATGGACATACCTTATAAACATAGGGGCTATCTGCGTTTCTTCATGACAAAAAAACCAGATATATTTATCCTATATTTAAAATTACGTCACTTTCAATGACGTCAAAAATCGGCATTTTTCGCGCCAAACTGTCAAGTTGTTGACTTAGAATGTAAACAAAGGGATTTATTTTTCTGCTTTGGAATGTACACAGCTTCAGTAAATCGGTCATGGCTGTTCCTTAAAGGATACACAGTATTCGTGTTATCTACCTCTAATATGGTTTAAACATACATGCGTACTAACAAAATGTTTATTTAATGTTAGAAATTACAGCAAATATATTGTAAATATAAGAAATGAACTGATTTTTTTCAGCGTTCAAGCGAAATGAACGACAGAACACTATCGGCGAATTTTCCATGAAACGCTAGCGCGATTCATGGTATTTTCCGATAATTTTCTGTCGTTCATTTCGCTTGAACGCCGAAAAAATCAGTTCATTTCTTAATTAAATGACTTCGTCTTGACACTTTGATAGCAACCCCAATAACAAGCAATCAACTGATCAGAAAGGTTTTTATTCTGTAGTGTTTTGATAGCCAGGGTTTGTAGACTAAACCCAATTAGATTTATTTGTGATTGTATTCTAACGTAAGTACATCATTTTAATGTTCCGTCGACTGAGGCCGCCTATGACGATGGAAGTGTTCAATTTGTTTAGACAATTGTTTGGTACTTCTACAGGCAAAGTTTAAATAAATAGTCGCTATACATCAGCGATACAAGAACAGTTCTCCTTCTCTATAACAACACCCAGTGGGAGACAATGGTTGTGTGTGTTGTTCGGAGTGAATCGTTATAGGGAGGTAAATTGGATAACATTTGCAAACAGCTTGAATCCAGATCAGACGCCGCGTGACGCGGCGTCTGATCTGGTTTCAAGCTGTTTGTCATTCGTCATTATGTTTTATTTCTGTCAAAATGTCCAATATGTGACTTTGAGGTAAAACAGCAGACGACAATTGTAAGCAGACGATATTGTAGCCGTGAAAAGGTTGGACAAAATTGTCTTGCTTGGGGTACAGCGGCAAGGGTCGTTGTTAGGAAGCATTCGTTGTTACATGTGTAGGAGGGCCGTTGTGTAGTATTTTATGTTGTAAGAACTTGTGGCCTGTACATTGTCTTCATGTTTCATATTCCACCTGTCAATTCCTATGGTGAATATCAAATAAAATATATTTAAATAAATTTAAAGTAGCTATTATTCTTGCAATATACACTTATTTTTAGATATACGGGTAACTCGACAAAACAGGACTCCTCAATCAGAGAAAACGCAATGCAGACAACTCCTATAGGCGCTTCGTGGTTGTAAACTTGTACGTTTGTAAAGCATTATACTATAAGCATTATACTTAAGGCACTGTACTGAAAATCAACAATTTCGCAGAGTCCGATAAATACGCTCGTACATGTTGAACTCGGTGGTTTTGCCAATGTATCTATTCTTGTAAACTTCTTAACAACAGCAAATACGTTTAAATCCTTATAGTTCTCATTACAAACATACCAATAGATTTTCAATGTAGTAATGCCTTGCACTTTTAGATTTGTATATACAGTACAGCTTATATTTGTCCACAAGCACGCGTGAAATAAAATACAAGCGATTGCTAAATGCAGGATAAACGTTATATTGAAAGCTTCTTCAGGAGCTATTTTGCTTCGTTTTATCTTGCATTTACCAGCCATCTGTATTAGAGAATACGTATGGGCATTGTTGTTCATGGTCGTTTACTATATTATTAACTGTATTGTTTCTTTTAGATTGTTTGTGATTGTTGGTGGAGGATTGGCAGACTAACTATGTTTACTGCAATGTTAATCGTGTTTAGAATATGAAATAAAACAAACATAAAGGAAACAAGTGTAGCATATTTAGCTTGTTTACATTTTAGGCAATCTTGTTTTCGATACTGGAAGCAGAGCACAACAATCATTATGCTAACAGTACAAACTAGCCTATTTCTATCTTTGTTTCCCTTATTCACCCTTCAGGGTTTTAATGGACAACTCCAGTAAGCAAATACGTCTAATCCATTTATACTTATTTAGGGTTTTTTCAGCAACTACTCATTCGTATTGCAAAATGACAAACAGTGCAGACCCCGATCAGAGGGGATCTTTATGATCCCTGTGATATGGATATGCACTGTTTGCTTAGAACAAATATACTCTTTACAGGTAAAGATCTTGCCGCACTGGAAGTGTCGTCTGCAATATTTTTAAATTCAACCTAAGGATTGTCTGACTGAAGAAATTGCGATAGGGCTTTCAAACAGTTTGTATCCTGATCAGACGCCGCGTTATGCGGCGTCTGATCAGGATCCAAACTGTTTTCAATGGCCTGTTTTTTCGTCATTTACAATGAAATGATTAAACCAACACAAACAAACGTTAGACTAGATTTCTAAATCTGTTTGACCGTGGTAACGGCCTCGTTTACAGAGTGACTGGTAAGTACATTGTAGCAATTAATTTGCCTTTGGTCATTGCAGGACCAATAATGGGTGTTGTCCTCTCTTGTAGTTGATTGGATCTATATCCTACCCTTGCTGATTAGTTTTCCCGAATGTGACTCTTACATGCTGATAGACATTAGTCCTTCGCAATTCAATATTCTGCGACAATTACATCTACGAATAGTTCTTATATTTGCGGTATACATATTGGGATATAAATATATAGGCTAGAAGTTAATTGAAGCTAACCTACTATTTCCTAGTGTATATGTAATGAGCATTCACGGTTCGAAAGGACAAAATAGTCGGTTCCCAATTAAGCCTAGTTTATTTTTTACTATTTGGGATCGTTTTATTTTCTATTCTAATTATTTCTATTTATTACTTCTACGCCATCAATTCTGATAATTATGAGAAGGAGCACGTTTTAGGTACACCATCTGGACTGTACCCGGCCGGTCACTTTATCCTGACACCGACGAAAGACGTAATACTAACCCGAAATCCTGGGTGCCAAGGAGAGAAGCCATTACTACCAATTTTCAAGTCTTTGGTTTGACCCGAGCGGGGATTGAACCCGCAACATCCCGCACTGCAAGCGGACGCTCTACCACTGAGCTATACAGGCGGTTGATACTGTAAAATGGCAAACTGTACAGACCCTGATCAGAGGACTTTGAATTGGGTCCACACTGTGTGCTATTTTTAATTGTACTCATTGCAATGTTGTATTCAATGTTTGCGAAGGGTGCAAATGTGTGTCGCTTAGGTTAAATGGGCGCTAGTATTTGCATAGGTTAATTATAAACATTTTAATGACTGGCTATTAACCCCTTCACTGCCTTACCCCGAGTACACTTGTTATGTGCAAACAGTTTGAATGCTGATCAGACACCGCGTAACGCGGCGTCTGATCAGAATACAAACTGTTTGACATTCATTTCAATATTTCTTTAGTCAAAATCGCTAAAATTTAATTTTGAGAAATGAAAGCAGACGACAATTTTTAAAACTTGATGACGTCACGGCAGTGAAGGGGTTAAAATGAGCTTTCATTGTATATATATGCAAGAGTGATCTAAAAACATTGCAGTGTTAGTCTATTAAGAAACTATTTAATATAATACAGCGCTACCTATCTGCAAACGATTTCCTCCTTACAACGACCCTTGTCGCTGGTCCCCAAACAAGACAATTAGTTCTAACCCTTTCACTGCTGCAGTAACGTCTGCTTAAAATTGTCGTCTGCTGTTCTTCTAATAGTTACATAATGATAATTTTGACAGAAAAAGCTTAATGATGGGTGACAAACAGCTTGAACCCAGATCAGACGCCGCGTAACGCGGCGTCTGATCTGGATTCAAGCTGTTTGCAAATGTTTACCAATTTTCCTCCCTATAACGACTCCCTCCGAACAACGCACTCAATGCGTGTTTCCCATTGGGTGTCGTTGTAGAGAGGGAGCGCTGTATATACATGTAGTAAACACGGCAGGCCCTGTTGAGAAGCCACGTAATGTGATATACAGTAGTGATCTAAAGATATTGTAGTGTTAGTCCATTAAGAAAATAGTTCATATAATATAGCAAACAGTGCAAGCTCTGGGTCCAACCTTATAAAGATGTTAAATAGAAAGATAGTTATTAACTACATGTACAGTACTGAACCTTATTAAATTAAATTGATAATCGCAAGCGAATTGCCATCGAATTGCCATCGAATTGCCATCGAATCGCGCGCTTCAAAAAACAAATCCTTCGTTTGAATCTTTTTACGTGAATTTTCCGAAGCGGTTGTGACAAAAATGGAATCGACATAAATAACGAAGGCATATTTGCGAACAGTTGTGAGATTCACCATTCAAGAAAACTTACCCGAGGGTAAAGTCAGTACTTTGAATCGCAAGCGAATTGCCATCGAATTGCAAGCGAATTGCCATCTAATTGCAAGCGAATCGCAAACATTGTTAATTTAATAAGATTCAGTACTGTAGCTCAAATATCAATTTTTCCTCTCTATAACAACTGCCTCCGAATAACTCATGCAATCTGTCCAATTTGGTGTTGCTGTAGACAGGGAGCACTGTAAACTATAGTCGAAATACGGTTTGTAAATTGACTTGACCGTCCATTGACCTATGTGGGAGAGTAAATTCCTTCTAATACTGCAAAAACAGACTAATTATAAATGAAATTCTTATAATGCGGCAACATGGTCATATTTATATTGACCGATTTAAGCGAAGTCAACGACCAAACTGCAAAGAAAACAGTTATCCGCAATATTCTCCTTTTTAAAATAGATCAGTGACAAGTTATATGGTGTCATACAGATATATTTGACTGTGTTTTCATGTTATTTTTTATAAAAGCATGCCAACTATCAAAACATAAACTATTTAATTGTTTTAAGTATATTAAGTGACATGAGGTTATAACTGTTTGCGATTCTAGTGTTACAATAATTGGCCAAGATAATACTTAACGCTTTCACTCTCAATGACGCCTAACGCGGCTTCAGATCATGACCCAATCTGTTTGACACTCGTTTCGAAATTTCGTCAGTCATATTGCCTTAAATCTAACTTAGAAACGTGTCTTGCAGACAACAATACTGAACCAGACGACAATAAAGCGGTGAAGGAGTGAAAATCTCCCGAATAAATTGATCATGATAGGGTTTAGGAAGAATGGAGAACCAAAAGAAAGGTGGTAGTTTAATACAGGTTGAACGTATTAATGAAAACCACCACACGTGGTTTTTAAAGAGTAGTTAACCCTTTCCCTTATAGAAGCGACTTTAAGCGCATTCATTTTAATCATCCGCCAAAGAAATAGTTCCATTTTTATACTGTCATGAATAAGTACTAAATGTATAAGTGATATTTTCTATTCACTAGCAGATAGTAACTTAAAGTAGGCTGAAAGTAAAGCAGAATGTGCCCTAGGGCACATTCTGCTTTACTTTCAACCTGCTTTAATATGTCACATATCTTAACTACTAGAAACAGGCTATTGATTAAAGGGTTAAGAGGTTGGTTCAGAGGCACGTTTACTTTAAAATACATAAACAGTTTCAAAGTAGTAGTATTTAGTAAAAGAGAGGTCTTTTGCAGTCGAAACGATGCATATTTCGAATTGTTTAGTGCACTTTCATCACATTTTCTAAATTGATGGTATTTTTTTATTCCAAATCTAGCAATTCATTTTGCATACAATTACTTAAGTATGTAAGCAGTCGTTACATGACAATTGTCAAGAATACATAATTATAAAAACATAAATTGTCTAAAATAATTCCCAATTTCAAACTAATGTGTTACCCCTACTAAGATATTATTCTATTATTTCTTTACTTATTTCCGTAATACATGCTGTCTTCGCAGTTAAAAGTTTAACATTTCCCTGTGAATTACACCATTTGTATATTTTAAAAGACTACATTTCTACTGTAAACTGGCATTTTACAATTAAACAACCCACATACAGTACCAACTAATATAGAAACATCTAATTGTTGGCGATGACTTGTATTTACTGATATTTTGCAGACTACCGGTAGAACTGTCATTACCTTTGCAAACTGTTCGGATTCTAATGAGACGCCGAGTAACTCGGCGTCTCACCAGAATCCAAACTGTTTGACGCCCTAGTCCGTGCTTTGAACGGGTTTTGTTTAAAATATGTAACAAACTATCGTTTTTTAAGTCGAACGGTTTTTTAACTTTTATATACTCAAATCGTATGAGTGTTTGTTCTCAATTCGTTGTTTTCGAATTGAATTAGTTACTCCTCCGCGTATTTCAACCCACTGTTTTTAATCAAATGCATTTAATTATTAAGGCAAGGAATCAAATAAGCGATTTTCTTGAGTATGGATTCAACTTAAACGCTATATACGCATTATAACCACAGGCGACAAAGGTCGACTTTGCAAGCAGTAACGCTGAACAGAAAGACTTGAAAACGAAATTAGATTAACTCTTTGTAATTTGGACCTGGATTAATTTGATTAGACATGTTTATGAAATGCAGAACATTTTATATACACAATGGAGTCATCTGTGACGTCATACAGTAGATAAGGAGTTACATGTATTCGGTCCTAATTGACGCGTTTATGCTGAAATAAGTATTTTCATGGCAAGCTGTTTAGAGTCAAATCAGACGCCGGGTAATCCAGTGTATGATTAGGCTCCACTCTGTTTGCTACTCAGATTTAAATGAATTTTCAGATATTTGAATTTTAAAATGTAATAAATAAAATTTATGTATGCATTTCGATTACAAATAAACGGGAGACAAGAGCATCCTCTCTACTGAACATAATTCATATTATAATGTTCACTGATTGTAGGTGGGATCGACACGATGTCGTCATTTCATTCTATAATGGGCTTATAACATGCAAGAAACATTTAACCATGGTAATATAATATCTATAACACCCCTGTCTACGTCATTTCTATATTGCCTAGCAAGTGACATTCGCCATTTCGCGAACATATAATTCAATAGAAGTAAATGGGATAAGCATGTTTAAAGTGCAATAATCGCGTGCATAAGGAACTATGATAGCGAGAAATTGTTGCATATATTTTTGACACACATTTAAGCAGTGTATTAGGTACTTTGTTTGAAAGCGAGTGCTGTACCAAAGAAACTTAACGGTAAAACTAACCCAAGGCATATGAGCCGTGCTATGACAAACCAGCCTTATTGCAATGCAACATTGTACAGACCAAGCAACGTTGTTATCCCAGGCTCTGTATCTGAATTTGGTCTACACTGTCAAATACAGTATATAATTATAATACAGCTACGTAAAATCTTTCGATGCATGTCAGTGTCAAACAGTGTATATCAAGCTATTAGAAAGAAACCCTAAATAGTGTAGATCAAGGCCAGCAGACGCGTCAAGACGCGGCGGCTGGCCTTGATCTACACTATTCGGGTTTTCTCATGGCACGGCTAATATATTTAAGAAATAACATGTACTCCTGTTAAGATATGGTTAATTAGATCACTCGGCCTAACTCCTAACTGTGATCTAATGCACGGTAATGTACAACTACGAATTTGTTATTTTAATTCTAACGTGACTTTTATTATAAAAATACTATTTATGTATAACGCGTATGGAGCAAATGGAACAGCGGATGGAAACGCCGCGCGTGTATTTCATTATCGCGGCGTTATATACGTTTCTCGGTATTCTTTTTCTCTATTACGTAGGTTTCGAGACGTGTTAGAATTAAGACTTAACAAATTTTAATTCTAACGCGACTTTAATTGTAACATTACTATTTATGTATTGCGCGTATGGGGTAAATGGAACAGCGAACGGAAACGCCGCGCGTGCAGTTCATTATCGCGACGTAATATACGTTTCTCAGTATTCTTTGTCTATATGCCGTAGGTTTCGAGTCGTGTTAGAATTTTTGTATAAACCACGTCTACCTGTTCTTATTGTTGTCGTCTTCTGCAAAGTGTATGGCAAAAACTCAGATTTAAAAGAAACGTATTGTTTGCGTTCTGTTAAATTGCGTTTGGACGGAAAGAAATTGCGTCTGCTCAATTTTACTAAGACACTAAACTATATATTCAGTATAAATTGTTGTGTACAATAATATGCATTGATAAAGACAAAATGGACTATTGTATCAGCTGCTTAATATGTAAAATGTCCACTTAACTTCTATGTCTTGGGATTTATACGGTTTGAATAACATATGAGTTTTGTTGATAAAGCTGCACGAACTAGAACATAACCAAGAGGCGCCTATGTGTGTACATGCATTAGTACCGGTACGTTCTTTTCTGTTCTGTACAAGCGTGTAACCCTTATCATTTTGAAAATGGAGGAAAATTCATTAATTAGTTCCGCCATCTTGAGCGTATGGTATCAGCATTAAAAGCTGGAATTGTCAATTTGAAGATTCAGGGGTAATTGAGGTCATGCATTATAACCATCAGCATTATATTTTCAGTATTCATTTGATTTTTCATTTTGTATGTGTGAGTTTGAAAGGTTTAGCTTAGCCTTTAAATGATATGACTAACACCACACAATTAAATCTTCATCAAAAAGCACTAATAGATTTTTGTTAAAATATATGCCCGTTTCTGGCAGTTTTGGGCTAATAAGAGAGAGACGGAAGCTGAAACAAATAGCTCTTCCAATGCCCTACCCTGTTTGAAAGAGTCCTCTGGTTCCTTACATGCCAAGTGTATAGCCCAGTGATACATAGGAACTCGATTAAAAAGTCTCATCCAAAAGACTTCACACTAATAGAAGTGCATCAAACAATTTGCAATATTAAACGAACTGAACAAATATAGCTATTTAATGACGTTGCACTAACTAAACCTTTTCTCTTATGTAATGTTTGACTTTGTATGTTGTTTCAGTGGACTGAATATGATACAAAAATTCTGACATTTAGCTACGACTAACACTGATCACTGCGTGCAGATCAATTAGCTTGATGAAGCATATGAAAATTAGTTTGTAATATTGCACATTGTTTATTCCTTGTACCAGACAATCGTTTTCTGAACAAGGCCATGGACATGTTAAACAAAAACTTTAAAATGGCGTACATCACTATTGCAACAAAAGAAATCACAAGCAACACTTAAACAACAAAATAAGAAATAAATAAACAAACGATCAAATATAAAAAATACAAACAAAAACACAACAACAAATAAACAGGCATTGCAACAACAAGATTACAAAATATCGTATATAAAGCAAACCAAACATGTAAAAAAATGCAATTTAAAATATGCATACAAACGAACTTAAGACAAAAACAAACAAAAATGTATAAAGACACAAACAAAACTTAAAAGCAAACAGATAAACATTGCAACTGACACTTATCAACTTCAAAAACATTTTTTTGAGTATGTTTGCAAATTGCAATTCATAAACTCAACCATTTCAAAACCATAAAATTATGCGACAGTAGTATACTTTGCAAACAGTTCGGATCCTGGTCAGACGCCGCGTAACGCGGCGTCTGATCAGGAACCAAACTGTTTGACAATCAGTTGAAAAGGTCGTCGGTCAGTTTGCTTAAATCTAGCTTAAAAACAAAAAGTACAGATCACAGTTTGACAGCAGACAATATAATGCCTGTTAAATGGTAACATCAGACGAAATCAAATAAGCCCGTGGGCCCTGATGTTTTTACGGCTGTTTTAGAGTATCTTGCACACAATAATGATTTGTAGGCATGACTTTAAGCAGGAAAAAGCAAAATAGTTTGCAGTCGATGGGATTCGAAAATTAAAAGAAGAAATTAGCTAGACTATGTTTGGTTTAAACGGTCTAACTAACAAGCTTCATCTGCAAGTTATTTATGCCTCGTTATTTCTGTTCATTCCTAAATCGCACTCTCGTTTCGGTCAGAATTGTGGTATATATGTTTTTACAAAAATAACTTCAAAAGTGTGTCAAGATTTTAAAATACTAGTGATCTGTCGAAACTAGTCCTATATGCCGATACTCAATACTAATCCCTAACCAGCAATTAGAAGTCAGTACCAAAAACAATATGTTTTATTAGGTGATATATCTTAGCAACGGCTAAGTATCGTATTCTCACAATTTGTCAGAATTTAGGCATTAAAGGAATTAATGTTATGGAAATCCTTTTAGACATTCAGATTTCAGGCCATTAGTGCTGTTAAGTCATTTCACAAAATTTCACATTAAGTCATTTTCACAAAATTTAACATTAACCTTTAACTAGTACAGTGAACTTTTATCGTTTACTGGAACATATGTATTATGCGATATTTGTTTTAAACGTTTAAAATTAATGTAGTATGAGAATGGAATTATCGATACGGGTGTCTAACAGTTTGGATACTGATTGGCGTCAGATCTTAATCTGAGATATTTGCATTACTAATATTGTTGCAGTTACATGTAGCAGGAAACTGGTTAATTCTTTCTCAGAAAGATAATGATAAGTAACCCCTTCACTTCGATGACGGTATCAGCTTTAAACAATTGTCGTCTACTTTTTATTTTCAAATTTGAACTTAATGTATTACAATGTAACTTATGAACTATAAAATTGAGTTTCAAACAATTTGGATCCTGATCAGACGCCGCATTATGCGGCGTCTGATCAGGATTCAAAATGTTTGAAAATAATGATTGTCCTCGAGGTGAGACAGTACAGGGTTTAAGCATTAATCTAAAAGAATTTTCAGACCTTTGCATACACGTGTTACTCAAGATCAAACGCCAAAGGTTTCGAACGTGTTGCTTTCTCTCGTAACTCATAAATCCGAAAATAAGAAATGTTCAATTTAAGTTTTAAATCAGACCGACTATATAAATGTATATCTAGTGTTGAACAAGTAAAGATATCAAAGATAAAACATACAAACACATTAAGCCGACAATAAGTATGTAAAAGATTATAAATGATTCTGAAGGCGCTGATACTATCCTAAGGGATTGTACATGAGCTTATGCCGCTGACAGATTGTCTATGTTGTAGATGTGTTGCTCCTTTATAGGACAATTATGCGAAAGGCAAAGGCCTGCCTGAAATACTGTCATTTTGTATCCAAAACCACTGTAAAATATTTAAAGGCATAATACTCCCCAAGTTTATGTTTAAAACGAACAATTTCTTATATGTATTCATTTTCTACGTACTATGTGAAATCGGCTGCAACATGCCTGACATATGCCTCCAATTCATCAAGAATCATACATAATCTGTCGATTTCTTATCGAGATGGATAGCAAAATAAGAGATTTGTTTACATAACAAATCTTCGGACTGGGTCCTAAGTATTGTTGTGTTTTATTAAACTGTCAAAATCTAAATAATTATACGCTGGCTGAACACGCTATATATAGATTCGGTCGATATGGATTGTTTCCGCTACGTGTTACGGGTAGGTCAGGGTTGAAATATGAAGTTCATATTTAGACTAAGATTCTAATACCTATATGTCATCGTGGTCGAGGCAGTACAGTAGTGTTTTACTATGTACACGTATGGCCATGAGTTCGATACCCAGTGGAGGCTTTATTATCTTTATTTTTAATATTGGGTGTATACGAGTATGCAAGAGGGAGAAGCAGAATGGATTGATAATCCTTTTGGAATTGATTTATGTATCATAGTCATTTACGAAGAGTATACCTATACACCTGTAATCAGCAAACAGTAAATACCACGATCAGCTGGTTCCTAAACGAGCCCTTTGATCAGGGATACACTGTAATTTGCCACATTTTAGTTGTCATACATTGACTAGAATTAATTGGAAACTGGAACAGTCCATGAAATGTTTCAATGAAAAATAATTTAAGGCATTTATATCTAGCAGTGAGAGACCACCTCGGGTTACATTTTACATACATTTAAAACTTTCAATAGTTTACAAAGTGTAACGGTTATGTTATCTATGGCACATTTTGCATTATAGATCTCTATGTTGAACAATTCAAGTAAACTAACTCTGAAAACAATAAGAATAATTGTAATAAATAAATTCGACACAGGATGCACAAAATCCGTAACTCCTATCCGTAAACTATACGGAAAGTATATACCGGAGCTAAATATATCCTTCAGTGACGTATTCAAATTTTGACAGGTCAATAAAACCAAACAATATGTTCGGAAGGCCATGTGATCGAAACGTATGTGACGCCATCAGTTTATGTAACAATGTTTACTTATCGTATAATAAAATGAGTATGATATAGCGAACATTAGATATAATGAAACAAACTCAGACGCTCCTTCGGACTTCGTCAGCCGAGTTTCAGTGTATTAGTGTGTCATATCGCCATCATTTTATTTTCTGTAATGGGAAGTCACACAAGTATAATGCTCACGCAAATTGATTATTTGCTAAATCTAATATTGCCCTTTTTTAAATGTTTTAAGGCAATATGTGCTCATGAGATTTACTCATAAGCATACACGTGCACTTAAAGGATCATGTGACGTGCTTAAATTACTGCATTTCTTTCACTACAGAGAAAAATACATTACTGCCTGTTTCACCTTTTCGCAACCGCAATGCAATATGCATATTATGTACAGTGGATAAAAATAGCGGACAATTATTTTGAAATAGCTGGGTTGCAAACAGATTGGAACCTTATCAGACGCTAGTTTCCACGATTACATTTGTAGACTCAGCGTCTTGTCAGAAGCCAAACTGTTGCAAAGCCGACTTGTGTCACTTGTAGGGGTGAAAGAGTTACCACATTTATTTTTGAAAGAATATGTAGTCTTCACCGCTGTACGATATAATTATATGCACTTAGAAATATATGACAATTTACCGCCAAATTGCATCGTCGTTTTAACCTCTGTTTCCTTCATATTGTCGGCTTTAAAACTGTTTCCAAAACTATTGTTTCTAAATGAGATTGAGGGATTTTTGACAACAAAATATCCTAACAAGTGCCAAATAGTGTTGGTCTTAATCAGACGCCGCGTTACGCGACGTCTGATCAGGATCTAAACTGTTTGCAAATAAATACATGTAGTTCAGGGTGTAAAGGGATTAAACAAACCCCAATTTGTGTTCGCTGCCTGTAAAGGTGGATCCGATCATGACTGATAGCTGTATAGATATAGACAGTGCTTAACCCTTTAATTGCTATATTTATAGGATTTTATCCTTCACCGCCTTAATAGGAATATCCTCAACTTCAATATTAATGTCTGCAACAGCGTTTCAAGTTAGAAGCATGGCAGTATGACTTATGTGATTTCAAAACGAGTGTCAAACAAGTTGGATCCTGATCAGACGCCGCGTTACGCGGCGTCTGATCAGGATCCAAACTGTTTGCAATGGCGCATTTTGGCGATATTGGTAGTGAAAGGGGGTTATACATACTATCATAAACATCACTTTCCCGACATATGTTTGTTCAACAGAGTCTATGCATGTTATAGTTTGTTTGAAATTCTCATATTTTGTTTACAGAGCGTGATAACATTCAAAATAAGACCGTTTGCTAACCGCCCGACCTAATGAAACAAGACGCATTCTCAGCCATGTTTCAAGGTCAAACACGGTAGTATTTTCCCTTTTCAACAAACACTCATACATGTGTTGCGATGCTATCAAGTCATCACAATGAATTTCATACACATTTATTTACCATTTTACTGACATTTCCTTTCCGTTTCTAAGAATTTACAAGCAGTTTGCGGTGCAATCAAGTATTCAAAATTACTTTTTACAATTTACTTCATTCTACGATTATCGATATTTCCTTCACTATAAACACATGTCATGACATGAGAAACCAGACTTGTCGCTTTGTGAATCAATGAATACCAATATTTTTTTCATCATCTCAGTCTAGGTCAAAGTCTACTGTAGCTAACAGGTAAGGCCACTTGTCAGTGTCAAACATTGTAGACTCCGATTAGAGATATTGCGGCTGGTTTGGATCTGCACTGTTCGCTTTTTCGTAATGTAGTTTATATCGTTTAAAAATGCATTGTCTGTAAACGGTTTGTCAATCTCTGACAATCCTGTTTTGTCAAGTACAGAACATTTCATAATTATAATGATCAAACGTAATCTTTGTAATTTCTCTACGTTATTGCTGTGTGCAAATTCTGTCATCTTCATTGATTCTCAAAAATGATTTATATGCATTTTCCTTTAGATAAATACCATCAGAGTGTAAAACAGTTTGGATCAAGATGAGACGCCGAGTTACTCGGCGTCTCATCTTGATCCAAACTGTTTGCAACTAGTGTCGCAATTCCGCCAATAGCGTTGTAGAGTGTTAGTCTCTAAATATTCTTATGTTTGACAGCGAGGGCTCTAAGTGAAATATGCGCTGCCATAAATAACACTAAACACTAAACAAACGTTCGCAAACATATATCTCTGCATTTCCCAAACTGTTTACACTAACTAGTGTCCCTATTTCTCCTATAGCGGCGTGCACTCGGTAAACTTTCTAAATATTCTTCTGTTTTACAGCGAGGGCTCTAAGCGAAATATGCGCTGCAATTAATATCAGTAAACAAACGTTCGCGTACATCTATCTCTGCATTTCCCAAACTGTTTACATAAATAGCGGGCATTAGTATTGCAAAGAGACGATGAAGGTGAAAAGTTCAGCCTATTCTATTAAAATATTACAGTAAAGAAGTTGATATTTTCCCAATATAAGCATTTATGCCAAAACAAGTATGTTCGTTGCAAACAGTTTGAAGCCAGATCAGACGCCGGGTAACCCGGCGTCTGATCAGGCTTCAAACTGTTTGCCACTCAGACTAAAATGATTCTGTAGAAAATTCTAAATATTAATATTTTCAACATCTTATTGTGATCGGTGTGCGTTTCGTTTGCGTTTAAACGGAGAAGAATAGCGTGTTTGCGACTGAATAACAACAGAATCATGTTCACTCAATCAGATGCGGAAGATTTGATGCGAATGCATTTCTGTCTTTCTCTGACAGACCGTGCAGTTGAAGACAAATTATAATTATTTATACAGACTCGAATTCCGCCTACTTCAGATCCCCGCCTTATAGACTTATCTACAGTTGAGTTATACTTTCTCGTTCAAACGCAAACGAAACGCAAACGCAATGCATTAAAATGGGTAAAATGACAACTTTTTGACAATTTTGACGACTCATTTAAACTGAGTGCAAAACAGTTTGGAGCCTGATCAGACTCATGGTTACCCAGCGTCTGATCTTGCTCCAAAATGTTCGCAATTGGAATAATAGTTTTAGCGTAAACGCGTTTATTGGGAAAGAATAACACATTCTCCACTGTAATCGTTCATCCTTTCAGTCCTGAATATCTCTTGAAAGTATTTAGACCTTTCATGATCAAATTTATCGTGAGGTTTTTACCCCTTCACCGCCATATTGTCATCTGCGTCAGTATCGTTGTCTGCAATATCGTCTCAAAATAATATTTAAGGCGATATAACTGGCGTTATTTCAAAACAAGTGGCAAACAGTTTTGATCCTGATCAGACACCGCTTTACTTGTAACAAACTATAGGGTAATGGGTTACATGTAAACCCCCACATGAAAACCCATCTTCGTCAACGTCAACGTTCGGTCCTATAATATCTATTCCTACAATTGCTTAAAAATTCATTTTAAATGTGGTTTATTAGAGAAATAGTATCAACTATTTGCTGTTTAACCCTCTACCCCATAGCCTGTTTTTTTGTTATGAAAACAAGCGACCACTTAAAGCAGGTTGGAAGTAAAGCAGAATGCGCCTTATGGCGCATTCTGCTTTCTTTTCAGCCTGTTTTAAGCTTTCATCTGCTAGAATATAGAAACTTGTTCTTATATTACATATTCCTGACTGATTAAATTGGATCTATTTTCTTAAGAGGAGGAATATTTAAAATGTGACATTAGGCGCGTCTATTGGGGAAAGGGTTAAACATTCTGTAACGCAGTTGCAATGCAAGTCAAAGATATGTTATTCGGCGTCTGATCAGCTTCCAAACTATTTGACACTGAGAATACAGAAATCAATAGATTGATATAAAAAAGTTGTCTTTTATGCTAAACATTGGATGCCGTTTGCGTTTTAAGTTTCGTTTAAACGGCAAAGAATAAATGCTTCTTACTGTAAGTTATATTGTGGTATTCGATGGAGGTGCAAGTCGGGCGTTTTCATATTTTTCTGTAGAATAAAGACCTTAGACCTCGGTCGCCAAATCCGCCGGGAAAACATTTCACTGGATATCAAGGGGCAACTACAGTGCTCCCTCTCTACAACAACACGCGGCGTCTGATCAGGATCCAAACTGTTTGAAAAAAACTATTGTACTCGGAGTAAGGCAGTGAAGGGGTTAAACGGCAAAGAATAAATGTTTCTTATCTGTAAATTATATTTTGGTACAGTGGATAATCTGTTATTCTTTCCCGTTTAAACGCAAACGTACGCAAACGCAAAGCGCTAAAACGTAGAAAGAACAACTTTTGACAATTCTGATATTTCATGTTTATCTTGGTGGCAACCAGTTTGGAGCCAGATCAGACGCCGGGTTACCTGGCGTCTGAACTGGCTCCAAACTGTTTGTAAAAGAAAAAATAGTTTTAGCGTAAACGCGTTTATCGGGAAAGAATAACAGATTCTCCACTGTATTGTATGGAGGTGCAAGTCGGGCGTTTTCATACTTTTCTGTAGAGTAAAGACCTTAGACTTCGGTCGCCAAATCCGCCGGGAAAACACGTTGCTTGCTAGCAAGGGCAAGGGCAACTGTCTCATTTCGATTTTGTTACAGTGGAGAATCTGTTATTCTTTCCCAATAAACGCGTTTACGCTAAAACTATTATTTTCACTGCAAACAGATTGGAGCCAGATCAGACGCCGGGTAACCCGGCGTCTGATCAGGCTCTAAACTGTTTGCCACCAAGATAAAGATGAATTTTCAGAATTGTCCAAAAGTTGTACTTTTCTACGTTTTAGTGTTTTGCGTTTGCGTACGTTTGCGTTTAAACGGGAAAGAATAACAGATTCTCCACTTTAGAAATGGATGACGGATAAAAGGCGAACGTTAACTTTAAGCAGACGAAATGGCAGCAGTGAAAAGGTAAGACAGAATTGTCTGATTTTGGTAACAGCGACAAGCATTGTTGTAAGATGGGAATCGTTGTTCGGAGAACGCTGTCTTTATAGTTTAGTTTGTAGGTCGACTTACGGCAGATCTCGACTTGAAGTAGAGTGAAAGTTGAGCCAATTGAGCAGGTTGAACGTAAAGTTGAATGCCACCGGATGATTACATGTAGTATAACTCGAATGCTCCAAAAGGTGGCACTCCACCAAATCACAAGTAAACATAATAGAATGGCAGTCCTCTAATACACAGGAAAACCATATTGCATGCATACTGTTTCTGAGCCATGGTTAGGGGGCAGTACACAATAAGGTAGGGAAATATTCGAATTGGCCCCGGTCAAATTCCTTAATTTTAGGTATGGGAAGAATTCTAGTGTACTGTGAGCCTTTAAAATGATTTAATTGTATTATAATGTGGTTGAACAGCACTAAAGCACTTGAAATATGACCAAGGTCATGACCTTTGCTGCTCCTGCATATGCCACTGAGTGTTAGATGCGAAACTGGGGGTCTGTGTATTTTTGTAGCTTTTTTATGGGTAGGGTAAAAAAAGCTGAAATTGTGAAAAGGGTAGAAGGTAACCGTCTTGTTTTGTCTAAATCATCCAGCTGGACTTAGTTTGTATATGTGAAAAATAATTTTCCCAATGTGATATTATGAGCGCGAACAGTTCACAAAAAATCTTGAAACGGCACGATTTGAACATTTTTTTCAAAATTTTCCGCACTTAAAACTGATATTCAACTGGCCACACTGTAGCCTGAATATATGTTTACAAGGTCAGTTTTGGGTGTTTTGCCATGCCTGTGGATATATATCATTGAGTTAATGGGCTTTTTATTTGAGGCTGGAGATAAAATCCAAAAATAAGATGGAATCTGTGATGTGGCCCCTCAATTGGACTGATTTTGTTCTCTTACTGTGTACTGCCCCCTTAAAGTATTTTGCTGTCAAGGGATACAACTTTGTTTCTGTTGTGTCTTGCTAGTATGTAATTCTTACCTCCCGTCCTAGAAACTACAACTACTATAACAGGAGAAATCGTGCATGCCCTGAAGCGTAACAAATGTACGTTCATTGATTCAGATTTTATTAAACAGCCTAATCGTTTTAACCCTTCAATGCCATTTGCGATTTAAGTCGACTTTTTAACAATTTGGATCCGACGGTTAAATTTGAAGGTGAAATGGATAAATAACTGACAATGCTATGAATGAATGTATGCATGATGCCTGCATACAATGTTAACCATATCCTGTCGATCTCTTATGATACATGTACCAACTGATGATGTCGGATGGAGAAGTGTGCCGGTTAAAGCAGGTTAAAGATATACAGCCGAACTTTGATATTCCATACTCGCTTAACCTTTTCATGATCAAGTTATTCGGGAGAGTTTTACCCCTTCACCGCTTTATTGTCGTCTGCTTCATTATTGTTGTCTGTAAGACGCGTGTCAAAGATAGATTGTCAAAGTTATGTGACATAGTAAACATCGATAAGAATGTCAAACAGCTTGGGTCCTTATCAGACGCCGCGTTACACGCATTGCCATGTTTTAACTTTATAAAACGGGTATGTTCCAATCAAGCGAGCTTGAGATATTGAAATTTATTACATGAAATATGGGTTAGCTGGACTTACACGTGTTCGAGGTAGCCAAGTTTGACTACATATGGCTTCCGACATTTGGGTCCGAAAATAATTGTCAGATAAAGCATGTTCTTGGATTAACCAGGTGTCAGATGAGCTAGGTTATACTTCATATGTAACAGTTTGGATCCAGGTCGGACCCGGAATCAATCAAGATCCAGTGTGTTTGACACCCTATTTTAGAGTTCTTGCATTCATAATTAATAAACAGTTGTAGTTCTTGCAGTCGACAAAATCAATCAGATAACAGGAAAACAGTTTATTGTACTGAAGCTTAAATTATTTATTAAGGAATTCGATTGATTGATCATAGCAGGCGGTAAGGATAGTACTCGTAGTGTATTATAATGTATCTTAAATTCTATATTTAGGATCCCGATTGGTTGATATTTAAGGTTGATGACACCTAATGATGTTGATGACACCTACGTACAGAGATCGGCCATTCTCGTCAACTGACGGTCCATTCCGAACTATGTTTTAGCATGGTTCGGAACAACCGACAGTTGACGAGAATAGCCGATCGCTCTCTGTAGAGTACGGATATTAACGGACATTGGCTCGATCTCATTAGAGGTCGTTTACCTGAAGTAAAAGAAACAGACGAATGTTAAAGAATGTTATTTGAACTGGCACCGAGTTATTCGGTTTAATGTATTGAATGTGTTATATTGTTGCTTTAAACACGGAATTTTACAAAAATTCACATTAATATACATTAAACGTGCTTAAACCCATTACCCGACAGCCTGTTTCTATTTATGAAGATTGTAACCACTTAAAGCAGGTTGAAAGTAAATTAGAATGCGCCTTTAGGCGCATTCTGATATACTTTCAGTATGCTTTAAGCTACTACATGTAATTGCTAGAGTAAAAAAATATATATCCTATATTTCACAGTAGTAATTGTATAGAGTGGAACAATTTTCTTCAGTGGAGGAATAGATTAAAGGCGTAAAATGTGTATTAAGGGAAAGGGATCAACACTTAGCCATCGACTAAACACAATTTAAGCAGACGTTGTGTTTTATTCTTATACAAATATTGCAAAATGACAAACAATGCAGACCCTGAAATAGAAAATTAGGTGTGTGTCTATGCAGTTTACTGTTTAATGTGTGTACTTGTTAATACACAAAATTAATGCAGAAAGCTCCGTTATATACTCAGTCAAAAAAGAAAGTACAAACTTTTGTATTCTAAATTATCAGCGTCTCATATATAAACTGTATTTAAATGTTGGTTTTAAAAAATGACAGACAACCTGTAATAATTGTGGCTAAAAGCCGGCTCATTGTATTGAATATAAAAGGTCAATAGATATTTTTTCTTAGAACTGTTTTCAATAAAAGAGAAAGAAGTGTGCTTATGTTCAGCAGCTAGAACGTTTGCTTAAACAAAACAAAACCACACCAGACTGTTATTCCTTACAAAATGTGCCGGTTTATTAAGACTAGAAAGTCTTATAATATCAAATTGCCCCCCCCCCCCCCCCCCCCCGTCTTTGATTTGAAGTTTAGCCTGAATGTTTTTACTGCAATACATTGGTGAACGTATGAGCCTTCAAATCGAAAACAAAACTAAAGGTGCTTTATAAGACAGTGGGCTTTACAACTTACTTAATATAAAGTAAATGTAATACATGGATATTTTCTTTTTTGGCTGATTATATTTTCTGCATTACCTATTTTTTGCATTAAGCTATCAACTGTCTTATAATCAGCAATTATGGATGTTTTTACTTATACAGAGGAGAAGACGTTATCCTTTCTCGTCAGAACGAAACTAAATGCAAACGCATTGCAATGAAATGTAGAAAACTTCACTTGTTAACAGTTTTACGATTTGTTTTAATTTGAGTGGCAAACAGTTTTGAGCCTGATCAGATGCCGGGTAACCCCGGCGTCTGATCTGGCTCCAATCTGCTTGCAACGGACATAGTAAAGTGTAGAATAAATGCGTTTATAGGGAAAGAAAAACATCTTCCTATCTGTAATAATAATGGCTAAATAATATGATCCACTGACACGTTCGACATTTAGTAGTGATAATATGTCAATATACATCGAATGTCCACATCACCTGGCGTAAGGATCTCTAACCTTATGCACGCTAGAGACGAAATCTGTGACAACTATTGCAAACAGGTAGGATCCAGACGAGACGCCGAGTAGCTCGGCGTCTCATCTGGGCCCGAACAGTTTGACTCCCCGTTAAATTTTCTTGGAAAATCTAAAATTGTGTCATTATAGCAGGTTTTCCTGGAGACCTAATCGTATGTATATATACTTAGAAGTATGTTCCTCAAAACAAGCAAGCATCAGTGGAACAAGAGCTATAGCTAAAATGACAAACTTCATTATAGCAGAAGTTATCTGCTGTCAAATAAAAGTGTAGAAAGGGGGAATAGCTCTCGCAGTATCGATTCAAGATTTATGACCCTTGTGCAATACACTTCCACTTGTGAAGCTCTTTCCATAAAGGAAGTTTCATTAGAATAGGAGTTATCAAGCGTGACTCAAACTGCATGACGCACGCGTAAAGACAGACAGACAGACACCGGAAAATGACGCCCAAATGTCACCTCTTCGTATACAGCAGATGACACAAAAATGGCTACATGTACGTGAACCGGCGTTTGGTCTCATTCCACACGGCTTGCAATGGAAATAATTGTTTTATCATAAACGCGTTTATTTGGGAGAGAATAGCGTCTTCCCCTGTGTTTTTAAAAGTATCATTTGACATTTGAAATGCGTTATCATTATTCTGTCTTGAATTGATAGAGATTTTGGAATTGTTTTTACATTCTGACCATTGGCTAATTAAAGCAGGCTGAAAAGTAAAGGTGTCTGCTTTACTTTCAATCTACTTTAAGTATCCACCTGGTCACGGCACAGGAGGAAATGACAAAGGAATAGGACAAAATGTTAATTAATCTGTTTGCGTTGAAGACATACGGTGGCCTGTTACTAACTTCCTTAACCCATTTTATAATGAAGTTTTCACATGGACTACACCACCTGTTGACAAAATTAATTACCAGTTGTGTTAATGTTTACAGCTGTTATTAGATAATATTTCAGACAAGTAAAAATGCACGTGTAAAACAAATAGTGTAGATCCTTACGGAGCCCGCTGAACAGGATATGCACTGTTTGCAAAAATAGATATAAATGTTTACTAGTTGGGCTAAGGTTATAGCAATTTTGTATTAACTTTGCGGTATAATTCATATACAGAGCATGCGGATGTACAGTGGAGAAGGACCTGGTGTTAATATTTTCCGTTTAACCCATTAACCCATAAATACGTCTTTTTACACCTTTAATTTATTTCTCCACTGAGGAAAATAGTTCCAATTTATACAGTTATGAATATGTAAGATAAGAATTATTTTCTATATTCTAGCAGCTGATAGCTTAAAGCAGGCTGAAAGTAAAACCAGAAACGGGCTATGGGGTAATGGGTTAACCCTTTACCCAATAAGCTGTTTTTAACATTAAAGACAGGTGATCACTTAAATCAGGTTGAAAGTAAAGCAGAATGTGCCTTAAGGCACATTCTGCTTTACTTTCAGCCTGATTTAAACTAACATCTGCTAGGCTATATAAAAATATTTGTTATGGTAAATGTTCATGAGGGTATAAACTGGAACTATTTTCTTCAGCGGAGGAATAAATTAAATACGCTAAAAGTCGCTTCTATTGGGGAAAGGGTTAAACGCAAACAAAACACAAACAACATGCCAAAACAGTAAGATCATGCCAATTGTTTTTAGAAATGTGTATATATTTTTAAACTGAGTGTCATACAGTTTTGAACCTGAAAAGATGCGGGGTACCGGTCATTTGATCTGGCTCCAAACTGATTGCAAAGGATATAATTACCCGGCATCTGATCTGAATGGTTTCAAATTGTTTTGCATTGAATACAATGGCTTTATAGAATTTACACCTTTATTGGGAAAGAATAACATATTTCCCACTGTATATATACAGTGGAGAAAACGTTATTCTTTCCCGTTTAAATGCAAACGAAACGCAAACGCAAAACACTTAACTATTGAAAATGGCATCTTTTTAAAATTTCCAAGTATCTATTTTAATCTGGGTACCAAACAGTTTTGAGCCTGATCAGACGCCGGGTTACCCGGCGTCTGATCTGGCTCTAAACTGTTTGCATAGGAAATAATAGTTTTAGCGTAAACACCTTTATTGGGGAAAAATAACATCTTCCCCGCTGTATATATACACGTACATGTATAAGAGCGTGGCTGTAGATTATTTATCGATATTGTATGACATTACCGTGTTAAACAGGGTATAACTATGTTTCAAATTATCTAAGTTTTTGCACCATAAATTCATATGCTCTGTTAATATATCTTTTTGCATAAGTGACAAAACACTTTTTGCCGATACGTATTAGACTAAGGTGTGGTTTAAATGGGATAAAACATTTAACGAGAAGACAGGTAAGTTCAATTTTATTTTTATTTTGCGAATATTTCAAGGTAGATGGATTAACAGTCTTAAGCTATTCAACCCTAGTGACGACAAAAATCGTCCTTTAAAACAGTGCTCTTAGCCACTTCACTGCCATGACGTCATCAATTTTAAAATAATTGTCGTCTGCTGTATTTTCTCAAATTTCAAGTTTAGATATTTTGACTGAAGAAATAATGAACTGAGTGTCAAACAGTTTGGTTCCTGATCAGACGCCGCGTAACGCGGCGTCCGATCAGGATCCACACTGTTTGCAAATAACCGTTGCACTGGGGTAAGGCATTGGTAAGGCCCTCTTTAGGACTGCACTGTTTGACATTTTAACAACAAACGCGTATTGTTAAAATGATCCCTAGATATAGTCAAAAATGGACTAGTATTTACTAGAAGCTTCTACTGAAGTTTCCGAGGTGAACGAGTGAAGAACAGATGAAAGTTTGGTGCAGGATAGAACATATTAATACAAAACAGAGTATCCTCTGCTACTTCTACTACTACTACTACTACTACTACTACTACTACTACTACTACTACTACTACTACTACTGAACCTGTAAAACAAGGTGCTTAATGATATTAGATCTAATAATGATACTACTACTACTACTACTACTACTACTACTACTACTACAACAACAAAAACAACAAAAAACAACAAAAACAACAACAGCTACTACTACTACTACTACTACAACTACTACTACTACTACTACTACTACTACTACTACTACTACTACTACAACAAAAACAACAAAAACAACAAAAACAACAACAGCTACTACTACTACTACTACTACAACTACTACTTCTACTAATACTTCTTCTACATGTTATACTTCTACTAATACTACTACATGTATTACTTCTACTAATACTACTCATACTATAAATACTACTACTGCTACTAATAATAAAAGTGCGTATTGTTTATGTGGATTACATATTTAGTAACAACCAATGTTCAATATGATCCACACACAGCATTAACAGATATACAAGAAGAAGGATTCGATTCTGCTGAGGTTTAGCTACGATAGTTAAAGAATCCGATCGACAAAGGTTAATTAAATATTTATGACCAAGTATAGATTCTGTTTGTGAATACAATTAGAAAAGACGTTAGCATTTCCCAATAAACGTGTTTGTATACTAGCAGGGCTCCAGATAAGAGGGAGTGAACTGAACAAATCCAACATTTTCTCACTCATTTCAGTACCAAACCCTATGCTGTCACTACTCATAAGAATCGTCTCAAGGAGACGATTCTAATGAGTAGTGACACCATATGGTTTAATGCAGAAAATAAAGATTTTAAATTTTGAAATACTCCCTTTATCTGGAGTTCTGATACTAGTCAATAATGGCATCTACATGTAAATGTACATCTGAGTCCCGTTTCATTTAACTTCGTATGACAAAAACGGTCGTAAGTCAAAACTTTAAAATACATTTCATTTCTGATTTCTGTATCTAATCCTGTCTTGTAACATCTCTTTGGGATTTTCAAGATCATAAAACAAGATTAGCTGGAGAAATGAATAATAATTGAGACTTTTATAATCTGACCTACGACAATATGTGTCGTACATGTACGCAGTTGTATGAAACGGGCCCCTGATTAGTAACCTGAGTAACCGAGTGGCTTGGATTCTGATCTGGATCGAAACAGCTACGCTTCAACATGTTCCAAGCCAAAACACTTACCAATAAACATGTATGTGCTTAATTAATAATGACCACCACAAACTGTAACTCGGCGTCTAATCTTGATTCGAAAATGTTTAAAATACGCGATATCGTTTTTGCAAGCTAGTTTTTGTTTTCACTTTATGTATTACGTTTTAGTTAAATCTCCGTTATATGACGTCATGAAGTTTAAACAAATGCCGTCTGTTTTTATTGTAAAATTTGAAATTTAGGTATTTTGACCGTTGAGAAATATTCAAATGAGTGTCATCCAGTTTGGATCCTGATCGCGGGTATATGGCAGTTAAGGGGTTGGCGCCATTATTAGCACTTTTATTCAATAATCTCGGTGTACCAAGACCTTACAGAATGTCAGCAAATATTTGATATGTGCAAAGTAAACATAATTAATGCAATTGCTTATTTTCTGTTTACAAATATAGAGCATGAGAGAGATACAATTAACAAGAAGTGTTACTTTTCCTAATTAGATTTGAACAATTAATCAATATTTTTTATTTGTTCGATTGATCCTGATTAGATGTAACCCTTTACCTCATAACCTGTTTCTTGATTTGAAGGTAGGCGATCACTTAAAGCAGATTGAAATTAAAGCAGAATGCGCCCTAAGGCGCATTCTGCTTTAATTTCAACCTACTTTAAATCACTATTTGCTTGAATATACTTAATATTTTAAAGTGTTCATGTATAATCTTGAACTATTATCTTTGGCGGAGGGATAAATTACAATGCGTTAAAAGGCGCTTCTATCAGGTAAAAGGTTAAATGTTGTGTGCTCTTGCAGGATTCCTCCATCCCAACAACGGATTCCACCTTACAACGACCCTTGCCACATTTCCCTAAACAGGACAATTATGTCTAACGCTTTTACTGTTGCAATATCGTCACCTGCATTTTCTCAAAGCTACATATAAGTGGACATTTTTTGATAGAATAGATATAATGACGAGTGACAAACAGCTTGAATCTAGACCAGACGCCGCGTCACGCAGCGTCTAATCTGGATTCAATCTGTCTGCAAATGTAAACCAAGTCGTAACGTTCCTTCCCTATTACGACTCCCTCAGAACAACACATACAATCTGTGTGTCCAATTAAGAGAGGGAGCACTGTATATATCTTCTCCCGTTACACTTTGAAACAATCGCAAACAAAATGTAATTAAATGTTGAAAATGACTAGTTTTTGTTGTTGTTGTTGTTATTGTTAGTGTTGATGACTTATTTAAATGTGATTGGCAAACAGTTTGGAGCCAGATCAGACGCCGGGTTACACGGCGTCTGATCTGGCTCCAAATTGTTTGCAGTGGAAATGATAGTTTTAGCATGAACGCGTTTATTAGAAAAGAATAACAACTTCTCTCCTGTAGCATTTAGCACACTGAACAATTTCAACATTTTATCCTGTATGTTTCAACTAAAGACACTCTATGTTGTTACTACAGCGCTCCCTCTCTGCAACAGTCCTCCCAACAACGATTCCCTCCTTACAACGACTATTGTCTCTCGTCCCGAAACAAGACATATCGGATCTGTCATGAGTCGATGTTTAAGACAAGCTGATCTCAAACGAGTCTGGAATTGAAATGTTATTAAGCGAGCATTTTAGAAGAGTTTGAGATCAACTTGTCTAAACATCGACGAGTGACAGATTCTTTTTCTCACATTACCAACGATAAGGCTATTTTAAAGTAATATGCATTTTGGAACCCCGGTGTGTCAAAACGTCGTTATAAATAGTGACGTTATAGTGACGTCATCAAAGTGATCTTACACATGTTGGAGATAAGGATATTTGTCATCGTTGTTCGCTATGGAAAACAGGGGTAGTTATGTGAGAAAATTATTTCTAACCATTTCACTGCTACAGTAACGTCTGCTTCAAATTGTCGTCTGCTGTTCTTCTACAAGTCACATAATGGACATTTTGACAGAAAAAGCGTAATGACGAGTGACAAACAGCTTGGATCCAGATCAGACGCCGCGTAGCGCGGCGTCTGATCTGGATTCAAGCTGTTTGTAAAGTTAAGCCAATTTCCCTCCCTGTAACGACTCCCTACGAACAACGCACACATTTTTTGTCTCCCATTGGTTGTCGTTGTAGAGAGAGAGCGCTGTATTAATTATTACTCGTCCCTTCTAGACAATTTTAACAAGTGCTTACACCATAGGTAGGGATGGGTATTGCCAAAACTTTTGTATCGCAATATATTACGGTACTCCATCACTGTATCGCAGTATGTATTGCAATATATTGCATGTTATAAAAGTGAACGCAAACGATGTATCTGGGCGAATATGTTCAGACTCAGAAAATGTTCTTACCGATTTTGTTTTAAATTAAGAAATCGTTTCTGAAATGACCGACACACATAAGTATTTAATACCCTTCATTCAGATACATGTATGTTAGCTTTTTAATTGATAAAGATAATAAGGGAGGAATCCCGTTCTCCGCAAAATGGCTTATTTAATTCTAACAATTCAAATTTGCCAATATTGAAAAACAAACCCGTTCTATGAACCTCAGAACTGAACTGCATTTTCAGAATAAAATGCAATATATTGGAAAACCGGTTTTATTGCAAATCCCTAATCATAGGGTTCAAGTTGGTTTAGACTTCAAGAACATGTCATTCTTTGATATTCCGTATTATCTTTCACTTGTGTATGTATATTAATTGATGTGTTTACTGTTCATAATTATAACTTGTGAAGCAAAGCGGGCATATCCTTGAGTTGATTTGAGTTCGAAATAATACTGTTATTATTTAAAATACTTGGGGCTCAGAAATTGTTTTCAAACAACGTTCGTTGCGTGCATGATATAGGAAAAAGTTGACATGTATTTCTCTAGCGTATTGATTTTAAAACATTTCAATACCATAATGACGTAACAGTGACGTAATAACCAAAGCACTGTCACATTACCGTCTGCTCAAAACTTTCGTCTGCTTTTGTTATGAAATTTGACGTTCAATAATTTTTTACATGAATAAATATTAATTTGAGTGTCAAACAGATTGGATCCGGATCAGACGCCGCGTGACGCGGCGTCTGATCTGGATCCAAACTGTTTGCAAATGTTAAGAGTGTTCGATTCTAACATTGAAGGGTTTAAAAAAATCGTTGACACATTTATTTGATGTGCATACACTCTGATGGTCTGTCGTGATTAAAATTTAACAAGCTTGGAAATTGTATGATGACCTTTTTGATCAGAGAAGCTTTTATCGTTTTATTTTACTACCCAATTAACACATCATATTCTATTGAACCGTTTTAAACTTTTATTTCATCCGTTACACGGCACAATCAAACCATTTATACAGAATATAAATATGTATCATAAGAACTAATTTCTAAGCTGAAGGTAGCTTAGGTAGGCTGAAAGTAAAGCAGAATGCGAATGAAGGCGCATCCTGTTTTACATCTTCTTTTAACCTGCTTTAAGTGTTCACCTGCCTTTAAACATAGAAACAGGTTATGGAGTAAAGGGTAAAACAGATTTTCACTTGGCAACTAAGAGACAAAAAGCACAAAGTAAGTCGGCCTTCAATCTGTACCCAGTGGACTTACAAATGACATTCAAATTTCAAGTCATGGCCTTGGGTTTCATTGCACAATTAATCACTTCGCTGCTGAAATATCGTCTGTTTTGAAGCTGTCGTATGTTTTATTTTCCGTCTGCATTTGATTTATCAAAACTGCCTTTTTAGGAGACAAATATGGTCACAGTATAAGGTGTACTTGGTTTAAACATTTTGTTGTGAGTTTTTTGTTAACACCTTCCTCACCGTATTGTCGTCTGCTTTAGTATTGTTGTCTGCAATATCGTTTCAAAGTTAGGTTTCAGGCAGTATGACTGACTAAATGTCGAAACAGGATCCAAACTGATTGCTTTCTTGACGCCATTGAAAGTGAAATGGTTAAGTGATTATCGATATTTACCTGTTACTTTGCATATTGTTTTACGACTGGATGGTTATACCAAGGGGGCATAAAATTCGATCTTAATCTGTATTTATAAAAATACATTCAGCTGTAAAGATTAGAAGGATAGTCCGTACTGAAGACATGAATTTACATAAAGATACAGGAACAGGTAAGGGCTTTTTACAGCGGAGAAAACGTTATTCTTTCCCAATAAACGCATAATTTACGCTAAATCAATTATTTCTAATTTCTATTGCAAACAGTTTGGAGCCAGATCAGACGCCGGGTAACCCGGCGTCTGATCCGGCTCCGAACTGTTTGCCGCTCATTTTTAAATGAGTATTATAAACGTTCAAAACTTTGGTATTTTCTCCATTTTATTGTATTGCTTTTGCGTTTCGTTTGCGTTTAAACGGGAAAGAATGACGTCTTCTCAACTGTAACTGCCTTATGGCCTATTTATGTTAATCAGGGTTAACCTGTTCAAAACACTGGGCGCCGGTTGGGTACCGTGTTAAGGGCATATTTATACTATTTTGTAACGTGTATAATTATGTTTTGCCGAAGAAGGTCACGCGCTATTCCGTTTATGAAAACATGTAGTTGATACATAGAGGTCGATCATACTTGTTGAATCTACTAGGAACATGGCGTTCATAGAAAGATAATAGCTGATGCAGGACAAAGGTATCGCATAACAAGAATTAATTGTGCTTTCAACCCATATATGCCAAATGAAGTATTACATGCTTACAGTATAATTATATTTTGGGTGCTTGGTCTATAGTTGTTTAATAAGCATTTTGAAATTAACAATTCATGTTTCCAATTTAGTTTAGTCGATGTTTGACTATTTAAGATTAATTATTTACATTATACTTTTAAAAAATGCAAAAGGGCACATAGTTAAAATCCTCAACAATTGGCTCCGCTATACTTCCATCCTGAGTTATGATAAATATCTGTCGAAAGTCATCAATTAATTGTTCCAGTGGCTTGACCATGATACTAAACCCTATTTTGGTCAGCACCGAAAACAAATGCAACACTAAAACAAAACCTCAGCATCAGGTCTAGGACGTTAGTAAGCGTATAATTTGGGTAAGGGTTTAAATTTTTAACTTTATTTATTTTACATCGATTATGAAACAAGTGCTAATAATCAGCTTAGGCAAATCACTATCGATGGCGCTGATGGTGATGTATTTGGTCAGTTCGGTAAGGGAAACCGGAGAACCCGGGGAAACCCTACGTGTTCGGAATAGCGACCAATGTACGCTTTCACATACTGTCCCGACCCGGGATCGAACTCTGGACACATTGGTGAGAAGCGGGTGTGCTACCCTAAGCTAAGGGTTACAGTACTGAATCTTATTAAATTAACAATGTTTGCGATTCGCTTGCAATTAGATGGCAATTCGCTTGCAATTCGATGGCAATTCGCTTGCGATTCAAAGTACTGACTTTACCCTCGGGTAAGTTTTCTTGAATGGTGAATCTCACAACTGTTCGCAAATATGCCTTCGTTATTTATGTCGATTCCATTTTTGTCACAACCGCTTCGGAAAATTCACGTAAAAAGATTCAAACGAAGGATTTGTTTTTTGAAGCGCGCGATTCGATGGCAATTCGATGGCAATTCGATGGCAATTCGCTTGCGATTATCAATTTAATTTAATAAGGTTCAGTACTGTAGGGTTAGATAAGGTTTAACGCTTTCACGATCAAACTTATTTGAGTTTCACCCCTTCATCGCCATTTTGTCGTCTGCTTCAGTATTGCTGTCTGCAATATCGGTTCAAAATTAGATTTAAGGCAGTTTAACTGACGTAATTGCAAAACAAGTGGCAAACACTTTTGATCCTGATCAGACGCCGCGTTACGCGGCGTCTGATCAGGATCAAAACTGTTTGCAAATATGCTTTATGACGCCATTAAACGTGAAAAGGTAAGGTTTAATGCGCGGATCAATTATGAAAGTCTTCCCGTCAAACTTTCCGAGAAAGAGGAACCATCATAATTGAGGAAGTCATGTGTCCTATAAATTCTCTTATCACGTGATTCAATCGTGCATTTTCAGTATCACGCTACACATGTATTGAACCCCATCACTGCCTCAACTCAACTCAACTCAATTTTGTTTCGGCTTTGGTTCACAATTAACTTGAACAGCAAAGGCATCAAGTAATATACATGCATGCCAAATCATCATGTAAAGATGTGTTCAAACAGTTTGGGAACTGGTGTCCGTTTCATAAAACTTCGTACGACAAATGTTGTCGTAAGTCAGATTATAAAAGTCTCAATTATTATTTATTTCTCCATCTAATCCTGTCTTCTGACATCTCTGTGGAATCTTCTTAAAAAGACGATTCCAAAGAGATGTCACAAGACAGGATTAGATAGAGAAATTAGAAATTAAATGAATTTAAAGTTTTGACTTACGATCGTTTTTGTCGTACGAAGTTTTATGAAACGGGCCCCAGCTCCCGAGCTTATAAAACTTCAAAACGAACTCTGTGTTCAAAACTTAATTTCGATTTCACCGAGGTTATATAACTTTAAATAAATTCCATGCTAAATACTCAGAATTTTTTCTCAGCTCGTAACATTTGAGCTAACTAGTATGTGTATATAGTCAAACAACTAGGTCTGACGTGTCAATGGTCAGCCGAGTCCATTTTTTAGGGATAACAGCATTCCGCATGTTCTCGGACCATTTTTAGTCAGTCGAGTTTAGTATGTTAGATACAAATGAAAGCGGAATTGTTGTCAGCGCTTTAGCGCAATAGGTAAAGTTGAGGTACGAAGAATGCAATGTGATAGCAGTATTTTTGTTCAGCGTGCATGGGTTCGAATCCCGCGTCAACCTAAAAAAAAATTAAATCTACAATGAATAGTAGAGCATTATCTTATTTCATACTGTATTATACTGACTATTTATGCACATGTTCTTCAATGTTTGGGAAGGGGTGCATTAGTTTGAGTTCGAGTCCTATATCAGCCATATTTTAAAAAAACAAAGGGATGATAACGTACAAATATCAATACAAGTTTTAGTTGGTGTCTTAGGGGGGCTTTCCGCATTTCTTTAATGCATTTGTGATTATAGAATCCTTAATATTGTTTTAGCAAAAAAAATATTTTAGGTTGATGCAAGACTCGAACCCGCGCTTGATAAAATGTTTCCCGATCATGCTTTCTTTTAGCCCTACGTCTTATCCACTACGCTATGTTTCCGATAACTAATACCTTTATTGTTTGTACAACTAACTAAAAGTTTTCTTTTAAAAATTGCCACGAGGATATCCGAAATGCTGATCTCCCTTAAAAATGGACTCGGCGACCCCGTGACACGTCTAACCTAGTTGTTTGACTATACCTAACCCTACTGTCCAAATACAAATGTATATCCAAATGAGGTTACTATTATCATGTTATGTAAAACTAGAGTTTGTAATCGAAGTTGAGTTTTGAACACGGAGTTCGTTTTAAGTTTTATAACCTCAAATTAGAGAACTACCTACATGTACTTGTAAAACTAAATCCAAAAAAGGTATGTATACAAAAACACGTACTAGTTATACATGTATCGCAATGATTGCTGAAGGGTTATGTGCCGAGACAAAATATTGAGTGCATAGCATGGAGCTCATTGAAACTTTTATAACATCGGGCCGGATCAGAGTTGCCGAGTAACACATCGTCTAATCAGGATCCGCATCTTTGGTGCTCATGTCCCAAGGTTATAAGCTTTTGAGTCTGAGATCGTTCTTAAGCATTTGATTGGTCCGCTTTGAGCTTTTGCTTAGCAAAAGCTCAAATCTGACCAATCAAATGCTTGAGAACAATATCAGACTCAACTCAAAAGCTTTATAACCATGGCAAACTTTGAAATTTTGAAATTTATAATTTGGTTAAACGCCTATTTTTACAAACCATGCATTCAATGGCGTTGTTCATCGAGATAGAATCAAAGTAGTTAAACAATAATGAAATTAATTATAAAATAAAAAGTAAAACAAATAAATAAAATGGACCCTGATTGCTGTTTCTGCACAATTTATAAGCCACATGGCAATGTTATGGCAATGATTTTTTAACTTGGATTTAAAAAGTTTCCTTATGAGGGCTTTTCCTTCCTTGTCGGGTGTGCACTGCAAACATTGTATTAACAGTTCGTCTGCTAAAAAATATAGTCTGCTTTGTATTTTGGGGGTCTGCAGTTGTTTCCTAAGGTAGTGTTGAAATCATTGTGTCTTTTCATCCGTTCACTCTCAATGACGTCATAAAGCGCATTTGCAAAACAGTTTTGATCCTGATCAGACGCCACGTAACGCGGCGTCTGATCAGGATCAAAACTGTTTGCCACTTGTTTTGAAATATCGTCAGTTAAACTGCCTTAAACCTATCTTTGGTCGATATTGCAGAATAAGGAAGCAAGCGGTGTGAAAATGTAGCGGTGAGGGGTAAAAATCTCGCGATTAATTTGAGAGCGAAGGCGTTAGCAGTCAAACAATTTAGATCTTTATCCGAAGCCGGGATTCGATGATTCTGCTCTAGTTTCTAACTGTTTAAAATGACTGGAGAAAAGCGCGTTAAGCAGAAAAATGGTTACATGTGATGTATTTGAAACAAGAGTTGCATTGTTAACAGGTGACGGAAGAAAACGTGTTTATGAATAAACATCATTAACATTGCTAACATTGTACTACCAAGCTTCCTTGTCGAATTTATTTTTGGAATGTTCCATTTAAACATCCAGGGATGAATGGGTTCCAGAAGGGATAAGTCAAAACCATTCATCCGCCCAATTTAACCCTTTTATGATCAAATTATTAGGGAGATTTTTACCCCTTCACCGCTTTATTGTCGTCTGTTTCAGTATTGTTGTCTGCAAGAAGCGTTTCAAAGTTAGATTTAAGGTTGTATGACTTCATAGATATCGATAAGCGTGTCAAACAGTTTGGGCCCTGATCAGACGCCGCGTTATGCGGCGTCTGATCAGGACCCAAACTGTTTGCAAACGCACGCGCTTTTAGGCGCCATTGAGAGTGAAAGGGTTAAACATGATATATTCAGTAATCGTGCTAGACTTCAGTAGTTTACGAAATGTTTTACATTTGCATCTTTATACAATTCAGGCGTCGAGTAACTCGGCGTCTCACAAGATTCAAATTGTTTGACACTCAAATTAAATAATTATATTTATCAAAACACGGACTTGTACAAATGTGTTCATAAAAAGCTAAATTGGAGAACATTTTGTAGATGACATCCTATACTAGACAACATTTAACCAGGAACGTTTACTTCAAATCCCATATCTTGTTTCAAATTTTGTAGATAGATGCCTTAAGGCACATTCTGTTTTACTTTCAGTCTGCTTTAAGCTATCGTGTGCTAGAGTAAATATTTCTAAATGGTACACATTCATGATTGTATAAATTGGCACTATTTCGCTTCAGTGAATGAATAAATTAAAGATGTATAAATGGGGTAAAGGGTTAGGTCATGAACATAAAAAAGTAGGGTATTTCGGGTATATTTTCAGATTGTAGTTTAAGGCAGTTTGGAATTTAAGCAGAATGCTCCTTAAGGGGCATTCTGCTTTAATTCCAGCCTGCTTTAAGTTGTTACCTGTTTTCAAAACTAGAAACAGTCTATGGGAAATGGGTTAAGTGTTTTTTAAAGTTATAGCATACTCGTGTAGAATGTGCATGGTGCATAAATTGTCAACACCCCTATCTTAACATGTTTACCACTGAAAATAGATCAAATCGATAACGAGGCGGTGGGCGCGTGTTGTTTTGTATAAAACCCAAATAATTTCACGCTTCAGTAAATATGGGGAATCCCCCGCTTGAGGACATTAACCAAATACACCGTGTGGCAATCTGTATCGTACAAAAAACTGGGTCCAGTGCAGTGTCTTGTATGGTCTTAATGAGATATAATATTGGATTAATAAATATGATTGATATTTCAAATGGAGTAGATATCAACTCTCTACCATAAAGGTACGTAAATTGAAAACTCTACTTGACGTTTAAACTCTTTCACCGCCAAAATAGGCATAGCCATTACAATGTCTGTCTTAATATTGTTACATGTATCTGCGCTACTGTTTTCGAATTCAGATTTAGGACTAAAATGTTTTTCTTTCCCAGTAAACGCGTTTTACGTTATCAAAACTACTTTTCCATTGCAAACAGTTTGGAGCCGTGATTGCTACACAGATTAACATTAATAGTCAGTTTTAGTATGCATTTAATTAACGGGAAAGAACTACGTCTACTTCTATTTCTAAAATTAAATATTTAGTTATTTTGACTTATGAAATATTGAAATGAGTGTTAAACAGTTTGTATCCTGATCAGACGCCGCGTCACAGATGTTAAACACCTTCTCTTATCAAATCTAGGATTTCAATGTTTGCAAAAGCTGTAGAAGCACGCATTCGGCCCCTACAATGTAAACAAAGGGGCTCGGCACATTCTTCCTTCACATATTACATGTATAATACATGTATGTGTTTAAGAACTGAGATATGAACAACGCTTGCGCGAAACCTCTGTGACAACATTGTATTGGAAACACTAGTTTTTCATATCTCAGTTCTTAAACACATATTATACATGTATAATGTGAAGGAAGAATGCGCCGAGCCCCTTTGTTTACATTGTAGGGACCGAAAGCGTATAAGGTTTATCAACACATGTTACCCTAAGGGCTCTAATGTATTTTTCTTGTCTGCATAAACACTGCAATTTGTTTTTGCAACCACAGTGGACTCCAATAACTCCAGATCGGGTAAGTTAAACTTACCCGTATTTCAAAGTTAAAACGTTGCTAAGCCACTAACCAGCCACCAGGCTAAGTCATGTTTTAACTTTAAAAAACAGTAAAACCCCCTCTATTACGACCACTAAAACGAAGGCTAATTGATTGTTTGATAGACAGGTGACAGCTTAAAGCAAGGTGACAGTGAAACAGAAAGCTCCTAAAGGAGCTTTCTGTTTCACTGTCACCTTGCTTTAAGCGGTCACCTATCGTAAACACCCTAATAATAAACATAAATTAGTGGTCGTAATAGAGAGGTTTTACTGTATGGATAAGTTCGACGTAAGCGAGATAGAGTTATCGGAGTTTATTTATGCTTTTCGGTGGATTACCGGAAAATAGCAGTGGATTATCACTTGGTAATCCACTGCAGTGGATTATCACCAATCGCCGTTTTCCCTGTAGGGCTCCCCAAAAATCGTAGTCAATCGTGTCTTATCGTTAAATTCCGGCAGTCCGATTTGTCGCGAACCACTCAACGGAAGATCATGAATCCAAAATCGGGAGCAACGACGTAATTCGGATGACGTCAAATCAATAAATAAGTGACGTCATCGTACGGGTAACTGTTTCGTTAACGTGTTCGATGTAAACTTGGGGCTCAACACGGGGTAAATCATGTACTTTCGCTTTCACAATTGTCGAACAATTTCGTTTAAAAAGTGGCTTAAAAGCATAAATAAATAGAATAATTGTATTTTTTCAGTATAAGATCGAATTTAATCCATTTCGTGAACATCAGACTGTTATATTTTCACGAGTGGCGAAGCCACTCGTGAAAATATAACGTCTGATGTTCACTCAATAGATTAAATTTCTATCTTATACTGAAAAAAACAATTATCCTCTTTACAATCATATAATTATGTTTATATCGACCACCACGTCAACACCTTTCACTCTCAATGACGTCATAAAGCGCATTTGCAAACAGTTTTGATCCTGATCAGACGCCGCGTAACGCGGCGTCTGATCAGGACCCAGAACTGTTTGCCACTTGTTTTGAAATTACAGTGGAGAATCTGTTATTCTTTCCCGTTTAAACGCAAACGTACGCAAACGCAAAGCACTAAAACGTAGAAAAGAACAACTTTTGGACAATTCTGATAATTCTTGTTTATCTTGGTGGCAAACAGTTTGGAGCCTGATCAGACGCCGGGTAACCCGGCGTCTGATCTGGCTCCAAACTGTTTGCACTGCAAATAATAGTTTTAGCGTAAACGCGTTTATTGGGAAAGAATAACAGATTCTCCACTGGACGTGAGTTATTCTGCCTTAAATCTAACTTTGAAACGATATTGCGACCCTTTAATCATCAATGACGCATAAAAACGCGTTTGCAAACTGTTTGACACTCGGTTTGAAATTTCTTCAGTCATACTACCTTAAGGGTGTATCAATGTCATAAGCAAATTTTTCAAAGTATTAAACTTTTTTTCTAACATTGTTTTTTTGGAAGAGCTGTTTATGATGAATGAAAAAATGAAAAAAAATATGTATGGTGGTGTCCTTGTTTTTGAGCTACAGCGATTTGAAAAAGGTATGTCAAATTTGGACTTTTTTTTCAAATTTTACCCATTCAGGGTACAAGCTTCAGTAAAATTTATTTCGAAACAAAACAAACATGATAATTTGGGTTTCCATTATTTATGTCATGTCTATGGTGGTATTTTCACATATAGAAACCAAATTTAGACAAAGCAGGCACCAGGTTTGAACAATATCGATCCTTGAATATCAAAAATATGCTTTGTATAGGGCATGATTTTATTAGATTTTTTATTTTATGAAAAAAAGTAAAAAAGTTTGAAAATGAAATAGTTCTAGTATTTAACTTTTTCTTATATTCTACCAGATGAAAGCCCATGCTAAGGCAGTTCAAAATATGAAAATAAATTGAAAGGTCAGTGTTGAAAATATTGAGTTATTAAAGTAAAAAGAGTTGTCTCCCCTTACAAAATATACAAAAAAGTACCATATCGATGATATTTAGAGCTTTATAAATTTCACATTTGGTGCCTTTTTTTTCTTAAATTAGTTTTTGTATGAAGAAATACTACCATAGATAAGAAATAAATAACACAAAACCAAATTATCATATTTGTTTTCATTTAAAATGGATTTTATTGAAGCGGGCTGTTTGAAAAGAACAAAATAAGAGGAAGTGGGTGGGGTAAATTTTACATGGCCGTAGAGCCAACTGTTGTTCACCAAAATGTATACTTTTTCTATTTTTTTCATTCATCTTAAATAGCTCTTCAATACAAAACCATCATAGAGTGTTTTCATATACTTTGAAAATTTCACAAAGTCATGACATTGATACACCCTTAAGGTGAATTTTGAAACGATATTGCAGGCAGCAATAGTGAATCAGACGACAATATGGCGTTGAAAGGGTAAAAATCTCACGATGAATTTAATAATGAAACGGTTAACCTCACGCCTAGCGCGACTTTACTTTATATAGTTTCATGGTGTACGCCATTAATTTACATGGTCCCCGCACATATCGATACACATTGTGTAAAAACACCTGCAACACATTATTATTACAGTAAATCTTATATTAAGCGATCACTTAGTTAATTAGCATAGATACCTCTTAATGCAAGGAGCTTAAAGCAGGATACAAAACAATGCAGAAAGCTCCCTTGGGAGCTTTCTGCATTTTGTGTATCCTGCTTTAAGAAACATGTTCGATAAAAAAACTACTAAAGGGTCTCCTTTTGAGGCGTCGATTAATATACTTTTGACTGTATGCATGAATATGGTCATAATTATAGTGGTTAAAGACGCCATTATTTCCGTTTGAACAAAACCAATAATGATCACAATGCTTTGAAGAGACTAGCAACCAGATTTAGCATAAAAAATAGTAATTTGTAAATGTATGTCAAACGCTTACATAAACAGGTACATATTCATTATTGGTACATGTATAGGATAAGACATTTTGTTTAAAAAATGCATTTCAAAGATAAAACAAGATCAGCTCTGTTACGATTCGAACCGGGACCCGGCATATGGGGACGTCAGACGTCTTACCGACGTCTGGTCAGGATTCAAACTGTTTGACACTCATTACGATGTTATTAACGCCATTTTACCTAAAATTTAAGTTTGAGAAATAAAAGCAATCGACAATTGTTCAAAGCAGATGACGTCACGGCAGTGAAGGGATTTAACCCTTTCAAATCTACAGACCTCTGTAGAGATTACTGATTTGATATGCACACAGTGTAGACCCTGATCAGAGGGCTCCTATAGGAGCCCTCTGATCAGGGTCTGCACTGTTTGATATTTTCATTCGTAATTGTTGTTATATAAAAAATGCATGACGTCATATGGCTTCGAAAATGCGTACGCCAAGAAATATAGCGCCGTTGCTTCGGTAGTTTAAACTTCGGTTGCTTCGGTGCAAATTAAGGATAAAGTATGTGTTTGAATCGAAATAATAAATTAGTACCAGTATTTTATCTAGCAATCGAACACGGGTAGTCGTTGAGATGATTGTAATTAAACCACTCGGACTAAAGGCCTCTTGATTAAATTACTACGCATCTAAACTCCTACCAGTGTTCGATTGCACGATAAAACACTGACCAGTATGCATTTATTATTTCTTAAAATAACGTCAAAAGGCGCATAAATTTGCAAACAGTTTGCATTTGACACTAGATTCGACATTTCGGTAGTCATACTGCCTTACTCCTAACTTTGAAACGACCTTGCAGGCAACAATATTGAAGCAGACGACAAGATGGTGGCGAAGGGATAAAAATCTCACGATAAATGTGCCAATGGAACGGTTATGGTTGACTATAATTCATATAATATTTTTTTCAATACCGACATTTAAAACTGCATACCAAACGATGAACGAATTTATAGTAGCAAACAGTGATGATGAAAATGAAAGTTCAATATACATGTACTAAATTATTTACGCAGTAGATGTGTTTTCGATTGCAAAGCTTCCTTGTACATATACAGTGTTTTATTCTTATAATAAAGAATAAAACACTAGTTCTTCCATGAAATTGAGCACGATTCGAGATCCAAATGTAATATATGCTCTGGATCAAAACTTCACGTACATGTCTGTTTGGACTGTACAAAACGTATTCCCCAATAAACACGCCTTAAAACGCCATTAATTTAGTCCTCCACTGAAGAAAATAGCGCAAATTCATACAGTCATAATTATGTGACAAAATAAATACACGTATTTGATATATTCTAGCAGTTGGTAGCTTAAAGCAGGCTAAAAGTAAAGCGGAATGCGCCTTTTACTTTTAACCTACTTTAAGTAGTCACCTGTCTTTTAAACTAGAAATACTTTATTGGGTATTGGGTTTAACCATGAAAAAACCCTGATGTCAGCACATTTATACCTCAGTAATGCTTCATAATAGATCCACAAATGTTATTTTAACCCATTCCCCATAAATACACATTTATACGTCACAAGTTTATTCCTAAACTGAAGAAAATAGTTTACTTTTATACAGTGATGACTATGTATCATAAGAAATATTTTCTATATCCTAGCCGATAATAGCTTAAAGCAGGCTGAAAGTAAAGCAGAATGCGCCTTATGGCGCATTCTGCTTTACTTTCAACCTGCTTAAAGTGATCATCTGTCTTTAAAACCGGAAACAGGCTATTGGGTAATGGATTAAGTCACTGCAGTCTTTTTTCCATATACATGTAGTTTATCATCTCATTATGAAATAATAAATAGTGCAGACCCTGCCACATATTTTAACGCAAAGTCTACTTTTGCGTTACGCGGCGTCTGATCTGGATTCAAACTATTTGCATACATGTATGTAAGCCAATTTCACTCCCCGTAACAACTCCCTTCGAACAATACACACACTATTTGTCTCCTATTGGGTGTTGTTGTAGAGTGGGAGTACTGTACATGTATATTATAATATTTATATTTACATTCGCCCATTCAATTCCATTAAAAAATGACGTTTAATGCCAATAGACGCACTTTCTATAGAGAGGGAGGGACTTGTGGATAACATTCGCAGAGGAGGTGGAGCTTATGGATCTGCTCTCCGCGAATCATTTGTTGCGTTGCTTCAGTAATGCGGTTAGGACTTTTCTTTCAGGGTACACAGCATTCGTGTTAACAACCTCTAATATGGATTAAACATACATGCTACTAATACAATGTTCATTTGATATTATAAATTATAGCACATATAATGTAAATATCAGAATTTAATTGAATTTTTTCGTTGTTTAAGCGAAAATAATTTCGTTCATTTCTTACATAGACTGTCTAATGTAAGAGGACAGTAAACCAGACAGCTCATGTAAGAGTCTAAAACAAATCCAACATTTTCTCACTCATTTCAGCACAACATCCTATAGTGTAACTAGTCATTAGAATCGTCCGAAGAGAAAACCATAGGGTTTATTGCAAAAATAAAGATTTCAAGTTTTGAAATACCCCCTTATCTGGAGCTCTGAGTCTACTGCCTTACTTTCATAAGGATTTAGGCTGCCACCTGTCTTTCGTTAAAGCCAGAATGTCGCCCAAATTTATGTTTAAATCGCGCAATTTCTTATGTAAGAACATTTTCTATGTACATGTATTAAAATTAAGCGAAATCCGTTGACAGGTGCCTGAAACATGCCCCCCTTTCTTTAAGAACCATACATAAATGTGCCGATTTCTTATAGAGATGGTTGGGAAAATAAGCTTTTTGTTTACATAACAAATCTTCGTGTCGGCTTCCGAGAGTTTCCGCAAGGTCGAATAAGGGTCACGAGATCGATCCGATTTTCCTGACTTGTCTGGGTTATTTTTAGAACAGAATAGTTCATAACCATTAAGTTAACAGTGGAGAAAACGTTATTCTTTCCCGTTCTACTGTATACTGCGCACAATAAATACAGCTATCAATGTTTCTTGCTGGATGTAGGGAATACTCATCCCTTTTAAAGTTTTAGAATGTTCCAATCTAAAATAACTCTGTCAAGTCAGAAGAAAACACTTATAATGAACTATGAATCATCTTTACCGGGCGCAAGCCGAACGAACTCGGAAAATCTCCGTCGTTGATCGGATGTCAACAATCCGATTTAAAAGTCGACCTTTTCCACCAAATTCATGTGTTTGTCAGATTTATTGCCTCCATAATCATCGCGGATTACTTCTTTTTATATGTTTAGATTGCATATCTGCCTGAATTTTCAGGTTTAAAATATGCGCTATGTTGGCTAACATACTGCCTTTAAGAATTAATCTTCTTTTAAGTGGTCGAGTAAGAAGCGTACTATTGTTTTTTATTTAGTTCAAAATACATGACAGTTAAATTAATACCGCAATTGACAACAATACCCTCCCTCTTCCCTTTCAAAGTCAACAAAAGAATCTGTCCAACGAATGTAGAGAAATCACCATAATTGGGTAATGGAGCCTTTATACAGTGAAAATGTTTTTTTTTCTGTTTAACTCTTATGCTGCCAAATTAATCGTGCTCTTTTACCCCTTCACCGTTTCATTGTCGTCTGCTTCAATTTTGCTGTTTGCAAGATCGTTTCAGAATGAATTTTAATATAGTATGACTTAAACCATATCGATACGAGTGTCAAACAGTTTGGATCCTGATCAGACGCCGCGTTACGCGGCGTCTGATCAGGATCCAAACTGTTTGCAAACGCGCTTTTTGGCGTAATTGAGAGTGAAAGGGTGAAACGCGAAGTAAACAGAAATGAAGTGCAATAAAATGAAAAATGACTGTTTTAAAAAGGTTTGCGATTTTTTACAAAATCATGGTGGCAAATAGTTTGAAGTCTGATCAGATGACAGGTTTCCCGTTGTCTGATCTCGCTCAAACTCTTTGCAACGAGCATAAGGTAGTTTGCAGTACACGTTTATAAGAAGAGCATGACGCTTTCCCCTCTGAATTGCTCCAAATAAATACGAAAGACTCAAGCAGGAAACGCAACACAAACAATACACCCACCTCTCGAGCAGAACACACACACACAGTCATACCACAACAAACACACACACACACGCAATACCATTCCTTCATCTACACACTAATAGAAAACAACACGCAAGACAAACATAAAGCAAAGTGAACATAGGAGCCCGCCTATCCCACTTGCTTTCAATTTTTTAGGTTGCAAAGAATGTCAAACAGATGTTCTATGGATAATCAATTGACATGGTTCATGTATTAGTACATGTGCGTTGTCCGTGTTGCAAAACGATAAGATCCGGATCAAATGCCGAGTTACTCAAGGCCGGATCCGTGTTTCTAAACGGTTTGATAACAGCATGTTTTAATTTCATGTTTTGCCCCGGGAGAAACTTAGAGGAAAAATAAAACTTGCGAATAGTCTGGATTCTCATTAGACGCCGACAGTCTCTGCGGCTAATCCGTTTCCAAACAATTTTACGGAGCATGACGATTGTGTACAGTGGAGAAAACGTTATTCTTTCCCAATAAACGCGTTTATGCTAAAACTATTTTTTCCATTGCAATCAGTTTGGAGCCTGATCAGACGCCGGGTTACCCGGCGTCTGATCAGGCTCCAAACTGTTTGCCACCAAGATAAACATGAAATATCAGAATTGTCCAAAAGTTGTTCTTTTCTACGTTTTAGTGTTTTGCGTTTGCGTACGTTTGCGTTTAAACGGGAAAGAATAACAGATTCTCCACTGTATGACGTCACCAATGACGTCAGAATAACAGATTCTCCACTGTAGTATACAAAGCGGGGCAGATGTTATTCAAAACGCAAACGAAGTTCAATGAAGTGTAGAACATCTTAAGTCTTGTGCGATTTGCTTTAATTTGGGTAGCAAACAGCTTGGAGCTTGATCAGACGCCGAGTAACTCGGCGTCTGATCAAGCTCCAAACTGTTTGCAATGGGCATACTGTTTTTCGCATAATGTATTGTCCACTGTTCCTTCCAATTCGCTGTATCAGCTTAAGGGCTAACCACAGCACATTTGGAAATCATTGGCCTCAAGTTCATGAGTTTGACATGATTCTATAATGATAACAAAATTGTTAAACCTAGTAGGTATAAGACCATTTACACCAGGGACGTTCCTCTGGTAATTAAACCCTTTCCCATAATAATTAAGCCTACCTGATTACTGCTATCCATACTTTTGTTTCAAAGTTGAATTTCAGAGAATGCGAATGAAAACAGTAAGCAATCTAATTGCCACACAGTTGGATCAATATCAGACGCCGCAATTTGCGGCGTCTGATCTTGATCCAAACTGTTTGTAAAGTCGAATTTTCTTCACCGATGGTTTGAAAAAGGGTTAATTTAAAAAAGTTGCTATCATGAAAGCAGATTATTAACACAGATAGCGAATACATGAGCTTTAACTCTATACATGTACCAGTTTGGCTTTTACGCCCGTGGGCCTTAAATACAGTAATCAATTTTCTACTTACATGTCTTTATAGAAAGCTATATTTTAAATATTTTTTAAAAATCCCAGTTCGCTAAAAAACAACAACATTAATTACAATTCTAGTAATCATCTAAGCGTAGTTTTGTTACATAGGCTTTCAGAAACATATTCCCATTTGTAACAAATTACCGGTTATCCACTTGATGTAGATACATGTACATGTACCTTTAGGTCATTCTAAATAAAACTTCAAATGGACAATGTCGGTTTTCCAATTAAGTCTACCTTTTTCGGATTTATATCATATCGACCATGTGAGATCATGTGTATATGTTACATGTACAGTAGTAAAGACGCTATTCTCTCCAATTTGTTTTATTTTCATCGGATCAGATGCTGGGTAACCCGGCGTCTTACCAGGCTCCAAACTTTTTGCCAATCAGATTAAAGACTATTCAGAAATGTCAAATGTTGTCCTTTTCAACATTTTATTTCAATGCGTAATCGTATCGTTTGCGTGTAAAAGGAAAAATATAGGATATGTCATGAGTCGATGTAAAAGACAAGTTGATCTCAACCGAGTCTAGAATTGAAATGTTCTGATCAGGATCAAAACTGTTTGTCACTTGTTTTGAAACGACGTCAGTCATACTGCCTTAAATCTAACATTGAAACGATATTGCAGACAACAATATGGAAGCAGACGACACTAATGCGGTGAAGGGGTAAAATGATCCCGAATAATTTGACCATGAAAGGGTTAAACGGGATAGTAATGTGTGTACAAGGAAGAACACATCCGCTTTCCCCCATAGAAGCGACTTTTTGCGTATTTAATTTATTCCTCCGCTGAAGAAAATAGTTCCAGTTTATACGATCATGAAGAATTAAAATTACAAATATATTATATACATGTAGCCTAGCATATTTTAGCTTAAAGTAGGCTGAAAGTAAAGCAGAATGTGCCTTGAGGCACATTCTGCTTTACTTTCAACCTGCTTTAAGTGGTCATCTGTCTTCAAAACTAGAAACAGGCTATGAGGTAAAGGGTAACATTTGAAAGAACTTTGTTGTCACCATTTGGCTGGATCGAGTTTCTTCCTTACGGTTTCAAATGAACACTGACCTTGAATATCGGTTAGTTATTTACGCTTTCATTGGGTAAACGCCCTCTCTACTATAAAACTCATTTAACTCATTCACCCCTGAAACTTTTAATGGACATTTCCAACTTAAATATAAGTCTAGTCCATTATTGACTATTTATGGTTGATTTTAGCAATATATTTAAATATGGCAAATTTAGTTCTTTACGCTTTTATGGGGTAAACGCCCTTATCTACTGTAAAACATCATTTAACACTATGAGTCCTAGTGACGAGTAAACTCGTCCCTTACAAACAGCGAACCTGTCGAAAGTATACGTGATCTTATAAAAACAGTGTAGGCCCAGAGTAGGGGTCTGACCTGGGGTCAACCTGCTTGTAACTCGTCTTTATGTTTCTACTGTCAGAATGCCCAAATACGTAAAATTTAAGAAAAAAAACAGCAGACGACAATTTTTAGCAGGCGATATTGCACCAGTGAAAAAGGGTAGACATATTAAGTGTCTTGTTTGGGAAGTCGCGGCAAGCATTGTTGTAGGGAGGGAATCGTTGTTGAGAGGGTCGTTGTTGGAAAGGAACTCTGTACTGTGATTTTTGGCCGGATTGAAAATGCGGTCTATAGATTGGCGAATGCCGTCCGTCCGTCCGTCTGTCTGTCTGTCCGTCTGTCTGTCCGTCCGTCCTCACTTTGGTTGACCTTTTTGTTAGTGTCAGTTTTAGCCAAAGCTTAAGTCCTACAGCAACCAAATTTGGCATGTACAGTTATAGTGAGGTCATCATCACATGCTTTGGGTAACAAGGTCACTGTGACCTAGATTTCACGGTCCAATGACTTAGAGAATTCTTGGTTAACCTTTTTGTTTGCGTCTTGGTTTACTTTTTTGTTAGTGTCAATTTTAGTCAAAGTTTAAGTCCTACAGCAACCAAATTTGGCATGTACAGTTGTAGTGAGGTCATCATCACATGCCATGGGTAACTAGGTCACTGTGACCTAGATTTCAAGGTCGAATGACTTAGAGAATTCTTGGTTAACCTTTTCGTTTGTGTCTTGGTTTACCTTTTTGTTAGTGTCAGTTTTAGTCAAATTTAAGTCCTACAGCAACCAAATTTGGCATGTGCAGTTGTAGTGAGGTCATCATCACCTGTCATGGGTAACTATATTATATATATATGTATACAAAGCAAAAGTGCAGACAATCCGGCCATACCGACACTGGCGGTTTCTCGTTAATCTTGCCACGGTATGTGGTTTACTAACTATATCGCAAATAACTGTATTGTGTTACAGTGGAGAAAACGTTATTCTTTCCCAATAAACGCGTTTACGCTAAAACTATTATTTCCGATGCAAACAGTTCGGAGCCAGATCAGACGCCGGGTAACCCGGCGTCTGATCAGGCTCCAGACTGTTTGCCACCAAGATAAACATGAATTATCAGAATTGTCCAAAATCTGTATTTTTCTCCGTTTTAGTGTTTTGCGTTTGCGTACGTTTGCGTTTAAACGGGAAAGAATAACAGATTCTCCACTGTATTTTATTGCACTTTTTTGTGTTCACATTTAACGCTTTCACTGCCAATGGCACCAAAATGCGACTTTTCAAACAGTTTGGATCCTGATCGGACGCCGCGTAACGCGGCGTCCGATCAGGATCCAAACTGTTTGTCCCTCGTATCGATATTTCTTCAGTCAAACAAGCGGCAATCTGACTTGAAAACTATTGCAGATGACACTTTCAATGCAGTCGATATTTTTGGAGTTAAATCCGACGATAAATTTGGCAATAAAAGTTTTCAACAAAAAATAGTACAGTGGAGAAAACGTTATTCTTTCCCTATAAACGCGTTTACGCTAAAACTATTTATTTCCGTTACAAACAGTTTGGAGCCAGATCAGACGCCGGGTAACTCGGCGTCTGATCAGGCTCCAAACTGTTTGCAACCAATATAAACATGAATTATCAGAATTGTCCAAAAATTGTATTTTTCTTTGTTTTAGTGTTTTGCGTTTGCGTACGTTTGCGTTTAAACGGGAGAGAATAACAGAGTCTCCACTGTATCGTGTTCTCATACTGTAACGATATACCCGGTACATTATACTGATACATATGCTGACTCATATATGCAATGTCACGCACGTGTACATGTATGTTAGCATGTAATAGTACTTCATATTTATGGTTATTTACCTTTTGCATTGTATATCATGATGCGTACGTGTGCAAACACATTAGCAGGATGTATTCACCAGTCACAACGACCACAGGTTCTCTATGCCCGACCATTCTCTGTCTCTCTCTCTGTCTCTCTCTATCCCTCTCTCTCTCCCTCTCTCTCTCTCTCTCTCTCTGTCTTTCTCTCTCTCTTTATCTCTCTCTCTCACTTTCTCTCTCTATTTGTCTGTCTGTCTGTCTGTCTCTCTCTCTCTCTCTGTCTCTCCCTGTCTCTATCTGCGGCGTCCAATGATCCCGTTTATGGCAGAATATTACAATGTAGATGACAGATTGCGTGACATTCAAATTGTCAACCAGAGAAACAGAAAGAAACCCGAGGCGAACCGAGCCTGACATTCCTGTTGTTGTTTGACAATTTGAATGTTATGCTAACTGCAATTTAATATTTATTTTATTACACCAAGCTTATCAAATATGGCTTTGGGATCGTCGCATTTGTTTCTTTGTTAATACCAAGTTAGCACCGCTGTGTACGTAACGCGTGGAACGTCGTCGACATATATGACGTTACACTGTTTATATGTGTATATATATCGTACAAGAAAGAAAGAGACAATTGTGTCGTCTGATAACAGCAATCTTGGTCAGGAAGAGCATGCTCAAATTGTCTAGACACTTAAGTTTTTGTATGGAGTGGACAAGGGGAAGCAACTTAAAGTTGATAAGGAGTTTCTTGCGGTCTACGACATTAAAAAAATGTCACTTAGCGAAAAGAATTTCACATAGAGACAGTTTTTTTATAGATGTAAAAGACATGCAAACTGATTTATTTTGGTCTAAAGTGTTTCAAATAGTTATTTTCAAGATCAGGCTCGATCAGGACTGACCTTATATGACACTGTAGGTGTTAACTAATCAGCTATAATGTAACCATTTAAAACTTGAAACTATGCAGAAAACACTTTAAAATCGGACGATAGTTTAAATACACGGGTGAATGCATGTTCTATTTTGCTCATACTATATTGACATATACAGCAATATAATTTATCTACCTACAGCAATGGTGTTAAATCTCATGGATATATCTCTGTACCATACATGTACATGTATCTTTTTAGACGTTACAAATGAGACAACGTTATTCTTTCCCGTTCAAACGCAAACGAAATCGCAAACGCAACGTAGAATAGTACAACTTTTGATCAATTCTGATAATTCATGTTTATCTTGGTGGCAAACAGTTTAGAGTCTGATCAGACGCCGGGTTACCCGGCGTCTGATTTGGCTCCAAACTGGTTGTATGGAAAACATAGTTTTAGCGTAAACGCGTTTATTGGGAAAGAATAACGTTTTCTCCACTGTAATAACACGTGAATGATTAACCCTTTCCAACATAGAAGCGCCTTCTGGCTCATATAATTTATTCATCCACTGAAGAGAAACATTCTAATTTATACAATCATGAATATGTACATATGTACCAACGGAAAAATGTTCCATACCATAGCAGATGGTACCTTTAAGCAGGCTGAAATTAAAGCAGAATGCGCCTCAAGTCACATTCTGTTTTTCTGTCAAACCTGCTTATTGATCATCTGTCTTCAAAACTAGAAACAGAGTACTAGTATGGGGTAAAGGGTTAAAGCAGTTGGAATGTAAATCTTAAAGCTACTGTATGAACCTTTTTCAGTTGTTAACCCTTTCACTCTCAATGACGTCATTAATCAATCTCAATGACGTCATAAAGCGCATTTGCAAACAATTTTGATCCTGATCAGACGCCGCGTAACGCGGCGTCTGATCAGGACCAAAACTGTTTTGCCACTTGTTTTGAAATTACCTCAGTTATACTGCCTTAAATCTAACTTTGAAACGATATTGCAGATAACAATATTGAAACAGACGACAATATAGCAGTGAAGAGTGAAAACTCCGACGAAAAAATTGAACGGGTTAAAATCTGAGTGGCAACAATTTAGAGCCTGATACGACCCCAAACTCTTAGTTTTGACCGCCCGTCCTTGTTTATTAAATATCATTGCTGTAATACCAAGAGTATCGCTGAATACGTGTAGTACTTAATTTTCTATTTATGTTTCAGGAAGTAAAAGACGAGCACAGATGATGCGTTGAACACGATCTACTAACTTCGTACGCATCGCGTGACTGCGGACTGGCACGTGTGTAAAATGAACGACTCTACCAACGTCCCTGACGTAGAGGAACGTAACGGCGAGGAGGTTGTACGTTAGTCTACCTGGGAATCTTAATACTCACTGGTACGCTAAGCTCATAGTACTGTACCACAGGTACTTGACACATACACCTAGATCTATTACCAAAAAAAAAAGAAAATTCTTTTTTGCTTTACTTCTATTATAGATACAATAATATAATAGAAGTCTAGTAAAAAAAAATTGTTTTGCTATACTTCTATTATAGATACAATAATATAATAGAAGTCTAGTAAAGAAATTTTTTTATTTTTTTGGTAATAGATCTAGATGTATGTGTCAAGTACCTGTGTACTGTACGATTACCAACAAAATATTGGCCTTCCAACACCAAATACTTCATTCTCAGTCTCAGTGCCATTGAAGACAAAGGGTGCTTTAAACTGCCTGAAAGTAAAGCAAAATGCTCCTAAAGGCTTTTTGCTTTACTTTCAGACTGCTTTAAGAAACCATCTGGTAGGATATTGAATATTTCTTACGGTGCACATTCATGATAGTATAACGCTCAAATGTTCAAATTTTTTTTTTTGGTTGATTGCTTGAGTTGGGTTGAGGAATAATTTACCCCCCCCCTCCCAATTTGTTCTCAAATAGCGTGCAGTGACTGTACTACATGTATCACAAGACATGTGTGCGAAATATGGTAAAGCCATGTCTAGAAAGGCCCTGACATACTGATATTCAGGTGTATATTAAACCAAACCATCACATGTAAGAAACTGACCTTCCACGGACGCATCACTGATTCTTTGCATAGACATTATTACAAGCGCAACTTTTACCTAAAACACCAAAAACTAAGCATAGTGTTGAGTTGTTGTAATGATTATTTAAACCTATCTGTACGGCATGAGTAAACGTTTTCCGGCAAGTGTCGGAAGTTTCGGGTTTCCCTAATATTTTAGCTAAAAGGACAAGGTTCACGAAGGGTCAAACTTGGCCCTGTTACAAAAAATCATAAAAAATGTGTGTATGAATAAAGGAAGCCTTTGTACATGTGAAAATGATAATTTTAATTTCGAATCTTCAAACCTTGTTGCCATGGCAACCATTTATTCAACAGCATACAAAACAAAGAAATTGCTCTATTGATGTCGTTATGCGAGTATAAATCGCATGTACACGAACAAAATAAGTGTTGGTTTCAATATAGATTTAACAATCCCCCAGTATACATACAAGTAACATTTAAAACGATGTGACACAGTTGCTATGGTAACAAAAAATAAATTTATTTTATTTTCAATTCTAGTCTAATTATACGATATGATGTAAAATCATATTTTCATTTGTTTACAGTTTTATCCAAATATTTAAAAAATATTGCAAAACTTGTTAATTTTATCAAAATTGTTACCATCGCAACCAGCAAACCTGTTTCCCTAATATTTTAGCTAAAATTTGTCACTGGCACGGACTACACACATACAGTAAAACCTCTCTATTACGACCACTAAATTGTGTTAATTATTAGGTGTTTCTGACGGGTGAATGCTTAAAGCAAGGTGACAGTAAAACAGAAAGCTCTCGTAGGATCTTTCTGTTTACTGTCACGTTGTTTTAAGCTGTCACCTGTCTTTTATACACCCAACTAGCCTTCTTTTTAGTGTCCGTAATAGAGATGTTTTACTGTATGTTGCTGAAGTCAGGAAGTACAACAGTTTCTATATATGTTTCAGGTTGTAAATGACAAATACAGATGTTGCGCTCGACTCAAGCTACTACATCCAACTCCGTACGAATCACATGACTTCGGATTGACCCGTGTGTGACATGAACGACTCTACGAAAGAAGCTGACATAGATGAACAGAACAGCGAGGAGGTTGTACGAGTTATACCAACACTAGTCTACCTGGGAATCTTAATACTCACTGGTACGATTGGCAACCTCATAGTGATCTACGTCTACAAGACCAAGTATGGGCCGTCCAATACCAAGTACTACATTCTCTGCCTCAGTGTTATTGATTTGTTCACGTGCTGTGTCGTGTTGCCCCTGGAGATCACCGTTATGACCATGCAGTACACGTTAAGACACGCCTGGTTGTGCAAAGTGTCTCGGTTTGGAAACACAATCACAACCTTGTCATCGGCCGCTTTACTTTTGGTTATTGCAATAGACAGATATAGGCGTATGTGTCGGCCATTTGATTGGCAGATTGCCAGGAAATACTCAAAGTGGCTATGCGTAGGGTGTGTTTTAGCAGGCCTATTGTTTTCTTGGCCAGCGTTGTTTGTGTACGGTCGAAGCTCTGTTTCTACTCCGCGGTTCAACTTAAATGGAACAGAATGTTCTGTAGATGATTCTTTATCAGATACTCTAATTCCTTTAGCTAACAATATTGTCTTAGCTGGGCTGTTTTTCGTGGGTATGGTGGTGATCCTAATATTTTACTGCTGCATAGGAGTAGCTCTGCATAAACATGCCAAACACATGCCGAAGGGTTTCAGGGCCACAACCAAAAGACGACTGACCCAGAAATCATCAGTGTCAACAGTGTGTGAGTCAGAGGTGACTGTTGATTTCAATTCAAACGGTCAGAACGGACACATTTCACCTCACTCTGATAGCAAATCAGTATTAAACACGACAAATAGAAATGGCGAGCGTTCTTTTGCAGTTGATACAGATGACGTAACAGACAAAACAGGAAGTGACGTGACAAAGTGCAATGTAATGTATAATGCCATATCTAGTGAAAAGAAAGACAACTCAAATTCTTTAGAGAACGGGCATTGTGTTTTCAGCGAACCTAGCCATACCAACAGTGCCATTTCTATCAGAACGAATGGTCGTAAATATTCTAGTTCTGAAAAAGTGAACTCTGAACCAGTGACGTCACAGGTTACGTCACAAGCCATACGTGACAGAACAAGAACATCTTCTAGTGTGGAAAACTCCCACCAGTCGTCTAATGTTCGAAAAACTAGTTTATTGATGCTTATCATATCCGTGACGTTTATTATAAGCTATTTGCCCCATCTTTTGTTGGCGCTGATCAGAGAAATTAACGAAAGTTTTGAGGAAGATCTCTCAGACTCTGGACGGATGGCCTACAAATTCTTCCTACGTTCATACTTTCTTAACTGTGCCACTAACCCAGTGATATACTGTATTTACGGATCACATTTTAGAGCATCTTGTAAAGAGTTGTTTTGGTCATTTTTCAGGCGAACAGAAAAGAACACAGACAAAGTGTTTATGTCAATGAATCCTTCACAATAAGCTACACAGAAACATTGTCATCTGTTTTAACTCATTACCAACTGAAATGTCAAATGAACAGCCCCAGTTTGGTGAACACTTCATAAAACCAGCGCCTTTGCTAGGCTACATAAAGTTTCAACTCTATTTTCAACGTTGAAAATCGACCCGGAACTATTTTCAACGTTTAGAATCAATATATTTTCAGTGTTTAAAATCTAACCATTTAAATGGAGAACATCACTGGGGGCCAACGGAGTATCACGAGGGTCGATTAGCACAGACGCCCTGTATACAGCGTATACAGAATATGTATACGTTATCAAACGAATTACATTGTATATGTATATGATACCAACTGAAGTCGTCATTGAAATTATATACGGGACTTCTGTGCGAAACGGGTCGTCGTGGTACTTCGTTGGCCCCCAGTGAAAATCAAGCCATGGTCTGTTTTCAACGTTGAGTATCGACCAAAGGTAAAATGTAAACCCTGGTCGTAGGATTCCTAAAAGAGCCTTCCGATCAGAGTATGCATTGTTCATCATTATGGTCAAACAGGAATATTAATAAAGTCGACCCTTTATGATAATAGATGGATTAGAATTATATTAATTGGCATCTGGAATACGTTGAACATTCAAACTTCGATATAACTCGAACTCGATTTTTTTAACTTGAACTATCCGATATTTCGAAACATGAATTTGCATCAATCTTGGTTTAGGTGAACATGCCAGTGTTACAAGTTAAAACGCGGCTTAGCCGCGTTTTAACTTTGAAATACGGGTATGTTCGACTTAACCAAGTTCGAGATATCGAAGTTTGATTGTATTTCATTTGAGGTTTCAGGGGAGAATGGGTAATCAAAGCGTACTTCCTGTTGCCATGAAGACGGTGTTAGTACTTCCTACAGTGGAAAAAACGTTATTCTTTCCCGTTTAAACGCAAACGAAACGCAAACGCGAAACACTAAAATGTAGAAAAATAACAAATGTTTTACGATTTTGACTATTGATATTAAGTTGTGTGGCGTCTGATCAGGCTACAAACTGTTTGCACTGGAAATAAGAGTTCTAGCGTAAACGCGATTATAGGGAAAGAATAACGTTTCTCAACTGTAGTACAAGCGTTTTCAAAACGTTTCGTCATCTGAAAACAAGTCCGGAGTCAGATTAGACGCCCAGCAACTCGGCTTCTGATCTGGCTCTCAATCTATTTTTTGCCACTGCATAATTTAATGAATAATCAACATTTTCTAGAATTTAATGCAATTATCTTAAATTATATGTTCTTACCAACAGGAAACGAATAACGTCTTCTCAATGGTACAGTGGAGAAAACGTTATTCTTTCCCGTTTAAACGCAAACGTACGCAAACGCAAAGCACTAAAACGTATAAAATGACAACTTTTTAATAATTCTGATTATTCGTTTTAGTCTGAATGGCAAACAGTTAGGAGCCTGGTCAGACGCCGGGTTACCCGGCGTCTGATCTGGCTCCAAACTGTTTGCATTGGAAATTACAGTTTTAGCGTAAACGCGTTTATTGGGAAAGAATAACGTTTTCTCCACTGTATATGGAGCCGTAGTTTATGTAATGTTTTAAACATTCCACTTAATATGTACAATTGTTTGCTTTTAAATATCACATCATGTTATATTTGTAGTGGGCAGTGCAATATATCCTATATTACACCGCCTTCGGCATTTTTGTTTCTTTCAATGTGGCATTTAAAGTGAAAATAAAATAAAAATGAATGAACCTAGTAGCTATATGATCAATGGTGGTAAACCTGGTGATAAGCTTTAACCCATTATCAATTAAGCCCATTTCGCATCTGAATCATTTTTTATCCAATGAAGGAAGTTCATTTATACAGTCAGGATCTTTTTCAAAATTCATCTTATTTTCTGTATCCTAACAAAAGTTAACTTAAAGCATGCTAAAGGTAAATCAGTATGCGCCTCAATGTGCATTCTGCTTTGCTTTCAACCTGCTTTAAGTGGTTACCTGTCTCCAAAACTAGAGACATTTTATGAAATAATGGTTAAAATCATGATTGCAGTTTTATACACATGTGCAAGGCAAATGTAAACCAAATTACTCTTACACTGCAAAACTAGAGACATTTTATGAAATAATGGTTAAAATCATGATTGCAGTTTTATACACATGTGCAAGGCAAATGTAAACCAAATTACTCTTACACTGCAAAACTAGAGACATTTTATGAAATAATGGTTAAAATCATGATTGCAGTTTTATACACATGTGCAAGGCAAATGTAAACCAAATTACTCTTACACTGCAAAACTAGAGACATTTTATGAAATAATGGTTAAAATCATGATTGCAGTTTTATACACACGTGCAAGGCAAATGTAAACCAAATTACTCTTACACTGCAAAACTAGAGACATTTTATGAAATAATGGTTAAAATCATGATTGCAGTTTTATACACACGTGCAAGGCAAATGTAAACCAAATTACTCTTACACTGCAAAACTAGAGACATTTTATGAAATAATGGTTAAAATCATCATTGCAGTTTTATACACATGTGCAAGGCAAATGTAAACCAAATTACTCTTACACTGCAAAACTAGAGACATTTTATGAAATAATGGTTAAAATCATGATTGCAGTTTTTAACACATGTGCAAGGCAAATGTAAACCAAATTACTCTTACACTGCAAAACTAGAGACATTTTATGAAATAATGGTTAAAATCATCATTGCAGTTTTATACACATGTGCAAGGCAAATGTAAACCAAATTACTCTTACACTGCAAAACTAGAGACATTTTATGAAATAATGGTTAAACTCATGATTGTAGTTTTATACACATGTGCAAGGCAAATGTAAACCAAATTACTCTTACACTGCAAAACTAGAGACATTTTATGAAATAATGGTTAAAATCATGATTGCAGTTTTATACACATGTGCAAGGCAAATGTAAACCAAATTACTCTTACACTGTTTTCGTTTGTACTGCATGAACCCTTTAACCCTATTTGAACCCTAGTCACGCATATATACGTCATTCGTAAATGACTTACACTGCGAAGAGTATACTTGTCCTATGTAAACAGTGTAGACCCTGATCAGAGGGCTCCTTAAGAAGCCCTCTGATCAGGGTCTACACTGTTTTTTTGTCATAATTATATTATAAAAGAATCCTAAATAGTAAACAATGGACTAAACTTTATAGAAAAATTAGAATTGTCCATTTGCGGTTTCAGGGAGGAAATGATTCACTTCTCGATATAACGATATAGCAAATGGTTTTGGGTCTTTACCAGGCACAACGTAACGTTTAAGTATCATACAGTTTCGATATCCCGCCATCTGTCGTGACGTTAAGGTTACAAAAAGTTTGAGGTAAGTCTAAGATCGTTCGCAAACATTTGATTGGTAGGATTTGAATACAAACTCAAATCTGACCAATCAAATGTATGAGAACGATTTCAGCCGCAACTTTTACCCCTTTTTACTTTGGGCAGCCCGGCTTGTTTGAAAAGGACTGTATTTAGCACAAACACGTTTATTGGGAGAAAGACGTCTTCCCACAGTGCAGAAAGAGCGACTGCAAATGAGATCTCATTGCATAAGTTGATAGGGAGACAATTCATGTTAAACTAACAAACCGAAGAAAGGAAGATAATTTGATAATACAATATTTGAGTAGTTCTCGACAGAGTGGAATTTGGCAAATATAGTTACATGTATATTTCACTCACAAAAAGACGGATTGCATTAATTGTCAAAGAATAACATTATCTATCTATGTTTACACTTGTTCATTCGATCTGTTTCAATTTAATCCTAATTTTAGACTGAATTGTGACATCAAGAGTGTAAGAACGACAACTAGTTTGCAAATGGCAGATTGCACGACATCTGGTGTAGATTTGATAATTACAAATACTTAAGATTAGTTATTCAACAGTATTCGCCCAGAATGAAACGTTATAATTGTAAGGTGAAAAAAATGTTATTTTCCTTCTTAACCCTTTACCCCATAGAAGCGACTTTTAGCGAATCTGATTTATTCCTCCGCTGAAGAAAATAGTTCCAATTTAATCAGTCATGAATATATATTATAGGGAAAATTTTCAATATATTCTAGCACAGGATAGCTTTAAGCAGGCTGAAAGTAAAGCAGAATGCGCCTAAAGCGCATTCTGCTTTACTTTCAACCTGCTTAAAGAAGTAACCTATTTTCAATTCTAGAAATAGGCTATCAGGTAAAGGGTTAAACCTTTCACGCTCAATGACGCTTAAGCGCGTCTGCAATCAGTTTGGTTCCTGATCAGGATCCACACTGTTTGACACTCGTTTTTAAATTTCTTAAGTCATACTACATATTTTTTAACTTTCAAACGACAATGCAGACACCACAATTGAAGCAGACGACAATAAAACGGTGAAGGAGTAAGAGTCTCAACAAACAGTTGAAAGGGTTAAACGAAACAGAACACAACATAAAGAGATATAAAAGCAGCGTTTTTAAAATCAAAATCTAATAATTTAATTAATATTGTTTGTTTTCATAACATTTGGTTAGCTGTGATTGGCTGTAATTTTTGTTTCATAACTCCATAGAAAAAATAAAATTCAGGCCACGCCTTGTCAGGACTACTTTCCCTTAGTCCAACTGCTCTTCACAAACGCTGCATGAAGCAGGATGCCAAATGACGCCATTGACGTCGGCGGAGGGACTACAACCTACGTTTTAAAAGCGTTAAAAAAGAACATTCGCGTCAGATTCTCTATTTAACTACTCCTTAAATTCAGAAGTGATATTAAATTATAAGGAATAATTCGGAATATTTATTGTATTCGTGGAGGTATAAAAAAAAACCTGGTCACACTTTTGTATGAAACCGCTTCGTGGTTTCATACAGTGTGACCAGTTTTTTTTTCATACCGCCATGAATACAATAAATATTCGAATTATTCCTTAAAACCACTTGTCATCTATTTTGTGACGAGAATGTAGATTTGGAGCCTGATAAGATGTCTAGTCTAACTAACAACTGTGTGCATTAAAATAGTTGTTTTAGCACAAACGCGTTTATCAGGAAATAATACAGTAGAACCTCTTTATTACGACCGTTAAATTGTGTCAAATATTAGTCGTGTAAGACAGGTGGCGACTTTAAAGCAATATAAAAGTGAAACAGAAAGCTCCTACAGGAGCTTTCTGTTTCACTTTTACATTGCTTTAAGCTGTCACTTGTCTTTTATAAAGACAATAAGCCTTCTTTTTAGCGGTCGTAATAGAGAAGTTTTACTGTATTGCCTTCCCTATTGTGAGCCACATATGTTATACAGTGCTCGTTACCTACGGCCCTCCCAACAACGACTCCCTCCCATAAGGACCCTTGCCACAGTTCCCTAAACAGGACAATTTATGGCCAACCTTTTCACAACTGCAATGTTGTCTGGTGTTTTTCTCAAAGTTACATAATGGACATTTTGACAACTTAATGACAAGTCACAAATAACTTAAATCCAGATCAGACGCCGCGTTACGCGGCGTCTGATCTGGATTTAAGCTGTTTGCAAATGTCCCTCCCTATAACGACTCCCTCCGAACAACGCACACAAGTGTTGTCTCCCGTTGAGTGTCGTTGTAGAGAAGGAGCGCTGTTTTTGTTTTATTCTTTCCAAGCTGTAAGCGATCGCATATAATATGCATTATGTGTTGTAATAAAGCAAAAAAAGTGTTCTCAGCATTGGTTTGAATATCTTTTCACGAATTACACCTGTCTTAAAACAAAACCATATATGTGTTCAATAGTGTAAATATCTTATACAAACGATTAGTAAAACGTAGATTCAAACAAACAAATATATGTGTCAGGATATTAGTACTTGCAACGTTGGTAACGTCCTCCCCTTCTTATCAGTTTATATATATGGTGTATATTAATATACATCAAGTTAATATTTTATTAAAATGACTATTGTGTATCTAATAAGTATGAACAACGGCAACAAAAGCATTAAAGCTGTATTTGTATCTAATACGTTGTAGAATAACACTACGGGTGCGATGGATGGATGAGTTGGTTTTTACGGCACTGTGACACAAAATAGGGCATATAGCGCCGATGATTGATGAGGGATGATGAGATGAGATGATGATGATTTCAGGGAAATGATTTCGGCTAATCACATACGTTGCCAAGCAGCGGATGAGATCAAAACCACCAACCTGCCTTCCTTTTAGTTCTTGTCAGAGGAAATGGTCTCGGTCTAATAAACAGAAAACATTCCCTATGGCAATTAAGCTCCGGAACAACGGCAAAGTAGGAATGTCTCAGAGGCTACGGGTGCAAAAGGTCGCTGTTATGATTTGCAATAAAAGCATGAACTCTGTATCTGTATCTGATACGTCCTAGAATTGCTGTTATTATTGGCGATGATCTCATTGAAATACTTTGAAATAATGGTATGTGGGGAAAACACAACTAGACAATAAAATACATGTACGTTGTATAATGTATACTAAATTACTAGAAAAAAACGAAAGAGTGTATCATTGCTTGTTTTTTTCGTAATGGTGAAAGGTCGTTAACATTAAGGTTGTATCAAAATATTAAACCTCTTTTCTATTGTTATCCTTCGTGTCTTGCGCATTGCATGGTTTTATGTGTTACTTTTATTATGTTTTGTCATATTGAGTACACTTTTTACCGAAGTAAATTTATCTAAATATATCTATCTATAACTTGTAAATACACTATCATAGATGTGTAATTAAGAAATAATCTATGTTCTACCGTTGTGAAACGGTATTTTACAACGGTTGGGAGTTGTGGTGCGCAGGAATTGACCACGAAGGCCGAAGGCCTGAGTGGTCAATTCCTGCGCACCACAACGACCGACCGTTGTAAAATACAGTTTCACAACGGTAGAACATAGATTATTTCGATTCTAACATGACCAGATGTAAGGAAATTCATTAGAAAGGAAATCAAATGTTCCATACTTATTTCCTCAGCGGATGAAGTTTTTCGACCGAATAACTTTTTCCGCGGCATTACAAGAATCTAACATAACATAAGCAAATTTACAATTACCGATCCATAATCTGGCATAGAACAAACATTACATCAAACAAGACAGAAGAATGAGAAAATTACTGTAACGTTACTGGTTAAAAGTATATGGTCTTTACGGGCTATATGAATAACGACAGAAATTTAAAAAACATAACGTATGAACGCACGTGGTCACGTCATGTCATATAACCGTGGGAGGAGCGGGGTAGCGAAGAGCGTGGTATACCGTCTCAGGTATACCACGATAGACCTGTTCTTTGTTTATAGAGACGAATTCACGTGTCATGTTAGAATAAATAATCCAATTGGTTGTTATCAATTTAAATTAAAAAAAATTGAAGTTCGTACTTTGAATGGGACAAAGATGAAGTCCTACTTTGATACACATTTTACAGACGGTCGTAGTTCAAAAGAATGTAAAACCGCATTATTGCATGTATTAGTGTTATCATTTATTAATTTACCTCCATTTATGAAAAACAATACATAGACATAATACAAATATAGAACAAATCAATTTAAACACCACCACCAAGTATAGGCCGGTTTTATTGACTTGGCAGGGCGGAGTTTCGATGCGGACCATTGCACTTCTATTTTAGGGGCGGTAGCACGCTCTTTATTGGAATTTACCGTTGTCGTCTGTCGTTTCTCCCCAGAATGCTGTTTCTTCCTAGGATAACATATATGTGGACAGTTTGACAAAAGGAATACATATAATGATGAATGACAAACAGCTTGAATCCAGATCAGACGCCGCGTTGCAAATGTAGGACAAGTCTTACTTTTCCCTCCTATAGCATCTCTCTCGGCACAATACACGCAATCTTTGTCTCCCATTGGGTGTTGTTGTAGAGAAGACGCACTGTATATAACCTTTTCACGTTCATATGGCTGCATGCATAAATTGTGTTTCTCCATGTTTAAAGTATCGGACAATAACGATATAATTCGGACCTATACCTATCACCCCTAAAATCAAAAATAAATTAGTTTATCTTTGCCAAAGGTTAGCTCCGCCCTGCCAGGTGAATAAAAGCAGCCTATAACAAACAAGAATAGTAATGTCAATATTTACAACATTAACTGTAGATATAATAAATATGATGTATATATTTGAATCTTTGGATGCCCATTGCCCGGTTTAAAGCACTCATGTACACCGACTTGATTTCTGTAGCAAAACGAAAATTAGACTTGATTTTAAGTTACAGAATATAACAAAAATGATATCAACAACAGCGATAACAACAACAATATCTTATATTGTTGTTATTACCAATATCACCATCATCATCATCATCATCATTATTATAATCATATGAATAATCAATATCACAAGTATTATCGGTATCGATAATAATAGTAACAACAGAACGTGCAAGTATATGAAGTAGCAATATCTGCACTAAAGAAAGCTAAATATTCTAGCGAAACGAAAACTAGAACATTAAACTACGTATAATCCTTAACTCTTTCACTCTCATTGAGTGCGTTTGCTCAGGACCCAAACTGTTTGACAATCTGATCGATATTTATTAAGTGATGCAACCTTTAAAGTCCCAATATTACTGTCAAATGCCAAAATCGCGCAATTTTCAAACCTGAAAATGTAGGCACATTCGTTATCTAAACCTGTAAAAAGAAGTAATGCCCGGTGATTATTGAGGAAACATTGCTTTCAAACCCATTAAATTGGTGGAAACAAGTCGACTTTTAAATCTCTTTTGTTGACATTCGATCGAAGACGAATCATAACGGAAATGCTCCGGCTTCGCTCGGATGACGTCACACAGTGTATATGAATTATCGCCGCGGTTCGTATCAATCACGTGACCTTTACGCAATCCTTCGAACCAGCCCGTTAGTCTTATTTGTAAACAAACCCGCTTAAAATGTAAACCATCACGATAAGAATTCAACACATTTAGGTAGGATTCTTAATGAAGTGGGGGCATATGTCAGGCTTCTTACACGCGATTTCACTTAGTTTTAATACATAGAAAATGCACACATATAAGAAATGGCCCGTTTTAAACACAAATATCGGTAGTATTGTACCTTTAATCTAACTATGAAACGTGTCTTACAGACTACACTAATGAAGCAGATGACAATTAAGCGGTGAAGGAGTAAATATATCCCGACTAATTTGATTCTGAAAGGGTTAAAAATGTGCACCTTAACCCCTTCGCTGCCTTACCCCGAATACAGTAGTTATTTGCTAACTGTTTGAATCCTGATCAGATGCCATGTGGCGCTGCCTCTGGTCATGATCAGAACTTGTTGACACTCATTTCAATATTTCTTAAATCAAAATAGATTACCTAAAATGTATCTTTGAGGAATAAAAGCAGGTGATGAGTATTTAAAAATATTGACGTCATTGCAGCGAAAGGGTAAATGTAAATATATGTTGGTTTTTTTCACCTGGCAGGGCGGAGCTAACCTTTGGCAAAGATGACTAATTTTCATTTGATTTTAGGGGTGACATGTATACTTCCATATTAAATACTTGTGTCCACTTAACACGACTGCATACTTATGACCTTTGGACTTGTTGTAAAGCACTTAACACTTTCATGATCAAATTTATCGAGAAGTGTTTTACCCCTTCACCGCCATATTGTCGTCTGCTTCAATATTGTTGTCTGCAATATCGTTTCAAAGTTAGATTTAAGGTAGTATAACTGACGTCATTTCAAAACAAGTGGTAAACGGTTTTGATCCTGTTGAGACGCCGCGTAACGCGGCGTCTGATCAGGATCAAAACTGTTTGCAAATGCGCTTTATGGCGTCATTGAGAGTGAAAGGGTTATATTTTTAACTGCCTTGCCCCAAGTGAATTAGTAATTTGCAAACAATTTGGATCCTGATAAAACGCCGGGTAGCATGTTTGATCAGGATCCACCCTGTTTGATACGCATTGCGATATTTCTTAGGTCCAAAGACATTAACTTTAAATTTGATAAATAAAAGCAGACAACAAATGCTTGATCTATTTATAGCACGTGACGAGCACCTCTGTATTAATATGACGTACAGTCTCAGGCGTCACGTAGCAGACGACTGTTTTGTGAAGTGTGGATAACGTCTGCTGAACATTCGCTGTCACATTGTTGATTGAAGAAACATCGTGTGACAAACTATTGGCCCATAGTTTATCAAAGGCTGATCAGAGTCCAAGGTTATAAAGCTTTTCAATTGAGTCTATAGTCGTTCTCAAGCATTTGATTGGTCAGAGTTGAGCCTAGGCTCAAGTCTGTCCAATCAAATGCTTGAGAACACACTCAGACTGACCCAGCTCAAACGCTTTATAGCCTTAGACCCAGGATCCACACTGCTTGATAAAATAATAAGTACACATGGGCTTTATCAGTTACTGACGTTACCCTATATCTGAAACAAAAGATTAAATTCAACTGTGCGTTGACATGTTTTCCCAATTTCATACAGTAAAACTTCGATATCTCGAACTCGTTTAAATCGAATAGAACCATATTTCTACAGTTGAATTGCACTTTATCGGCCTCACTTTAGTCGAATACGTAACTTAGCCACGTTTAAACTTTGAAATACGTTCGACTTAAGACAGTTCGATATATCTGTATCTGTTACACTCAATCCCTTATATGAAGTGGTATCACGTGTCAAACCAACCCCATGTGAGTTATCTCCATTACTCAACTGAACTGAAATTGGAAGTTTCGTTTTCCAACTAATCTTTACTTCATCTTCGAAAATACGAATGGCGACAGCTTACATTTAAATGCTTCATCAACATTCAGACATATTCAGCGCACAACATGGTGAGTATTATTTATTTTGTGGAGTAATAATTTTATACTTGTTAGACACGACCTATACCGAGAGTGAACTTGTAAAACCATGATTTCTCAGGTTATAGTTACTATTTTAAAGATGTTACTAACGTTGTGTCTAATATAGTCTACTTTCAGTTTTTACTCTCATATTGACTATTGTTTTGAAATGTTTTAAACTTTTTCTGCCTATCATGTTTATTTTAATTGCAAATATTTTTTTTAATCAGACCAGACGCAGCAATACGCACCGTCTGATCTGGGTCTAAACCTTTTACATGTATAAGCTCGTCCTAGGTCCTTAGGTTTCGTTCAGTTCGAAATTGTGTTAGCTTATGCATGTTTAATCAGTAGATCTATAACAGCCTAAAATATGGATCCGGTTTGAGTCACAGGGACCCGACCGATTGCTTTTTGAGAAAAAAGATCGTCAGAAGGTATTATAAGTTACACAGTTTTTAGGTGACCTAATATGGAATATACACTGCCAGTAAATTCCATATGGGAAGAGAGCGGAGCTCGAGTCCCATATGGAATTTACTGGCAGTGTATATTCCACATTAGGTCACCTGAACACTGTGTAACGTTTTTATCCTACCGACTACCTTTTATTCTTGACGAAATAGATTAAAGGCGGTCACTGTCATATAATATGAAATCATGACGTCATCAATCATTACCTAAACATTAGTACGTGACGTCATGTTTACCGCCCAAATACTGTATACAGTGAAATCTCTCTATTATCACAGGGGCGGAACGCGGTCACACGGTAAGCGAATTGTAGACTACATCGCGTAACAAATATTGGACGATTTATGCTCGTTTAAGATGCTGACTAAACCTAAAAATTTCATTAAACAATCTGTAATCGGTATTTTTACCATCCAATGAAGAAATATTGAAAAGACTCATTGTGTATTGGAAAAAGAAAGGAAGATTGTATGAATTTCAACGACTTATCGGGAACAGCGATGCCTTTATGATCCTGAAATTGTAATAATGCATTGCTTTAATGTGTCAAAAAGACAAATAGTTTAGCTTTTAGCGTAATTTAGAGACACCTGTGTTTGATTGAAACAATTTTCGATGGGCAGAGATACTTTTCGATCTTTCCAAACACTTTTTTGAAACGAAGCGATGCTTGTCTAACATTAAAGCTGTAAAAACAAACGATGAAAACCCTTCCTGTCATTCGCTTTATTGTCACGCATTTTTGGACGAGTTAAATGTCTATGTCACATTTTGTGGACTACAATGTCACGAAAATTAGACGACCATAATGCAGTCTTTATTATTGTTAAATTACTTCCTTAAGGTCTTTAAGGTTAAACTGCGGGTATATCTTTAAAGCCGTCTTTAACCGGGGAGTTATGTCGGATTTTCGTGCTTTGTTTTTTCTCTCCCTCTCTGTCGTACCCTGGACCCTGGCTTCCATGTCTTACAGTTACTCGTAACTACAAACTAGTCGCTTGAGTACAATTAGACCGTTGCCATAGTGGGTTATTTTTAACACGGGCTTGAATATTTAATTCTTTCCCATGTTACTAATGATCTTGTCATAGAATTTTTGTTAAATGTTTTACATGTATTTACTTACTGTGCTGGCGGTTCTTTTTGATTGTGAGGTTGTGGAACAGGGTTTATATTTTATGTACACTGTTTGTCTTTATAGGTGAATATAGGAGATAAGTGTGAGGTTGGGCGCCCCTAAACCCAGGTTTAACCCCCCAGTGGTTGTTAATGATTAATTAATTTATAGTTAATTATTGATTGCTACTGACCGTACCAAGGCGGGCTCCTATATTCACTTTGCTTTATGTTTGTCTTGCGTGTTATTTTCTATTTAGTGTGTAGATGAAGGAATGGTATTGCATGTGTGTGTGTGTTTGTTGTGGTATGACTGTGTGTGTGTTCTGCTTGAGAGGTGGGTGTATTGTTTGTGTTACGTTTCCTGCTTGAGTCTTTCGTATTTATCAGTTGCTGTTTCCATTGCTTTGCCTTGTATTGTGGTGAGAGCAGGTTTCTTGATTATTCGTTTAAAACGTGTTTGGTCCAAGCATTCCAAATTAAAAGTTCTGTCGTTTCTGTCAAACGATCGATTTTGCTTAAGCCTTGCTTCATCTCCTGGGGGAGCTTTATATGTACGAATGCAGTTTTCAAAGGAGCGCTATTCGAGGCACTGCACATGAGAGAAAAAAAAGAACATTTTCGAGGAGATGCATACCTCTTTGCATGCTTTCTGTGGAGCTGCTAGTAGACGAACACGTTTTGTTAGAGTGATACAAAAGAACTCGTGGTGAAAAAGTATCACAATGACGGCGATAACTATTTTTCTGTCTTCTATCTAAACTTTAGCGTTTGATAGTTTGAAGAAAAAAGTCGGAAGTTTTTCAACCGGCGGTCCAGGTCTAGGGATAGTAAACACGTGTGCGGTATCAGTGGTCGTGAGTTCTCGACGTATCTACGTCCTTCGGATGAGACTTTATAACCCGAAGTCAGATTTATCAGTGCTTTACGCGGGACTTCCAAAATAACCAGATAACTCTGTCGATAATGAAAGTAGGGTAAGTAATAAGCTATATTACTCCCCTCCCCCACCTAAAAATATTTTTTACATTTCCCCCTATACTAGTATCCCCCCTCGAGGAATAAAGGTAAAATTTTAAAAAGGCTGGATGTTCAAGAACATCCAGAAAACTATTTGACAAGAGAGAAAATGCAAAATAAATAAATTTTCTTACCCTAGTAATTCTATTAATAATCCAACGGTTACTTTTTCTACTGTAGCATTATATGATAAAGAAACAATATCAATAACTGAACCTGCTGGAATTAGTTTACTTTTATCTAGTTTATAATGTTTTACTGGATCCCAAAAAATATTATTAGTAGTAGTTTTAACACTAATATTATATATTTCATCTCCAGTAACTTGTCCATCTTTATAAACGCCAACTTTAACTTCACCAGTTTTAACTATAGCTGATATACTTGCCCCTATAATTATACCTGATTTAATCATAACATAACCTCCTCCAGTTTCTCTTCCTAATTTATCAAATGATATAACATAATTCTTAGTCAATGGACCTTTAGATTCTGCAACAAGTGAAATAATATGGTTATCCTTTAAAACACTTTTCATTTTAGCATCCAATTCAAAAAGTTTTCCCCAAGGTTTAGAATCTAATTCAATAATTTTCCCCCAAAGTTTTTCTATCTGGTCGGAAATATTTCTAGAAAATTTGTTTAAATCACTTTTATCAGATATTAAATTTTCATATAGTGCTATATCTGGTTCCTCAATAACTTCTAACATTAATGAAACAACTGCATGTGAAATTCCTACATTATCAGTTTCACACATAAAAGTAATAACTGAGTTTGGTTCAATTTCTTTTGTATTTGTAACATAATTATAAGTTACAATCTCATCCTCTAATAAAGTAATACTACACATTGGCATGTTGCCGTTAACAAGCCCCCATACTATTACTTTACCTCTATTTAGATGAGGAGTACAAGATATACTAATGCCAACAACTTTTGATTTTTTAATTATAGTATAACCAACAGGTCTAGAACTTCCAGCAGCAGCTCCAAATGAAAACCTTCCAAGATAATCTAAATTAGCTGCTTCTGCCCATATTGTATAATAATTCTTTTTTGATTTAAAAACATTATCAGTGTATTTTATAATTTTATTTCTTTCATTTTTTAATCTATCATCAATGTATTTTTCATTTCTTTTATACCCAAATATACTCATTTTTTTAAACAAAATTTAACCATCATATTTCGGCGGTGGATCATTTACTATAATAGTTTTATTAAATAAAATTAAACATCTTTTTCTATTTTTTTTTTTATTTCTGATAAAGCCTGGGCTTTACCTTCTTCAATAAGTTTTTTTCTTTCAATATCATTAATATTATCATGTTTTGTGTGTAAATTATTTTTCATTTTATTATATTTTTCATGTTCATCTAATATAAGTTTAAATTCATCTTCAGTTATTTTACCGTCTGTTAAAGACTTAGAAATTAAATCTTTTATTGTATTAAGTTTACTATTTGCTATTGTTTTTATTTCATAATGTTTTTTTGATTTTGTTGAAAACTTTCTTCTAATAAGTTTAACGCCCATTCCTATACCACCACATGAAACAGCTACTATTTGTAATGGTAACATAATAGGAATAATTAGACTTATTCCTGCTAAAACAACACTTCCTGAAATTAATAAAGTATCAATACTATCTGAAAAATTTATTCCCCGTTTATATTTTTTATATAATGATTTGCGAATATCTCTCTCATTAATTAATGTTTTTTCTATCTCTGATATTTTCTGTAATCTATAATTTTGTGCATCTTCTGGTAATTCAGGGTATAAATCCGGCGCTGTTGGTTGCTTCATTTTTTAAGATATTTTTTGAAATCAAATTAAAACAATTCAATTAATAATGATGCAACTGTATTCTCTGATGTTGCATTTGCTGTTTTACACACAAAATTAATCACACTTCCTGCTTCAACAATAAAAGGTGATTGAAATGTTTCATGATTGCTTGTGCTCGTGTCAACAGTCGTTTCACAAAATGGTAGTACATATTCATTTACATTAATACCTACAGTCATTTCTCCCCCTATTCTTTTGCAAGATAATCCCATTTCTAGTATCTGCCCTCGTCTGGTTATAACATAACCAATGCCGTTTTCTCTACCACCATTTCCAAAAGAAAGCACTTCTCCTTTCATAATGGGTCCTTTACTTTCTGCAAATATTGAAATAATCGATGGCGCATCTTTTATATTATCAACCTTATTGCGATATATACGGTTTTCTATTGAAAATTCTTTAAATTTCTTCTGAAGTCCGTTATACCTCTCAGTTTGATTATCTATTTGAGTTAACATCGCGTTTCTATTATTATGAACTTCCTGTTGAAATTTTGTTATTCTATCCTCTAAATCTGTTACTGGTTTCACTCTACTGTTTAAATTATGAACTTCCTGTTGAAATTCTGTTATTTTCTGCGTGACAGGTTTTACTCTATTGTGTAAATTCCTAACATCTACTGTTAAAGTTTCAATGTCTTCACTGGGCTTCTGTTTTTTAACGCCAAATATACTCATTTTTATATAATAATTATATTATTTCTAACACACAATTAATTGGTAATCCATTGTTATTTATTTTCTGACCGTTTTCATCACAAACGTTTATACTTAGTTCTGAAATATCACCATGTGATAATTGTTTGTATTCTGGATTACTAAAATATGTATGAACAATATCTCCAAACGATTTATTCTCAACAGGAACAACACTAAGAATATTACTAGGAGCTCCATTAAAGAAATTGTAAGCAGTATTTATCTGCTCAAGATGAACATATAGTTGTTTATAAGGTGCAAAATCTATTGTTCTTTCACCATAGTGTGTTTTATTTTCAGCAAATTTTTTCTTTTTTCCAAATCCTAATATTTGTTTTAAACCTCTACTTATCTTAATTTCTTGTTGAGTAAATAAAGAAGCAATGCCATTTGTTTCATTTATAGATAATGTAATATTATTACTTTCAAATATATCTTCTATTTGTTGAAAACTATAATAACCATTTGTAATCTTATTAGGACTCTCTTTAATCTTTTGGATATATTGATCAACTAAATTATACCAACCTATAGTATAAGTAAAACTCTTCAAACCAATTCTCTTAGTACCGCATTTGTTATTTATATATTGTTGCAAGTTTATTGTTTTATCAATATCAGAAATTGTATGGTACATTTTTAATATAAAAAAATGATTCCACAAGAATTCAAATACAATCCTAATGCAAAATATAAACATTTTGCTTCATATACTAAAAAGAGTATTGAACTTATAAAACAAACAATTTATGTTAACAAAGATGACTATTTCCCAGCAACGTTTCCCAACATATTTGAAAAATACCTATTACCAAAAGTAGCATCAGAAACAATAGTAAACAACTGGAATACAGACTGGTTACCATTCTGGCAAAATCAACTAAACTTTGCAATATGGTGTGCAACTACAGGTTGTGGTATAGACGACAATAATCATTTAAAAGCAGGTGGATTAACTGGATCACTATTCTTATTCCATGTTTACTACCAAACAAGACGAATACTATTTGAATTAAGTATTGCTCTACCACAAGATTCAAGCTGGAATGCTTTTAACAATAGTTATGGCCGTGGTTCTTATGAAAGAATATGCAAAGAGTTTAATGTAGATCCCAATGCAGACTGGAGACAAAAAATGTATCCAAGTGGTGATGGTCTTGGAGTAATATACACAACCAGTCATACTGCTTGGAAACGAACAGATTTTAGACATGATAGATCATCCCAACACATTGCTAGTAGTACAGCAACTGATTTAGATTTATCAAAAATGACATTTGGCCCTGAAGTGTCAGGCGGTAGACGTTGTGGTATTTCATCATGTGAATATCTTCCACCTAAAAAAGTCCACATTGATTATCTTCAACAAGAAGATGATGCTAAAGATGTATGGACCACATTTATTCTTGATAAGTCAAAAGGGTTTACAAGAGCAGGTGTTGAAAGGATTAATGAATCTATAAGAACCTTTTGCTGGGCTATCCTAGGTTCTCAATCTCAAACTAGAACAGACATACTCGGAACAGGAACCGCTTTTGATGCTCAAAAACAATTCCTTGCAAACGTTGAGGATGCTATTAATAGTCCTGTAGATATACCGAGTCAAATTACGAGATATCAAAACACACTAAAATATGCTCGAAGTAAAGTTGACTATGTTTACGGAATTGAGTTGTACATGTCTCCGAGTAATATGGAATTACGAATAGGAACAATCCAAGATTATAACAATAAGATTGTAGTAGCCGCTGATGATCAAGAGCTTGGTTTAAATAATGGTGTGAATAACCAACCCACCCCACCAAAACAAAATGTAGAAGTAAAAGGAACACCAACAAAGAAATCTCTACCAGAACCTGTTAAACCAAAATCAGTAACAAAATCACCGGTACATGTAATATCACAAGGAAAAAAAGAAGCAATTCAACACGAAGATAATAAAACAGCATTAATAGTAGGAAGTATAGTAATGGGTATTGTTGCGCTCACTATCTATGAGATTTACTAATATACTCTCTTGCAGTAGCATATAATAAACCAGCAACAAGAACAACCAATGCCCATAAACGATCTCCAAACCAACTGACAACTTTACCTGCAGAAGACAACAACCAAGAAACAATAGCTCCAATAATTCCAGGCAATGCTGCTGCTGCTTTTCCTGCAAGATTAGCTAATAGTTTACCAAGATTTGATAATTGTTTTTTTATCCAATCTTTTACACCGCCTTTTGGAGTTGGAGGTTTTGCTGGTGTTCCACCACTAGTAGTAGTAGGAATAAAAGCCTCAACAATAACACCTATAATCATCCCAAAAGCAGTTAAAATACTAACAATTGTAATTCCCTGTTCTCTGAATAATGTTTTTATTCTTTCAGCTAATGTTGTGTCTTCATTCAATATTTTATGTATTGTTTCTTTGATTCTATTCACTTGACTACGTAATTTATCTTTATTAATATTAATCACTTCCAGTCTTGCACTTCTTTCTAATTCCAATTCTCTTATTCTACTTTTTATTCTCTCTATTTGAAATTCATCATTGTCTGCTTTAGCCTGTTCTAATTTTCCCTTTTCTTTTGCTAAGTCTTTATTGGTTTCATTAAGTTTTCCTAATTCATTTGCAATCTCTTCTTTAACTGTTGTCATTGCTTTGAGGATACCATCCATTTCTCGTTTTGTCATATCTGTTTGTGTTCCTGTTACTGTTTGTATTCCTGTTTTATCTCCTAATTCCATAAATGATGTTTCTAATTCTTTCAAAGCGGTTTCTACATCGGGCACTGTGTTTAATAATTCTTGGCCTTCTTGTTGGGAAGATAGGTCTTGTAAGGGTATGTTTTCTGCTGCATTATCAATTTTATTTTTTGTTTCAATTAATTGCTGTAATTCTGCTCTACCTGCTTTCATTCGAGTTGCTAGGGGCTGATAATCATATACTCCTAAACTATTTCTAATAAAATCAACACCATATTTTCCTTTAAGTGTTTCAAATGAATAGAATTGAATTATAGCATCAGCTTTTCTTGACTTATAAAATGATAAGGAATACTCTTTTTCATCAATCTCTACACCAAACTCAGGCCTACCATAGTTATCAGATCTAAAATAATAATTACCTTCTCTCAATTCTCTCAATGGTTCTTGATTTTTTTCAAAAAATTGTTTGGTTGCCATTTTAAGTAAAGTACTCGTTTGTCTTTCCTTATCGGGACCTGTAAGATTATCTAATGTTTTATATTGAGTATTTAAAACTCTGTGAAATTGTCGCTCATCCATAAAAGATGTTTCTGTTTCTTCTTCATTATAATCATCTTCATCATAAACAGGATTATCAAAATCATAACCACCTTCAGCCATTTTTTAATGTTAAAAATATCCTTTAAAAATGTCAGCTTTTGGAGAAAAATTAAACCCTTACAGAAAAATAAGAGAACCACGTGGTGTTAGAGGAATTCGTCAGAGTGTTGTAATAACCAATAATCCTTCAACTATTGACCAAAATCAACAATTGTTAGTGAGATTTCCTAATCTAAGTAGTAATGATGTTATTGTTCCTGGAACAGTCAGATTAGCATTTGAAATTGATTTAAAAAGCACAGATGCTAATGCAACAATATATCCAAATATTGGAAGATCTATAATAAAAAAAACAACAATAAGAATATCAGGTAATGAAGTGATGTCAATTGATGATAGTGACATATATCATTGCTATATTGATTTATGGAAGTCTCCCTCTGAACTTGCTAATATGGCTTATCAAGGTATTGGGAAAGGTAATATGTTAAAACATAGAATTGGAGCCGGAGATGCAAGTAATGATAAAGAAGATAAAGCAATAGCTAAAGCATATAAAAACAGATTTTGTATCCCACTTGATTTTGAGCTATTAGAAACACATATGCCATTCTATCAAGCGGGAATAGGTGATAGACTTGAATATGAACTTACGTTCAATGATTATAACAAAGTAATTAAATCAACTGACACATCAGCTTCATACATCATTAAGAATATTTGTTTGGAATTTGACACCGTTTCTGATATTGAATTAGCAAGACAAATAAGACAGCAAGTCAGTGGTAAAATGGTTATTTTATATGACAGAATACTTAGACACAGAAAATTAACTAAAAACAAATCTGATACACTTTGGAATATTAATCTAAATGTTCCAGCTAGAAGTATGAAAGGTATTCTAATGTTGTTTGAAGACCCAGATAGAACATCAACTGATACTTTTTACAATCCTAAAATAGAAAAAGTAGAGATGACAATAGAAGGAGTCCCAAATCAACTTTACAGTCAAGGAATGAAAGCATATCAACAATGGGATGAGATTAACAAATTCTTTGGTTTAACATCAAAGAGAAATAAGGAAATAGATAAGATTGCAAAAGATTTATACTTCACTAGTACAACCTTAGAAAGGTATCTGACTGACAACTATGCATTGTGGTTAGATTTACGTTCAACGGATGATAACTCACTACACGGTTCTGGAAGAAGAATTGAAAATGCATCAGAAGGTATCACAATACAAATAACGAAAGAAGCAGAAGCAGATGAGTCAATAAATGTTTATCTGTTTGTTATACAAGATGCACAAATTAATTTTGAAGATGGTAGATTTAAAGAAGTCAATTATTAATCACTTAAAAAATGGAATTACCTAAATACCCGCACTGTGCAATTATTTGTGGTCAAACTGGTTGTGGAAAGACCGAATTTGTTTTAGACTTACTTGAAGGTAAATATAGAGGTGTATTTAAATATATTGTTATACTTTGTCCAACTATTCAATGGAACAAGACATATAAAAATCGTGAGTGGATTGGTGACGTTAAAAACCCTAAAACAAAGAATATTATAATCGTAAATCCAATAGTCAAAGAAGAAGAGAAATTACAAGAACTATTAAGAATGTTTTTCAATAAATATGCTGGTTATCCAACTCTGTACATCATTGATGATTGTAGTGCAACAAAAGAACTAACAAAGAAAAAAGATATGCTGTCTGAACTTGCATTTTCAGGTAGACATGCAGAACAATCAGTATGGGTTATATCACAAAGATATAATTCAGTTTTGAAAGATTTAAGAGAACAAACAAAATGGTTGTGTATGTTCTACACTAAGGACAGAGATAGTTTTGAAAATTGTTTGAGAGAGAATGATGTTATTCCCACATTGGAAGAACGACAAAGAATAAAGGAAGAACTAAAAAAAAAGAAGCATCGTAAATTAATTTTAAAAACTGACCAACCTGCTGATTATTGGGTGGTTGATTAAGTAATGCTTAAGTAATTTAACAAAAAATAAGCGGATGCTTAAGCATTGCTTTAGTTATGCTTAAGCAATGCTTAAGTAATGCTTTAGCTATGCTTAAGTAATTTAGCAAAAAATAAGAGTATGCTTAAGTAATGCTTAAAAAATAAGCAATAAAAAAGACAATGCTAACAATTATCTGTCAGATAACATTTCTGATAACAAACACTGCAGTCTTATCAATAGTGGGATATGTGATATTTAATTTTTTTAAAATAAAAAATAAATATTTGAAAATAAAAAATAAATATTTAAAAATGGATGCTGAAGTCTTACTTACTAAAATCGATCAAAATAATGAACACGAAGAAACAAAACGTGAAAGATTATCAGCTATTGTTGCTGGTGGTGGAAGTAAACAATATCTTGGAAAAGACTTACAAATGTCAGAAATTGATACAATGACACAAGAACAAATAAACAAACTATACTGTAGATATGAAGCTAGATTAGGAGCAAGTATGACTAAGACATTAGGAAACTCTTTTATTAATTTATATGTTATGGGTGTATCTAAATATTTTAATGTTGTTAATCCTCCAAAACTAATACAAGATTTAGAAGAAGATCCATTTATAAATCATGCTTTGACTAGTTCATGTTGTGAATTGTATTATAATTATGGAATGTATCTGGCTCCTTTTACTGCTATGCTAACAACAGCAAAACATATTAATTTTAATCAAGAAGAGAAAAGTGAAAAAATTACAATAAAAAAAGATGAATGAAGAAACAAAAAAACAGAAAAACCCGAAAAGAGTAGCTGCAGGAAAAAAGGGTGCAGAAGCAAAAAAAATGAAAGCTGAATTAAAAAGAAAAGAAACGGAAGAAATAAAGAAAGAAAACATACAATTAAAAACTATAACAAAAGATGCGAGCGATAGCGCGCCTATGACAAAAGATGAAGTTAAATCTATAACAAAAGATAATGATGAAGTTAAAATAGATATATATAAAAATTATATCCCTTTATGTCTAATTGGAGTTGTTGGATTGGGATTATATATATATAATTCTAAACAAGTTGAACCAGTGATAAAACAGGAACCTGTGATTCCGGAGGCCCCTATGGGAATACAAAAGAAAGAAATTGATCCATTTGAATTTAATTAAATTTAATATATAAAAATGACAACACAAATAGACGGAAAACAAATAGCAAACATGTTATATCATGCTGGAGTGGAAACAGTATTAACAATTGGGTATTCAGAATTAGGTAGAAAACTATTGAAAAGACCACCACCAAAAGTAGATTTTAATATGACAGATATTGGCATGTTATCCATTGATATATTACTTGCAATGGCAACGAAAGATATGTTAGTTAAACAAGGTATTATACCCGCTGATATTATGAAGTAATTTTATTTTCTTTAAAAATGGCTAGTGCAGTAGCAATGATGATTGGAGGGGCAGTAACAAATGCATTAGCATTTACTGGTGGTAATTATTTATTTTCACATATGGGTAGAAATAGTGATGAAGAGAGAAAAAGACACGATAAAGCAATGGAACAATTAGAATCAGCACAATCTGAATGGAATAAAAAAAGAACAGAGAGGTTGGATTATATTAATAAGGTAATGAAAAAAGAACATCACGCTGAACAAACATTTGATAATGTTGATACAGCTATGAAACAATATTATTATATAACTGGAAAAGAACTAACTGATTTACCACCAGAACCTACATTAAGTGATTTCTATACTCCATCAGAAGATCAGAAGAATAGGGAGATTGCATTTATTGTTGGTGGCATGGTATTAACAGGGTTTGTTGCATGGAAGTTTATTATATAAAGTATAAAGACAAAAATAAATTAAGTAAAGTATAAAGATTCAATACCATAAGGTTGTGTATCTATTCCATTGTCACATATATATCTTTTATCATCAAAAGGAGATAACCCTATTTTATTCATTTGATTTAAATATATATTATGTTTCTTATGTACTAAATTAAACATTGTTTTATGAATTATTCTTCTATTAAATAAACAATCTTCATATGATGCAGAATTAAATTCTTTTTTAGTTGTTTTATTAACACCTTTTGCTAAACATTTGAATTTAATATTTGAATCTTCTAAATATTCATATCCATACATTTTACTTTTTATTGCAATAAATTTTGACATTACATTGCCACCTAGTTCATCTTTGAACTTTCCGATTACTTTTTTATTTATATTTGAAAACAATGGATCTTCGTTTGGATAGTTAGAGGTATCTAAATGATCTTTTATTTTTTCTAAATCAGAATATAGATCTTCTGTGAATATATTTAATACCATACTGTCGGTATCGCTGTATAAAACCTCATTATTTGGAAAGTATTTTTCAATAATATCATAATAAAATTTATACATTACTAATTTTGAATAATCTAAAACACACATTCCTAAATAAATTGGTTTATTAAAGTACATTGATTTATAATTTAATAATACCGCTTTAAAATCATTATTGAAATCTATAATATCTTTAAAATTATCTTTTGAAGCTAATCGTTTTAAATCTTCGGGTTTATTTATTAATTCTACTATACATCTATTAGAAATATTTTCTAAAGTCTTTCCATAAAAAGAATTATTCATTAACTTCCAGAAATCTTTTTCAAAATCATTTGTTGCTTTTGCTCTCATTTTTGTATTGAAATCAATATAATCTTTTAACCATGGTTTATGATTAAAGGATATTATGCTATGAATTTTTGTTACTTTTATTCCAAGAGAAATGTAATATTTGAGAATATCATAATGTACAATATACTCTTTTTTATCATGAAGATCTAATATTAATTTTTCAACATTTCCTAATTTCATATTATTTTGTTTTAATAAATCTCTTGAATAATCTGATATTTCTTTTTTATTTATCTTTCTTGAAACAGGCATAGGCGGGAATTTTCTTAATTTGAATTTTGTTAAATTATCATATTCTAAATCTACTTTAAAAACCATTCCATCATCTTCATTACATTTATCCAAATAATAGTTTATATCTTGTTTTATATCTTCTTCCCATTTAAAGTTTTTATATGGCAATTTTTCCGACATTCCACAACCATATAAGTTATTAGCATCGGTATACCATAGATAATTTGGGTTTTTTATTTCTTCTTTAACTGTATATTTATTATTTGCTTTAACAAAACGATTTCCTAATACGCCAGAAAATCCCCCTCGTATTCCTTTTTGAAACATCATTCTCATATCTGTATCAGCTAACAAATCTAATTCAATTCCTGTATACTTTAATCCTGCATTCCATGTTAATCCCGGTGCAGAATAACAATAAGCTGGATCGATTTCATATGATTTTAAACAGAGATATCTAAAATTTTCAAATACATCTGTTAATATTAACACATCTAGTTTTTGATAAAGCATTAAATAATCTTTGAATGTTTTACAGTATCTGTTGAATATCTTTTTCCCATGTTCATATTCTTTTTCAGATATATCCTTTTGGTATAATATTGAATAAAATTCTTTTTTATCGGGGAATTCTTCTAATTTTAATTTTTCAAAAGAATCAAAGAAATCATAAGGAAATACTCCTTTAAAACTTCTTCCTTCATCATTATATTTTAAATCTTCAAATAAAACATCATCAGATAATTCTCTTTTAAGTATTTTATATTGATCATCTTTTAATGTTTTAGATAAATTATCTATGCTACTCAGTAAAAATCTATAGCTATCTTTAAAAACTAACTTAAAATATCGATCCCCAAATGTTATTGATATATAATTTTCACTATCCTTTGGTAATACCTTTACTTTTTTATATTCTGTTTCATGTTTTAATAATTCTTCTGTTATAAAATGAAAATCATATCCACTTCCATTATGAAAAAAGATCGGAAATTGTTTTCCATCTCTAGATTCTTTTCTATTACAACTAGAGCAGGAAATTCCTCTGAATTGGCCTGATAAATGGGAATGTTCAATTACTTTTTCCTCTCTTTCTAATTTCTGTTTACACAAATAACAACAATCAGAAGTATTATATAGTTCTTCTTTTTTCGTTTTTGATATTTTAAAATTCTTTTCTGCACGAAAATAAGCCCATTTAATTTTATCATTATAATTTAAACATGTTTCAATAAAATCTTTTTCAGCATTTTCACTAGGTGCATAGTTAATATTTTTATTTGGTATAATATCCGGATATTGAGAAACTAATTGTAAATTATATGAAACTACTTTTTGTTGTTGTAAATTTATTGTATTATCTTTAAAAGATAGTTTAATATTTTCTCTTTTTATCTTTTCTTTTATTCTTTCACTAAGTCTATTAATCTTTTTTTCATTATTTTCACAATATTTATTTATTTCATAATCACTTACTTCAATATGTTTTCCATCTTCAATCCATTTATCAAAAATGTTATCTATTAATTTATTAAAATATTTTGTAATGTATTTTTCTTTGATTTTATCTAAATATATTTTAGTTCTTTCATCAGATAATTTATTATTAACATAATTATGATAAATTATTTTAGATCTTTTTTTAGATATTTCTTCTTCTTTCATTATTTTATTGATAATCATATATTTTATTTTAGAATTAACATTATGTGATTTATATTTAATTCTTAATTTATTTATTTGTTTCCGGAGATCAGGATCCATATAATTTAATTTTATATTAATTGATTCAAAGTCTGCATATCCAACAAATGGCAGTTTTAATTTAAAATGAGGATTTTCAAATTTACACTTACTTCCTTTATTTGGCATAATAAATTTTAATGGTTCATTTGTTGTACATTCTTTCATGTGTTTTTCTAAAGCTTTTTCAGTAGTATATGAAGCAGCAATACAATTTCTACAATGATATCTTTTATTATGATTATGATTAAGATAAGCATTAAAATTTTTAATTAAGCAATAATGTTTTTTATCGTTTAGAGTGACATATAATAAATCTATAAGATATTTTCTATCTTTAAATTTACTTCTATATAATGGATATATATTACGTAGATTGTTTTCTTGTAATGATTTAGAAAAATCAACTTCTTCAGTATCTAAAAGGTTCTTTTCAATTCCAAATACATTGATAGTTATATTTTCATTTTGTTTTTCAAATGTTTCAATCGAATTTATACTTACTGGAGATTTAATATTTTTCATATTAATAATGTCTAAATAAGGTTTGTAATTTGATGCTCTTGCGGGGTTTTTATTCATTTTTGAAAATGTATCTGAAAAATTAGGATTATCATCAGGATTCTCTTTTAATTTATATAGCATTCCAGCAATTACACTATAGGCAAAACATTGGGCATCATTGTTTTTAATATTTAATAGACTATTGAATTTTATTCCTAGATCAAAATAAGAAGAACCATTTAAACTTTTTACTCTAACAACTTTAACTTCTGTATTTTCTATTTCATTAAATATTAAACCAGATTCTTTTCCCTGATGTTCTTCTTCCCATACTTTATACTTTTCAATAATAGAATTATAAACTTCATTAAATTCGTTTTGTGCTCGAAGTTTTATAAACCCACTATTATAATGTCTCTCTATTTTTTCATTCATGGCTAAAGGTTTTGAATAAATAGTTTTCATTATTAAATTAAATTTAACATTAGGAAATGATAAAACTAATCTTTTAACATCTGGTTTAATCTTTTTAAAATAATTATTTATATTAATGCCACTTTTGTTAATAACTTCTTTAATATAGTTTTTATTATTTTTAGAGTTTGATTTTTTCGGTCCCATTTTATTAGAAACATTTTTTAATTAGGATTTCCGAATTCGGTAATTTTTATGATAATCAGGATTTCTTAACATAAACTCTTGATAAGATTGTTTATATTTTTCTTTGTTATTTTGATAATGTTTTTGTTTCATAGGTTTTAGACATTGTTTACATGCAGATTTAACACCCATCCTTCTATCTGTTGCTTTGTGATACTCACTTAGTACCTTATATTCCTTACATTTTGTACAAGTTTTACCTTCGCTCATTTTTAAAGAACTCAATTTTAACTATTAAAAAATGGAGCAACAAAAAATATATTGTTTACGTTGTAAAAAACATACTGAAAATGATTCAGTAGAGCAAGTAACAACAGCTAATAATAGACAAATGTTAAAAGCTAAATGTTCTGAGTGTGGATCTAAAAAGAATAGATTTATAAGCAGTCTAGAGAGCAAGTCGGACGGTTCCCTTCTAACAAATAAATTAGCAGATGAATTACATCACAGAGTTATAAAAAAATTTCCTAAAAGACGTGTTTATGTTAATTCAATAGATCAAACATGGGCAGTTGATTTGGCAGATATGCAACAGTATTCAAAACAAAATAAACACTATAAATATTTATTAGCAGTTATAGATGTTTTTAGTAAGTATGGTTGGTTAATTCCTTTAAAAAATAAAACAGGAGTAACAGTAAGTGAAGCATTTAAAACATTATTTAAAGAAAGAAAGCCGAAGTACATATGGAGTGATCGGGGGAAAGAATTTTATAATACACATGTAAAAGAATTGTTAAAAGATAATAACATAAAGTTATATTCAACTGAGAATGAAGAAAAATCTAGTGTAGTAGAACGTTGGATAGGAACTATGAAACAACGTATGTTTAAATATTTTACAGCTCATGAAACTACTAAATATTATGATGTATTAGATGAATTGGTTAATGATTATAATAATACAGTACATTCTTCAATTAAAATGACGCCTGTTGAAGCGAGTAAATTAGAAAATGAAGCAACAGTGTATGAAAATTTATATCCAGAAAAAGAAGAGGACACTAAAAAACCTAAATTCAAAGTCGGAGATAGAGTAAGGATATCAAAAAAGAAAGGTACATTTGAAAAGGGTTATACTACTCGTTGGAGAACAGAAATATTTGTTATTGAAGAAGTTTTAAATACAGATCCTATTACTTATAAAATAAAGGATTTAAACGGGGAAGAAATTAAAGGTGGTTTTTATGATCAAGAGTTACAGCTTACTGAGTTTTAGATATTACCAAAACAACAATCAGTTTCAAAATTTTAATTTGAAAAAAATACATACAAGTCAAACACTATAAACACTCGTGATAAGAGCTGTATATTAACTTTAGAAAGTTACCCGATTATGCATAACAGTTTCTAAATATAGCAGTCACTCAGGTATATAGAAATCCAATATCACACTTGACAACGGCGCTACCGCAGTAGCGCCGTTACTATGTTATGAAACACGGTATGTACTATAAATAGTTAACTAGGCCGCGATCATGAAGGATCGTGCCCTAGATTGTACATATAAACACTTCTCACTAGAATTGTTACTATAAATAGTTAACTAGGCCGCGATCATGAAGGATCGCGACACAGTTCTAATATAACCACACTGGTTCACTCGTTAAATCAATAATCTCAGATCAATGCTGGCGAGCTATGTTAAACCCCGTACAATACACACATTGAATTTTATTGAAAATCCTTTAAGCGGTCTGTAGACTTCGTCTGCGGTGTATCGATCTGTTGACGGCTCCAACTGCGGTAGCGCTGTTACTATATGCGATCCATGACTTCTTGAGATGATTCCATGTCTTTTGTGACAAATATTTCAGGGTCTTGTTTCCAAAATGCGTTCATTTCTGAGCTGCTGAAATAGAATATAATCAACTATTACAATTTATTCTGTATCAATATATGGTAGACATATAATTACTCAAATATGTCCTGTTATTAAAAACTTCATATTAAAAATACACTAAACTAATAAATATAATTACCTACAAACAATACAGAACACAAAATATTAAATAAAATGCAGTACTTACATGATTTAGCTTTTGATTTGGTTTTAGAAGTTAATATAACGTGCTGTTAACAAGAGGCAAGGTAAAAACGTCTGCTCTCTACTGTTTGTTTGAAAGAAAGAGCGTTCCAGTCTGCTATATGTTTACAGGGAACTAATGAATATATTATGACAACGTCCTAGGCAACATGTAAACAGACTAGCTCACCGCTGTCTATATTTGTAATCGATACTGTACACACTTCATGGCCACTGATAAGTGGGTATATAGTCCGCTGTGTTATTTACCTGTTAGAGCTTATTGATTTTTCACTCAACCAGCGGGTTAGGTGTGTGTTTACATTGTACAATGTCGGACTTTTTACTATTTCTCGAGGTGACCAGCTAGGGTAAGAAAATTTATTTTTTTTGCATTTTCTCTCTTGTCAAATAGTTTTCTGGATGTTCTTGAACATCCGGCCTTTTTAAAATTTTACCTTTATTCCTCGAGGGGAGATACTAGTATAGGGGAAATGTAAAAAATATTTTTAGGTGGGGGAGGGGAGTAATAAGCTATATTACTAGGGTACCGTGCCTGGATTTCCTGTATCCACGCCTTCTCTCTGGGACGTACAATGCGCCCATTGATAGTAACGGACATTAACAAACAAACAAACTTTTGTTGGTCAGATTTGCACTACACATACAAATATAACAAATCAGGGGCCCAAGCCCTTCAAATCTGACAAAGCTGCTTTACACCGTCGTCCAGCTCAGCTCATTAGTTTTAAAAGCACAGACCCCATGCGTTTCCGAACCAAGTCAATCGATTTTAATCTTGATCCAAACTACGTTTATCTGCTGCGATTGACCACAAATGATGTACTGATACAGTTATATATGTTGAATAGCTTTCGAAATATCCGGTTCATGAGATTTACAGATTTTCCTGTCAATCCCCTGTGTCTTTTAAAGTCCCCCTATAAATCGTATAAGTTTAGGGTGAAAAAAGACGAACTAACTGTCCAGAATTCCTTGAATTCAGCATTGAACTTCATGATATGAAATGTTTAATATCGTTGTATTTGACAACGCCCCAAAAGAATTGACTTGCTATATATCTGATCAATATCCATTACACCACTATCTACCTCAGTAACTCTCAGGCTTTGGACAATGCTTTTCAGCCATTCACCTGGTACAGTAACATGTATATGCACGGAGTGATCTAAACTCTCTCGCTCCCGCCGAGACGTTCTCGTCGTGTGAGAGGAATGGGAGTTCAGTCCATGACTAAGCGTGGTAGGCTTAGCCAATGTCTGAACCCCTGACCAACATCGGCGGGTGAGGCCCTACAGAGCGCCGGACTTGAAGGCTTGCCTGAACCAAGGACATGTCTTTGTCGTTTATTACAACTTAGGAGTCAGCAATCGGAACATAGTTTGTCGTCGTTGGACCTTAACCCGACTTCGAAATTTTCAACTTTGGGAACCATCGTAAGATGTCAGAAGTAGCCATTCTAGATATCACCGGATTATTCTAAGCCGGTTGAAGGGACGTCTAGGCACTAATGGCTAGTCATCTGCTCGCAGAAATAAGACAGCTTGTGGGACGTAAATCCTTGCAGCAGCAACAACAACAAGTGATCTAAAATGTCAATGTCACTGCAGCACCTGGCTCCCTCATTATCGGACTGTACAGGTATACTCCTGTAAACTCGGCACCCTAAGTATCAAAAGTAGTATAATATTTATGAAATGTCTGTTAAGTATTATTTCTTTAATCGAAGGCACAGTTAGGGCATTTTCATCAAGTTCGTTAAAGAGCTTTTTAAGGACACTTTTGTTGGTGTAACTTATTATTGTTTTATGTATGTGTCTTTCTGTTATATTTCTAGTTGGTAGTTGATGTTATCAAGTATTTTTGTTGATATTGATTCTGTCGAGATCACACGTTACATCTTTTTCCTTAATTTTGAATAGCCTCGTCTTTATTGTGCAGCACCAGTTGTATCCACAGTGCCTGCTAGTCTACGTTGTGTATGCGATAATATATGATGTATTATAACATCTATCGGCTCACAAAAGCGTTTGTAACAGTAGAAACATGGGTTGTCTCTATCATGAAAAGTACAAAATAGTCGTCCAAAATGCGTGACGGTAAATTGTGAATCGTCCACAAATGCGTTACGTTGTAGTCTACAAAGCGTTACATATGCTTCGACATGGGGTGTTTAGAAAATTTGGAATAACGGTATCAAAATGGCAACTATAAACTTCATTTGAATTGTGCACTTATGCGCATAGTAAATGACTAAATTCAGATGACATTGGAGTCCGATATAATAGATATATTCCATACAAAAAGAAAGTATTCACCGTTTTGTGATTTGTTTTACTTTTTTTCACCGATTCGAATATAACTATCACAACCACATCAGGAGCTGACCTCCCTAGATATTCTTGCACTATTTATACTGACATACAAAACAATTTAGAAGCCAAAGAAAGAGTATGTTACAATTTTGAAGCGTTTTCTGCTGACCGGGCCATCACTGGAGCTAGTTCGTCTTCAAAAGCGTGACAATAATCGTTCAATATTTGTGACGCGATGTAGTCTACAATTTGCTTACCGTGTGACCGCGTTCCGCCACTGTGATTATGACCACTAAAAGGAAAGGATTGTATAAAAGACACATGACAGCTTAAAGCAAGTTGACAGTAAAAGAGAAAGCTCCTAAGGGAGCTTTCTGTTTTACTTTCAACTTGCTTTAAGAAGGAATCTGTCGTAAACAAATAATAATTAACATAATTTAGTGGTCGTAATAGATAGGTTTTACTGTACATCTTAATCAGCAACCGTTTAATGACTTGTTTATTGTATACCAGGTTCAAAATAAACGAATATGTATATATTGTTTGAATGTTTACATAAGCGCGGCCGTTATAGAAACCAAATGACGTCATCTTCATCGAACGTTGGCCATTTTGAACGTTACGTTGCTAACGTTTTCACGTGCATAAGATCTGTTGCCCCCCCGGGCCAATATTAGGTTCCTGAAAGCAGTGGATGGAAAATACACGGCTTTCACGTGACGCCAATTCACCAATCGGATAGCTAGAAACTTGTAGGAGGTAGGATAAATATAGAGACGAGGGGTACAACTGATTGTCAGTATATTCTCACCCTATCTCGACAAAACCGGGCATATCATGAATAATTATTGATGAACCGACACCTTTGTTACATTTCTGTCTAGCTTATATAATATCCTTCCTGAAAAACATAACATAAAACCATCTGTAAGCATGCACTTTCAACAGTAACTATTTTCACTCACAGAAATCAACGAATTTTGGAAAACGGGACAGGGGTTCGTTCATAGCCGACACAGCATTGACCACTACTGTACGCTTGTTTAGGTAATATCGAGCATAACAATCATACAGTTGCATAGATATACATTTCTGACACCGATCAAAGCTGATTTCTTCTCAAATCATTGCCATACCAAAAAACTTACATGTATAAGAATAACTTTGCTGCCGATGAAAAATGCGAATTTGTTGTTGGTACGGCAATGATTTGAGAAGAATTCAGCTTTGATCGGTGTCAAAAAATGGATATCTATGGAATTGTATGACTGTTATGATCGATAATACCGCCTAAACAAGCGTACAGTAGTGGTCAATGCTGTGTCGGCTGTGAACAAACCCCTGTCCAATTTTCCGAAAATCGGTGATTTCAGTGAGTAGACGTAGTTACTGTTGAAAGTTCATGCTTACAGTTGGTTTTATGTTATGTTTTTATGGAAGTGTATTATATTAGCTAGACAGAAATGCAAAAAGGGTGTCGTTTCATCAATTATTATTCATGATATGCCAGGTTTTGTCGAAATAGGGTGAGAATATACTGACAATCAGTTGTACCTTCTGTTGATTTTTTCCCTCAAAAATCAATCGTGTCGGATCCCTGTGGTTTGAGTGATTCGTTATATAAAGATATGTTAACCATACGACTAAACAGATAACATCGTATATAAAGATCTTATGGGGTAATTTCACCAGGTACAAACTGGAAACATCGCACGCGACGGTATTGTCCCGTAGTAGTGGGGTAACATAATACAAACATTAACATTTCCATGGCATTGGATGAAGCAAAACAGAACCAATTAAACCTAGTACCCCATACATTTTAATTATACGCCTTAAAGAGGCTCGCAACCGGATTTAGCATTAAAAATAGTAATTTGTAAATATATGTCAAATGCTTATATAAATGGGTAAGATTTAGTTTAGGATAATAAATTCTGTTAAAAAATCCATTTAAAAAAGAAAAAAAAGAAGAAGCCCTGGTGGGATTCGAACCCGTGACCCTCCATGCGGAGAGAAACGTGAAAAAATTAGGAAGCTCCTATACTACCTCGGCTACCAGCGCTCTCTATATCTATAGTAGCGAATTAACGTACTTCACAAGTAGCGATCGATAGTACTTTTACTGCTTTATTCGTCTCGGGTTTATGTCTGAGCCCGTGTAAAGAAGCAACAACAACAACTATACCGTTAGCTAACTCTATAGAAAAACGATGGAAAATATCTTAAAAAACTAAGATTCGGTGCCGATTCTTGAGACTTTTTTTGGACTGATCATATTTTTTTAATGTCAGAAACCAAATAATGCCACAAATTTGCTTTTATTTGAGTATTTTATTTTATTTTGACAAGTACACCATCCGGTTGCGAGTCCCTTTAAATTCATCCATACACTGAATAAATAAGTGCCAGTGTGTACAGTTGCGGGTATACATCTTACAAAATAGTTTTTATATCCTAGCAGATTGAAGCTTGAAAATGGCTGAACGTAAAGCAGAAATCACCTTCTCAAACTCAAATGTAATTAATATCTCATATATATACAGTGTTCCCTCTCTACAACGGCCCTCCTAGCAACGACTCCCTCCTTTCAACGACCCTTGTCGCTGTTCCCTTAACAAGATAATTTTGTCTTACGCTTTAACTGCTACAATGTTGTCTGCTTTTATGTGTCGTTTGCTGTTTTTTCAAAGTTACATGAAATCGGACATTTTGGTAGAATAAATATAATGACGAGTGACAAACAGCTTGAATCCAGATCAGATGCCGCGTGGCGCGGCGTCTGATCTGGATTCAAGCTGTTTGCAAATGTAAGCCAAGTCTTAATTTTCCCTCTCTATAACGACTCCCTCCAAACAACGCACACAATCGGTGTCTCCCATTGGGTGTCGTTGTATTGACGGGGCACTGTAACTTATTGAAGCTTAAAGTCGGCTGAAAGTACAGCAGAATACACCTCAAAACGCATTCTGTCTTGCCTTTAGACTGCCTTAATCGTCCACCTCTCTTTAACGCGTTCACTCGTAATGCGTCAGTACCCAAACGGTCTGACACTCTTATCGATACATGTATTTATTAAGTCATACCACCTTAAATATAATTTTGAAACGAGTCTTGCAGACAACAATACTGAAGCAGACGACAATAAAGTGGTGATCGGTAAAACTCTCCCGAATAATTTGATCATGAAAATGTTAATTCTAGAAACGACTTATGGGGTAATGGATAAACACTCTAAGTATATAATAAAAACCAGTAGGCAAGATCAAAATCTCTATCACTTTAAATATGTTAACAACAGTGCATGCTTTTTTTTGGCAAATTAGAGTTTCGCTACTTTCAATTTAAAGTGGGTCAATCTATTCTAGGTGTCAAGATCGCAGGAAAACAACTTCGAAAACGACATCTGCTGTTTATGCAATCACCGCAAATCTAGGACAAACCCCTTCCAACCTAACAGGGTTTGGCTATGTCAAATGATATAATACATGTATGAAAACCAATTTAACCAATTGTACCATGAAAATACAATTGGAAAATAAAATCTCCTTTTAACTATAATCTCTTTTTCTAAAACTATAACTAAATGAGGACATTACTTTGCACAGAGACAAACGAAGCAGACCCTGATCGGAAGGATAAGCTATGATCACACCGATCTAGATCTGCACTATTAGTTTAGGAAAAAGTAAAAGGTACTCTACTAATGTACTCGTCCCAATTACTCAGTGACTTAACTCTTAACTCAATAGCCTGTTCCTCGTTTTGAAGACAGGTCACCTTTAAATTAAGGTTTGGTGTAATGCAGAATGCGCCATAAGGCTCAGTCTACTTTACTTTCAATCTGCGTTAAGGTAACATCTGCTAGTATATAGAAATATTTTTTTATGATGCGTATTCATAACTGTTTCAATTTGTCATAGTTTCTTTTGTGTAGGAATAAACCAAAGCCATTAAAAAGCTTATCAATTTAGTAAAGTGTAAATTAAAGCAGCAAGAGATTTAAAGTGTTTGTGTCAAGTATCTATGGATATTCAAGTGCTGGGTGCCATTTTAGGTCATCTAATTTTTTGATAAAGCTTGTCCGTAGTTATAATACAAGCAAGGAATACCAAATCAAATGCTAAATATAAGTATTTGCACATATCTGCATACGCAACAAAACGCGTTTTAGTGCCATGGCAACACTTTTCGGGTATTTGTCATGTGCTATGAGACAGTTCTTGTTGGTGTTAAATACTTTAGAAATCTTTTACTACTATAGAATCCTTACTATTAAGGGACTTTCGTTTGTTCGTATCTAGTCAGTGGTCATGTTTTTTATTGTTTTAATTTTTTACAGATGTACATCGTCTTCAAACTGAAGTCAATCTAATCAAGGAAATGCTCGCAAATGTTATCATAATAATTTCCTCGGTTACCGATAGAGATGAAACTCTGTTAACACCCATGTCGAGATAAACACAAACATGCACATGACTGATATGGGCGCGTTTATGAGGCTTTGTTGAAATCCACATTGAGGTCAAGATAAACACAAACTCGGTTATATGCATGACTGATATTGGCGCGTTTATCAGTGTGATTGTATATTAAATACGGTCATCTGTTATAACAACTTTAAGATGGCGACAAGTGGAGATGAAGCAATCAACAGTTCAACAAGCCTAGAGAATGAAGATAAACCTGCATGTTTGTGTTTACCTTGCTTGAGTGATGGGAATAATTTAGCGGCTGTCGGGTATTGTGAAACATGTAAGACGTTCTTGTGTGAATACTGTTTCAAATACCACACAGTGGCTATTCCAATGAGAAAACACCGCCTGTTAGACAGAGAACAAATGATGAAGGGGACAACAGTAAATGACATAGGTCAGTGCGAAAAGCATGAATCCGAGACTGTTTTGTACCATTGTCCCACACACTCCTTTCTAGGCTGCCACATTTGCTTTTTCGAGCACCAGAAAACCTGCAAAGAGGCGAGATATATTCCAGAGATATCCAAGACGATCACCAGTTCGAACGAGTTTCAAGAATTTATGACAAATTTGAACTGTGCCGCCGAAACAGCGAAGAGTTTATTGGATAAATGTAGAGATAATATTGGTAAGGTGGGAAAATGTCACACTGAAGCGTATGCTGCAATTAAAGCATTTAAAGTCGAAATATTGGAAGCGGCTGATCAACTTGAGAAGGAGTTATACCAGAAGGCAGACACATTTAAAGAGAATGAACTTTCTAAATTGAACCCCATTGTGGATAAATACATGGAGGTTCAAACCGATATTCAAAACATTGCGTCAAAAATCGAAGTTTTACAGAAGAAAACCCAGAAAGATGACCTTTACATATCGATGGTCGAATCGAAGAGCATCTTAGTGTCACTGCAGGCCGAGCTAAGCGCTGCCATAGAGGCGAATGTTTCAAAACCTTTCAAATTCGAGGCTAATACAGACTTACGTGAGACTTTTAAAAGCCCGTTCGGTCTTGGAAAACTTCGTCAAGATAAAACCACCGACCATTCGCCAGACAGCTGGAAGACTTCCCTCCACGTTTAGCTTGACTCGCATCTACCAAATAGTTTAGTATCTGACAAGGCTGCCATAAATTGACATGAAAAATCCTAAGATTTCCTAATTTGCATTTTCAAATTTGCGATTTTACGAATCATACCGTAACCCCCACGCCTGTTTCTATTTTTTGTTGACACGTTACTACTTAAAGCAGGCTGGTAGTAAAGCAGAACGCACCTTAAGGCGCATTCTGCTATACTTTCATTCTACTTTAAGCTACAATATACAAGAAAAAAAATCCGAAGATTTAGAAACAATCCGGAGATATGGCAGCCCTGAGCTGATCGGACAATGAGGAGCTCGAATTACTCGGCGTTTGAGCACGATCCATATGGACTTTAGGTTATAGCATAAACGCGTTATTGGGAACGTTTTTTCAATTATTACTACCACTCGTCTAATTCTTTACTATTAATTTTCATTGTTTCCCTCTTTAATCTATTTTTTAACTCTTTTAACACTAACTAGCCTTTTGGGGTAAAAGAGATGTCTTGTGGATCATTTTACAAATCAATCAGTCTACCTGAAATTCTGGGTAGTTTATTAAAAACTGATCTACATTAGCAAATAGTGTAGACGTGTATTTGAGGGCTCCTATAGGACCTCTCCGATCTAGATCTTCACTGTTTACAAATGTTACGTAATGAGCATAATATTATATAGGTCCACTTATAAAAACATTCACATATTGTACCAAGAATAAATGTTTGTACTTATATCGTACTAATAATGTTATTCTAAAGTTTATGATCATTAAATATTATGTTTACTATGTTTCTTATTCAAGATTTTAATTTAACTCATTCAACCCTAGCGACGAGTATACTCGTCATTTACAAATAGTGTACATGTGAGCATTACACTTGTCCTATACAAACAGTATAGACCCTGTTCAGAGGGCTTCTTAAGGAGCCCTTTGATCAGGGTCTACACTGTTTGTCATTTTGAAAATATATTGTTAAGATCAACCCTTAATAGTCAATATGTACTGGACTCATTTTGAAATTGGCATTGTCCATTTGAAGTTTCAGGGGTAAATGAGTTAATGACATGTCTTAGAGATACCTGTAATTGTTATAACCGAACTGATTGTGAATATATTAAAATTACAGGGACACCTCTGATTATGAAACCCGTCGAGACTTAGTAGAATGTTAAGTTTTGGGAGGTTTCCGGTTTAGAGAAATTAAGCAGACCTTTGAAAGAAGTTGAGTTGACAGTTGTTTAACACAGTTGCTCGCTTAATGCAGGATAGGAGTAATACAAAAAAGCTCCTTTAGGAGCTTTCTGTATTTATGTGGTCCTGCACTAAGCAACAATCTGTCTCTCAGATGGTTGGATGAATTGTTATTGAATCATTTAGAACAAATGATTCAGGACATAAAAAGGTTTTCAGTTTCAAGAAATGTCCGAGGTTCCGGCTTTACGTGTTTCAGCCAACTGTATATATGATAAAAAGTTTTGCTTGTATCTTACTTTAGTTATGTAAAATTGATGTCAAATTACTTGTTCAGAATTAGTCAGAGATGTCTCTGTTTTATGACGGAGCTAATTGTGTATTAGAATTACATGTATTTATTTGTCTTTAACCCTTTCACTCTCATTAACGCGTAAAAGCCCGTTTCAAAACAGTTTGGGTCCTGATCAGACGCCGCGTGACGCGGCGTCTGATCAGGATTCAAACTCTTTAATACTCGTATAGATATGTTTGAATTCATACTACATGTACATTGAATCTTACTTTGAAACGATCTTACAAACAACGAAATTAAAGCAAACGACACTGAAACGGTGAAAGGGTAAAAATATCACGCACACATTTAGCGGTGAAAGGGTTGATTGATACTCGTTTAACATGGACGGAGCTCAAGACTCAAACAAACAAGGTTGTTATAGTTCAGAGAAGTTCCGTGTAAGACTGGTGATTGTTTAATTCTGGACTGCAGTAAAGCAAAAAGCGCCTGGATCAAGTGTCTTTAGGGCACTAGCGCTCTTGACGAACTATTTCATTTGCTAGATAAGTTTGGTTTTAGGAAAGTTGATTGTCCAATACAGGACAGTAGTAATGCAGATATTCCTGAAGGAGAGGTTCTGCATTTATATTGTCCTGCAGTTAGCAACAATATATATTTAGACCTTTTAATGCCTTTAGAGCCTTTAACGCCTTAGTTTAATGATTACAGAGGAATTAGAGTAAATACTGCGGAAAGGAATTTTCATAGATTTTCGGTGTTTGAGAGTTTGTGTCTTTAGGAAGTGACACTGGCGGCAAAGTTTTCATATTTTGCTTCACGTTTATCAACTGTAGTGGTAGTGAGTGTTATTTTTATCTTAATATAATATTTAGTTGTCTATACTAATTATCATATATAAGGCAACAATGAATGTCAATTTACTTTCTTTGATATGATTATCCTAAGATGATTGGAAACGTATAGTTTACTAACCGTGATCATTATGTCTACCCCAAAACCTTTGAAGTTTAGAAATAATCTAAATAAGTGGTCCTGGTATAGTGTTCGGTGGGGGCATAGACGAGAGCTATTTGAAATGTTCCTTATTTTATCAATAGTTATCATTATGTCTCCACCAAACCCTATGGTGTGATATTCATTTGGATCTTCGAGACTATTCAAATAAATGGTCTTTCTATAAGATTTGGTTTCAAACTTATAGGAGAACTATTTGAAATGTTTATTTGACTAACCGTCTTCATAATGTCTCCATCAAACTCTATGATGTGACATTCATTGGAACATTCGAGATACTTCAAATAAGTATTCCTAACTTAGGGTTGAGTGGGCACATAAAGGAGAAATATTGGATAAGTTTATTTTGCTAACAGTTATCATTATGTCTCCACAAGACCATATGATGTGACCATTGGAATATTCGAGATAATTGAAATAAGTATTCCTAACATAGGGTTGAGTGGACACATTAAGGAGAAATATTGGATAAGTTTATTTTGTTAACAGTTATCATTATGTCTTCACAAGACCCTTTGCTATGACATTCATTGGAACCGTGTCCCCGAGACTATCAAAGTTAGTCATCACAACATAGCATTTGATAGAGACATAATGATACCACCCCTGCACGTTAACCACTTCACTGCCATGACGTCATCAATTTTATACAACTGTCGTCTGGTTTTATTTCTCAAATTTAAATTTTAGGTATTTTGACTTAAGAAATGTTGAAATGAGTGGCAAACAGTTTGGATCCTGATCAGACGCCGCGTTACGCGGCGTATGATCAGGATCCAAACGGTGTGCAAATATATATTGTATTCGGGGTAAGGCAGTGAAGGGGTTAATAAAAAATATGATGATGATGATGCTGCTGCTGATGATGATGATGATGATGATGATGACGATATAGGAACACTTATTTAAAATGTTCAGTTAACTCTAAACCCTTCACCACCATCCACAACTGAAGTAGGCTGTACACACAGTTTGGATCCAAACCAGACGCCGGGGACTGCGGTTTCTGATTAGGATCCAAATTGGTTAGCACTTGTACCAATATTCTTCCGTCAAATAAGACGGTTATTCGATATTGAATGTGTTAAATCATAAGGCTAAATTTGGCGGTGAATAGATTAAACCAGATGATTGTTTCGTTATCATATTAATATGCGTCCGAGCATGGGGTACAGCGGAGAAAACGTTATTCTTTCCTTTTTAAACGCAAACGAAACGCAAACGCAACACACTAAAATGGAGAAAATGACAACATTTTGATAATTCTAACTATTCATTTAAATCTGACTGGCAAACAGTAACCCGGCGTCTGATCTGGCTTCAGACTGTTTTCTATTGCAAAAAATAGTTTTAGCGTAAACGCGTTTATTGGGAAAGAATAACGTTTTCTCCACTGTATGCGTGAAATGTGTATGTGTGTGTATTACATAAGATACTGAAATATTTATTCAATTACTCCAGATATTATTTAATTTTGTTTATTCAAGTGTACTCAGAAACTCATTAAAATTATATTATCCTTGTGGTGTTCGTTCTTAACTTTACATTATATACGACATTGTCACGTATCAGCTTAATGCTGGGTATAGAATTGATGGATATTTGGGGCTTTACGGCACAGTCACACAAAATAGGTCATATAGCGCCGATAAATGATGACGGATGATGAGATGATATGATTATGATTTCAGGAAGATGCGTTTGGCTAATCCCATTCGTTGCAAAGCAAGGCAGTGGATCAAAACCACCGTATTTAAAGTTTAAATTAGGTACAAATGTAACACGGTTAAGTTCGGGTACAGTGGAGAATCTGTTATTCTTTCCCGTTTAAACGCAAACGTACGCAAACGCAAAGCACTAAAACGTAGAAAAGAACAATTTTTGAACAATTCTGATAATTCTTGTTTATGTTGGTGGCAAACAGCTTGGAGCCTGATCAGACGCCGGGTTACCCGGCGTCCGATCTGGCTCCAAACTGTTTGCACTGCAAATAATAGTTTTAGCGTAAACGCGTTTATTGGGAAAGAATAACAGATTCTCCACTGTAACCGAGTTTGGCTATACATGCAGATTGCACAACATGTCTCTTAAAGTGGGTCAATTTGTCCCAACAGCGATTGTGATAGATAAACAAACCCGATAGAGACAACTGCCATAAGTTCAGTAAAGAAATCAAAGGCCGTCGATGGCCATCGTTTGCATTTTGGCTACTGGGTCTGAAATACAGTGAAGAAAACGTTAATATTTCATTTCAACGCAGACGCATTGCAATTAAATTTAGAAAATGACAACTTTTTAACAATTCTGACTTCCAGTTTTAATCTGATTGCAAACACTTTAGGATCTGACCAGACGCCGGGTTACCCGGGGTCTGATCTGGATCCAACCTTTTTGCAGTGAAAATAATAGTAAAAGCGTTAACGCGGACATTTGGAAAGAAAACGTTTTCTCTACTGTACTCTGCACGCTGCACAAGGGGCACAGACTGCTAACTTAAACAGCAAACAGTGGTAACTGAACACGCTACTGGTAGTGTCTATCGGGCTGGTTTATCTAGGTTAATATAAAATTATGTAATGTAACGTTTATGAAACCTTAATTATTCGCTTTCTAGTCGGGACTTTACTAGACATTGCAACCAGTTTTGATATAGATCGCGGCGTCCATGATGCCAACTGATTGAACTTTATTTTATGATTGTTACAGTTAAAATGGATTTAAGATTATCTTTTAGAAACAACTGCAGGCGATATTGATTCATGATTGTAAACAGCTTGAAGTATAATCAGACTCAAAGAAACTCAGCTTCTGATCAGATGTAAAACACTTGCTAATCAGATGTGAAGCAGTCAACATGTTCAAGAACCGGCCGTTTTTACATTTAATCGCATTTTATTTGCGACTTCCTTTCGGCGCCTTATATTCTAGTCACGGTCGCCGAGTCATCTGGGGCCTGGACCCAATGTTATAAAGCTTTTGAGTTCACTCTGAAATCGTTCTCAAGCATTTGATTGCTCAGCAAATACTCAAATCTGACCAATCAAATGCTTGAGAACGATTTTAGAGTGAACTCAAAAGCTTTATAACCTTAGGGCCTGATCATGATTACATATAGCAGGCGATATAAATGAATGTCTATGGAACGAATTTCGGTAAATATCTATATATTCAAGTGTAAAACGTTTTATTACGGATCTAGTTCAATTATGAAAATTTCAAATAGTTAGCGTATTCCAAACTCATGATCTTCCTATCTTTATTGATATGTATTCAATTTTTCTATATTGTAAATGCTGTCCATTGTAGTGGTGCTTCTGATCTTGATCCAAGCTGTTTGCAAGTGTAAACCAATTTCCCTCCCTATAACCACTCCCTCCGAACAACGCAAACAGTTTTTTACTGCCACGCTGTTGTTGACTGAATAAACATCGTGTGTCAACTAAAGTGACTCAGAATTGGCCTGTTCAGGATCCACTCCGCTTGAAAATAACAGAATTGCACATGGGCTATATCATTGAATTTCGTTACCCTATATCTAACATATATATCTGAAACAGGAGGTTAAAGTTCACTGTGTGTAAACATGTTTTTAGACAGTAAAACTTCGATATCCTGAACTCGTTTAAATCGAATAGAACAATATTTTTAGTTAAATTTCATTATTAAGGCTCTGCTTAAGTCGAATATATCCAAACAAAGTGGTTTACCTAGAAATACGGAAATGCTCGACTTCAGCTAGTTCCAGATATCAAAGTTTGCCTATAGCTGTAACATTCCAGTTCACATTGTATTAACTGGTATCACGTGATTTTTCATTTGTATAAAGCCAACGTCGCGAGTAGTCTCCCTTATTTAATGAACTAGTATTTGTAGTTTCGTTTTCCAACTAATCTGTACTTCCTCTTCGAAACTACAAATGGCGACAGCATTGCCTACATTTAAATGCTTCAACAACATTTAGACATATTCAGTGTACAACAAGGTGAGTATTATTTATTTTGTGTAGTAATGATTTTATACTTGTCAGACTCGGCCTACTACTTGTCAGACTCGGCCTACGTCGTGAGTGAACTTGTAAAACCAGCGATGAGTTCAGTAAAAATATCGATTGCCGTCGTTGGCCAACGCTTGCGAGTTGGCTACATGTCTGAAATACAAACGCAAACGCATTACAATGAAATATAGAAAATAACAACTTTTTGACAATTCTGACAACCAGGTATAATCTGAATCGCAATCAGTTTGGAGCCTGATCAGACGTCGGGTTACCCGGCGTCTGATCTGGCTCTTAACTGTTTACAATGAAAATAATAGTTTTTTCTCTAATTTAAACTGCACGCTGCACACGGTACACAAACTGCTAACCTAAACCGCAAACAGTGGTAACTGAACACGCTACAGGGTTTCTCAGGTTGTATCAACTATTTAAATGACATTAATGCTACCGTCGTGTCTAAATGTGGTCTACATTCAGTTTTGACTATCATATTTACTGTTGTATTTGAAATGTTATAAACTTCTTTCTGCCGAAAATGAATTAATGTTGAATGCCACTAGTTTTTAACCTAGACCAGACGCCGCAATACGCACCGTCTGATCTGGGTCAAAACATTTTATAAGCCCCTCCTTGGTCGTCCTTAGGTTTCTTTCATTTTGAAATTGTGTTGAGATGGATGTACAAAGTTATGCATGTGTTATCTGTTGATAACAGCCTACAACAGGAATACATTTTGAATGATTCGTGATATAAAGATATGTTTGTGTTAGGTCAAATTAACCATATATCAAGATCTTATGGGGTAATTTTACCGGGTACAATCTTGAAAAATCGCACGCGATGGTATTGTCCCGTATAGTAGTGGGAAAACATAATACAAACATCAACATCTCCAAGGCATTGAATTAAGCAAAACAGAACCAATTCAACCTAGTACTCCATACATTTTAATTATACTTTAATTCATCCATAAACTGAATAAATAAGTGCCAGTGTGTACAGTTGCGGTAATACGTCTTACAAAATAGTGTTTATATCCTAGCTGATTGAAGCTTGAAAAGGGCTAAACGTAAAGCAGAAATCACCTTAAGGCGCTTTCTGCTTGCTTTCAATCTGCTTTAAGCAGTCACCTTTCCTCAATATTTGAAACTGGTAAACGAAGGGGGTGATTAAGAAATTAATGACTCAATGTAAATAATATCTCATAGATAAACATTGTTCCCTCTCTACAACGGTACCTCCCAACAAAGACTCCCTCCTTAAACGACCCTTGCCGTAGTTTCCTAAACAGGACAAATATGTCTTACGCTTTTACTGCTACAATGTCGTCTGCTATGAATTGTCGTCTGCTGTTTTTATCAAAGTTACATGTAAGTGGACATTTTAGTAGAATAAATATAATTACGATTAACAAACAGCTTGAATCCAGATCAGATGCCGCTTGACGCGGCGTCTGATCTGGATTCAAGCTGTTTGGAAATGTAAGCAAAGTCTTAATTTTCCGTCTCTATAACGACTCCAGCCAAACAACGCACACAATCTGTGTCTCCTATTGTGTGTCGTTGTAGAGAGGGACCCTCCAAACAACGCACACAATCTGTGTCTCCTGTTGTGTGTCGTTGTAGAGAGGGAGCACTGTAAAGTATAGTAGAATACACCTCAAAACGCATTCTGTCTTGCCTTTAGACTGCCTTAATCGGCCACCTCTCTTTAAAACGTTCACTCTCAATGACGCCATTAAGCGTTTGCAAACAGTTTGGGTCCTGATCGGACGCCACGTAGTGGTCCTGCGTCGTCTGATCAGTACCCAAACGGTCTGACACTCTTATCGATACATGTATTTATTTAGTCATACCACCTTAAATATAATTTTTAAACGAGTCTTGCAGACAACAATACTGAAGCAGACAACAATAAAGTGGTGAGGGGGTAAAACTCTCCCGAAATTTTTTATCATGAAAATGTTAATTCTAGAATAAAGTTATGGGGTCATGGATTAAAACTCAAAGTATATAATAACAATCAGTCGGCAAGGTCAAATCTGCAAACAGAAAATCTCTATCACTTTCTATATGTTAACAACAGTGCATGCTAATTTCGGCCAATTAGAGTTTGGCTACTTTCAATTTAAAGTAGGTCAATCTATTCTAGGTGTCAAGGTCGCAGGAAAACAACTTCGAAAACGACATCTGCTGTTTAAGCAATCACCGCAAGTCTTGGGCAAACCCCTTCCAACCCAACAGGGTTTGCCTATGTCAATACATGATATAATAAATGTATGTAAAGCAATTTAACCGATTGAACCATGAAACTAGAATTGGAAAATAAAATCTCCTTTTAAGTATAATCTCTATTTCACAAACTATAACTAATTGGGGTCTTTACTTTGCGCTGAGACAAACGAAGCAGACCCTGATCAGAAGGATAAGCGTAGGATCACACCGATCTAGATATGTAATATTAGTTTTATATAAAATGTACTCTTTGTACAATACGAGTATACTCGTACCTAGGACCAAACGAGTAAACCTTGAACCCCACAGTCCCTTCCCGTTTTGCAGACACATCACTTTTTAAAACCAGGTTTAAAGTAAAATAGAAGGCGCCATAAAGTCAGTCTGCTTTACTTTCAGCCTGCATTTAGCTAATATCTACTAGTATATATACACTATTTCTTATGGTACATATTCATCAAAACTGTTAGGCCCGAACTTTAATGAAATAATGAAATGCTATGATATTATGTTGTGTTTTGTCAGAAACGTAGAAATCTAAAGCAACGCTCTTTTTAACCTTGAAATTCAAGGATATGACAGTGATCATTTATATGGTAATGAAACGCGCGATGTAACGAAAGATCGTTACATTGGCGCACTATATATTATTATAAATTATCGATTCGAAATTGTGAAGAAAAATCAAAATTGTTTAAGTTGGAAGAATTTATGTAAAGACGTTTTTGCTGCTATGAAAATGTTTATATCTGTAATACATATATTCCTTCATTAAGTTCGAATGTTGTTTATATTAACATTACCATGACATATTGATAATAATACTATTAATAATCTTAATAATAACAAGTGTGACTATTCTTCAATGGAACAGCACTAGAAAAATACAAGTTTAGGAAAACGCTTTCTGACAGGAGATCTAAATACTTGATCTTCGAATATCAAATATTTCATCGAATATGACACATATATTGACCATGACAAAATTTTGTTTACACCAAATCACGTGACTCAAAAGACCACGTGCTCGATGCGTTTGATGAACGCATGTTTGCGCTCTTTCAGACGACTTCATTAGTTAAGCAGTACTCCCTCCCTACAACGGCCCTCCGAACAATAATTTATTACCGCTGTTCCCGAAACAAGAAATTTATTTATCACATAATTTGCGGTCTGGGAGTTGCATAAAGCGATTGTATAAATATCGTAATCCACTAGTGGAATATCGTTTTTTGGGCTCCGGCCTAACTTGTTCGTCCATAAGCGCTGCATGTAGCGGGGTGCCAAATGACGTCATTTACTATGACGTTAACGTAAACAACGTAACGTTTGGCGGAAAATCTATATAGCGTAGGGTCTACAAACTACGGCTTCAAATCAATTTAATAGGTGCTTGAACTTGAAATGTGATAAATAGAATATCACATTCGTGTTCATTATTTATCATTTTTAATAAACTCGTTGACTAAAATGAATATGACGCTCGCCAAGGCTCGCGACATATTATTTTAGTCAACTCGTTTATTAAAAATGATAAATAATGAACACTCATACAATATCCTCTATGTCTAAAGCTTTTACTGCCACAATATCGTCTGCGTTCATTTGTTCTCAAATTATTTTTCTCAAAGTTTCTTTGCATGTTCCAGGGCTCCAGATAAGAGGTAGTTTTTTCAACAAATCCAACATTTTCTCACTCTTTTTAGCACCAAATCCTATGGTGTTACTACTCATTAGAATCGTCTCGAAGAGACGATTCTAATGAGTAGCGACACCATAGGGTTAAATTCAGAAATAAAGATTTTAGCTTTTGAAAAACTACCCTTATCTGGTGCTCTGATGTTCTACACTAATGGTTTTCATTTTTGTAAATGACATATTGACTTATATAAATAGTAATGCAACTTGATCACTAACTTCGATATATTAAATTCAATTTACATGCGTGATATATAATTGGACAAGGCAGTTCTCCACCCACACGATAGTATAATGTACAATAATTACAATACTTACCTAAATGACCAAACATCAAGAGTACTGGAATATAATACTTTTCAGACATTATTTATTGACGAGATACGTTCTTTAAAAGTAAAATTTCTAAAATCTTGTACACCCGATCCAACCATAAAATGCACTTATTATTCCCCGAGAACAAGGCTTTGGAGATGGAAGTAACTGCACTATGCATATATTGGCGCGCACGAGTGTGCGCACGGGCGTGCGTGTATGCGCGCGCGTACATTAACGCGTTTCTGTGTCATGACAACACATTTCAAGCATTTTCTATTTGCTATGAGACATATCTTATTGGGCTTCTGTAATTTGGAAATTGTTTTCCCCTTAGTAAGTCTTACTATTGAGGATTTCTCGTTTGTTCTAATCTAGTCGGTGGTCATGTTTTTATTGTTTTATTTGTTACAGAAGTTCCATCGCTTTCAGACTGAAGTCATCTACACAAGGAAAAGTCAAATCGTGATGAACACAAACTGGGTTATATAACTGATATACATGCATGGGTATATCAGCGTAGTTGTAAATTGAGACGATACTGTGTTTACTCTGTTATAAAGTTGTGTACGTGACGACTGAACATTTAATACAGCTTTTACAAACCAAATATGGCGACAAGCGGAGATGAAGCAATCAACAGTTCAACGAGTCTAGAGAATGAAGATAAACCTGCATGTTTGTGTTTGCCTTGCATGAGTGATGGGAAGAATTTAGCAGCTGTTGGGTATTGTGAAACATGTAAGACGTTCCTATGTGAGTGGTGTTACAAATGTCATACCGTACCTATTCCAATGAGAAAACACCGCCTGTTAGACAGAGAACAAATGTTGAAGGAAAAGACAGTGAAAGACATAGGTCAGTGCGACAAGCATGAAGACGAGACTGTTCTGTACCATTGTCCCACACACTCCTTTCTAGGATGTCACATTTGCTTTTTCGAGCACCAAAAAACTTGCAAAGAGGCGAGATATATTCCAGAGATATCAAAGACGATCACCAGCTCGGATGAGTTTCAAGAATTTAGGACAAATTTGGACCTTGCCAACGAAACAGCGAAACAATTATTGGATAAATGTAGACGTAATATTGGTAAGGTTGGAAAATGTCACACTGAGGCGTATGCTGCAATCAAAGCATTCAAAGTGGAAATATTGGAAGCGGCTGATGGACTTGAGAATGAGTTATACCAGAAAGCAGACACATTGAAAGAGAATGAACTTTCTAAACTGAATCCCATTGTGGACAAATGCCTACATGTTCAAACCGATATTGAAAACATTGCGACAAAAATTGAAGTTTTGCAGAAGAAAACCAAGAAAGGTGACCTTTACATATCAATGGTCGAATCGAAGAGCAGCCTAGTGTTACTGCAGGCCGAGCTAAGCGCTGCAAAAGAGGCGAACTTTTCCAAACCTTTCAAATTCGAGGCTAATACAGACTTACGTGAAACTTTTAAAAGCCCCTGCGGTCTTGGAAAACTTCGTTTGATGCAAGACATTGTCAAAGTCGAACATTTAAAGGATATAGATGTGACGCTTTCAGATGACAAAAGCACCTGCCAAATCACAGGCTCTGTTATGATAGATGAACATACACTTCTTATATCTGATTGGAGTAACCTTAAAGTTAAAATCATTGATACCAAACAACAGAAAGTGCTATCAGCTATGACATTGTCATCAAATCCATATGGCTTAGCCAAATTAACAGACAACACTGTGGCTGCCACTTTGCCAAATGAGAAAAAAATCGTGTTTATTAGAACAGACCCGGCTCTCAGCATTGACGCGGAGATTGGGCTGGATGGACAATGTCGCGGTGTGGCGTACAGTGACGGGAAGCTGGTCGTCAGTTACATCGACCCTCATAAGGTAGAGATAATGGACGTGAAAGGCTCAGTGCAGCATATGATACAGACTGATAGTAATGGACAGGCTCTGTTTAGCAATCCATACTATGTCGCCATCAATCATGAGAGCAGTCTTGTTTACGTGTCTAACCATAGCAGTAATAACGTGGTGTGTCTAAGGTTTGATGGTACCGTGATAGCTACCTACAAGGACAACGAGCTACAGACCCCAATGCAGGTTATAGTGGACAGTACTGGCAACGTTTATGTGTGTGGATACAACTCCAATAACGTACTTCAGATAACGGAAGACTGTAAGAAGATCAAGGTGATATTGGCGAGAACTGACGGACTGAGCAATCCCCGCACAATCAGCTATCAAGAACCGGAAGGCAGGCTGTATGTTGGACAGGACAATACAGATCACGTGAAAGTCTATCGAATGATTTACGACTCATTGTAGAATTCGAGTTTTGCCGGCGAAACAGATGCAAATATTCCGGAAATAAAGATACCTGACAGTCATTTGAGTAATAATAACAAAGTTAATGTTTCATCACGTGAAAACAATTATTGTAAATTTCGCAAATCATTGAATTGTAATTATGATTTATATCAACTGATATTGTTTAAATTTTTAACCCATTTGTGTCCACTATCTTATACGTAGGACATAGGCAAAAAGTGTAAACACTGATCAGACGCCGCATAATGCGGCGTCTTATCAGAGTCTACACTATTTGCTGAAAGGAATTTCAATATAAAACTAAATGAAAATGAATTTTTAAAACCAGGCAACCCTTAGCTAAAAACTGGACCAGTCCAATATATTAGCATGGAAGGTTCAACTGGGCGCAAATGGGTAAATCAATTTATTTGTTATGATGTTACGTCGCTTTTAACAGTATGTTTGTCATATCGCAACGTTCGGCTAATTGCAGGTGGATGAAACCCCCAGTAACCTCTTTATAAGCACAGTTGCATGCACAATCAGCAACTGGATAAAGCCACCGACCATTCGCCAGTCAGCTGGAAGGCTTCCCTCCATGTTTAGCTTGACTCGCATCTACCAAATAGTTTAGTATCTGACAAGGCTGCCATAAATTGACATGAAAAATCCTAAGATTTCCAAATTTACATTTTCAAGTGCGATTTTACGAATCATACCGTAATCCCCATCGACTGTTTTCTATTCTGTTTGTTGACACGTGACTACTGAAATCAGGCTGCAAGTAAAACAGAATACGCCTTAAGGCGCATTCTGCTTTACTTTCAGCCTACTTTAAGCTACCATATACAAGAAAAAAAATCCGACGATTTAGGAACAATCCGGAGAAATGGCAGCCCTGATCTGATCGGACAATGAGGAGCTCGAATTACTCGGCGTTTGAACAGGATCCATATGGACTTTAGGTTACAGCATAACACATTATTGGGAACGTTTTCTCAATTATTACTAACACTCGTCTAATTCTTTACTACATGTATTAATTTTCATTGTTTCCCTCTCTAATCTATTTTTTAATTCTTTTAACACTAACTAACCTTTTTGGGTAAAAGAGATGTCCTGTGGATCATTTTACAAAAACATCAATCAGTCTACCAGAAAATCTGGGTAGTTTATTAAAAACTGGTCTACATTAGCAAATATTGTAGACCTGTATTTGAGGGCTCCTATAGGACCTCTCAGATCTCGATCTTCACTGTTTACAAATGTTACGTAATGAGTATAATATTGTATAGGTCCACTGATAAAAACATTCACATATTGTACCATGAATCAATGTTTGTACTTATATCGTACTAATAATGTCTTATCATTCTAAAGTTTATGATCATTAAATATTATCTTTACTATGTTACTTATTCAAGATTTTAATTTTAACTCATTCAACCCTAGAGTCGAGTATACTCGTCATTTACAAACAGTGTACCTGTGAGCATTACACTTGTCCTATGCAAACAGTATAGACCCTTTTCAGAGGGGGTCCTTAAGGAGCCCTCTGAGCAGGGTCTACACTGTTTGTCATTTTGGAAATATATTGTTAAAACCAACCCTTAATAGTCAGTATGTACTGGACTTATTTTGAAATTGGAATTTTCTATTTGAAGTTTCAGGGGTGAATTAGTTAATGACATGTCTTAGAGATACCTGTAATTGTTATAACCGAATTGATTGTGTATATATTAAAATTAAAGGGACACCTCTGATTATGAAACCCTTCGAGACTTAGTAGAATGTTAAGTTTTGGAAGGTGTCCGATTTAGAGAAATTAAACAGACCTTTGAAAGAAGTTGAGTTGACAGGCATTTGAAAAAACAGTTGTTCGCTTAGAGCAGAATAGGAGTAATACAAATCAGAGCTTTCTGTATTTATGTTTTCTTGCATTTAGCAACCATATGTATCTTAGATGGTTGTCTGAATGGTTTTTGAACATTTAGAACAAATGATTTAGGACTGAAAACGTTGTCCGTTTTAAGAGAGGTGCGAGGTTTCAACCAACTGTATATGATACAAAGTTTCGCTTGTATCTTATTCCAGTTTTATGTATTCTAAATTATGTAAAATTGACGTCAAATTAATTGCTCAGATTTAGTCAGAGATGTCTCTGTTTTTATGACGGAGCTAATTGTATATTAGAATTACATGTATTTATTTGTCTTTAACCCTTTCACTCTCATTAACGCGTAAAAGCCCGTTTACAAAACAGTTTGGGTCCTGATCAGACGCCGCCTGACGCGGCGTCTGATCAGGATTCAAACTGTTTAACACTTGTATAGATATTTTTGAATTCATACTACATGTACATTGAATCTTATTTGGAACGATCTGGCAAACAACGAAATTAAAGCAAACGACACTGAAACGGTGAAAGGGTAAAAATATCACGCACAAATTTAGCGGTGAAAGGGTTAATTGATACTCGTTTAACATGGACGGAGCTTTCTTGGTATTCTTTGTCTTGCATAAAGCAACCATCTTGTTCATAGCTCTTTATGACTAGGTTAATTAATAACTGGGCAAGTAAGGTCCTATACACGAACTTTATGGTTTTATAGTTCTGAGAAGTTCCGTTTAAGACTGTTGAATGTTTATTTCTGGACTGCAGTAAATCAAAAAGCAACTGAATCAAGTGTCTTTAGGGCTTTTAGGACACTAGCGCTCTTGATGAACTATTTCATTTTCTAGAGAATTATGGTTTTAGGAAAGGTGATTGTCCAATACAGGACAGTAGTAATATAGATATTCCTTGAGGAGAGGTCCTGCAGTAAGCAACAATATATATTTCGACCTTTTAATACCTTTAGAGCCTTTAACACCTTAGTTTAATGATTACAGAAGAATTAGAGTAAATAATGAGGACTGTTTTTCACGGATTTTCGGTGTTTAGGAGTTTGTTTTTAAGAAGTGACACTGGCGGCAAAGTTTTCAGGTTTTGCTTCACGTTTATCAACCTGTATTGGTAGTTTTTATCTTAATATAATATTTAGTTTTCTAGACTTATTATTATACATGTATATAAGGCAACAATGAATGTCAATTTACTTTCTTTGATATAATTACCCTAAGATGATTGGAAACGTATAGTTTTCTAACAGTGATACTTATGTCTACCCAAAAACCTTTGAAGTTTAGAAATAATCTAAATAAGTGGTCCTAGTATAGTGTTCGGTGGAGGCATATACGAGAGCTATTGGAAGTGTTCTTTATTTTATCAATAGCTATCATTATGTCTTCACCAAACCCTATGGTGTGATATTCATTGGGATCTTCGAGACTATTCAAATAAATGGTCTTTCTATAAGATTTGGTTTCAGACTTAAAGGAGAACTATTTGAAATGTTTATTTTACTAACCGTCTTCATAATGTTTCCACCAAACTGTATGATGTGACATTTATTGGAATATTCGAGATGCTTCAAATTAGTATTCCTAACATAGGGTTTGGTGGACACATAAAGGAGAAATATTGGATAAGTTTATTTTGCTAACAGTTATCATTATGTCTCCTCAAGACCCTATGATGTGACATTAATTGGAATATTCGAGACAATTCAAATAAGTATTCCTAACATAGGGTTTGGTGGACACATAAAGGGGAAATATTAGATAAGTTTATTGTGCTAACAGTTATCATTATGTCTACTCAAGACCCTATGATGTGACATCCATTGGAACCGTGTCTTCGAGACTATCAAAGTTTGTCGTCACAACCTAGGATTTGATAGAGACATAATGATACCACCCTGCACGTTAATAAAAAATCCGATTATAATGCTGATGATGCTGCTGCTGCTGCTGATGATGGCGATGATGGTGATGATGATGATGATGATGACGATATAGGAACACTTATCTAAAATGTTCAGTTAACTCTAAACCCTTCACCACCATCGACAACTGAAGTAGGCTGTACACACAGTTTGGATCCAAACCAGACGCCGGGGAATGCGGTTTCTGATCAGGATCCAAATTGGTTAGCACTTGTATCAATATTCTTCCGTCAAATAAGACGGTTATTCGATATTGAATGTGTTAAATTATAAGGCTAAATTTGGCGGTGAATAGATTAAACCAGATGGTTGTTTCGTTATCATATTAATATGTGTCTGAGCATGGGGTACAGAGGAGAAAACGTTATTCTTTCCCATTTAAACGCAAACGAAACGCAAGCGCATCACACTAAAATGGAGAAAATGACAACATTTTGATAATTCTAATTATTCATTTTAATCTGAGTGGCAAACGGTTTGGAGCCTGATCAGACGCCGGGTTACCCGGCGTCTGATCTGGCTCCAAACTGTTTGCATTGGAAAATATAGTTTTAGCGTTAACGCGTTTATTGGGAAAGAATAACGTTTTCTCCACTGTATGCGCGGATTGTGTATGTGTGTGTGTTACATAGGGTACTGAAATATTTTTTCAATTACTCCAGAGATTATTTAATTTTGTTTATTCAAATGTAATCAGAAACTCATTAAAATTATATTATCCTTGTGGTGTTTGTTCTTAACTTTACATTATATACGACATTGGTCATATAGACCACGTTTCAGCTTAAAGGGACTCGCAACCGGATGGTGTACTTGTCAAAATAAAATAAAATACTCAAATAAAAGCAAATGTGTGGCATTATTTGGCTTCTGACAATAAAAAAAAATGATCAGTCCAAAAAAAGTCTCAAGAATCGTCACCGAATCTTAGATTTTTAGACATTTTCCATCGTTTTTCTATACCGACTAGTAGACGGTATAGTTGTTGTTGTTGCTTCTCTACACGGGCTCAGACATAAACACGAGCCGAATTACGAAGTTGTATGCACTTTCGATGGCTACACATTGAAATACGTTAAATCGATCCGAGATAAACGGATAGTTTCCGTGGTCCATTGGTCTAAGCGGTTTCCCCTATTTTGCCTTCTGTCCGCCAATGCCGGGCCCCGGGTTCGAATCCCACCAGAGACCAATATTTTTTTTTATTGAAATACATTTTTTTAAACAGAATTTCTTATCCTAAACTAATTCTTTACCATTTATATAAGCGTTTGACACATATTTACAAATTACTATTTTTAATGCACCATCTGGTTGCGAGTCGCTTTAATGCTGGGTATAGAATTGATGGATATGTTGGGCTTTACGGCACTGCGACACAAAATAGGTCATATAGCGACGATAAATGATGACGGATGATGAGATGATATGATTATGATTTCAGGAAGATGAGTTTAGTTAATCTCATTCGTTGGAAAGCAGCGCAGTGGATTAAAACCACCGTTTTTCAAAGTTTAAAATAGGTTTTAGACAAGATTTTTTACTAGAAAAAACAATTGTTAAGCGATCTAGAGATATCACCATTTACAAAAGTAACACGGTTAAGTTCGGGTAACCGAGTTTGACTATACATGCAGATTGCACAACATGTCTTTTAAATTGGGTCAATTTGTCCAACAGCGATTGTGATAGATAAACCAGCCCGATAGAGACAACTGCCATGAGTTCAGTAAAGAAATCGATAGCAGTCGATGGCCATCGATTGCGTTTTGGCTACCGGGTCTGAAATACAGTGAAGAAAACGTTATTCTTCTGTTTCAACGCAGACGCATTGCAATGAAATTTAGAAAATGACAACTTTTTAACAATTCTGACTTCCAGTTTTAATCTGATTGCAAATACTTTAGGATCTGACCAGACGCCGGGTTACCCGGGGTCTGATCTGGCTCCAACCTCTTTGCAGTGAAAAAAATAGTAAAAGCGTTAACGCGGACATTTGGAAAGAAAACGTGTTCTCTTCTGTACTCTGCACGCTGCACAAGGGGCACAGACTGCTAACTTAAACAGCAAACAGTGGTAACTGAACACGCTACTGGTAGTGTCTATCGGGCTGGTTTATCTAGGTTAATATAAAAGTATGTAATGTAACGTTTATGAAACCTTAATTATTCGCTTTCTAGTCGGGACTTTACTAGACATTGCAACCAGTTTTGATATAGATCGCGGCGTCCATGATGCCAACTGATTGAACTTTATTTTATGATTGTTACAGTTAAAATGGATTTAAGATTATCTTTTAGAAACAACTGCAGGTGATATTGATTCATGATTGTAAACAGCTTGAAGTATAATCAGACTCAAAGAAACTCAGCTTCTGATCAGATGTAAAACACTTGCTAATCAGATGTGAAGCAGTCAACATGTTCAAGAATCGGCCGTTTTTACATTTAATCGCATTTTATTTGCGACTTCCTTTCGGCGCCTTATATTCTAGTCACGGTCGCCGAGTCATCTGGGGCCTGGACCCAATGTTATAAAGCTTTTGAGTTCACACTGAAATCGTTCTCAAGCATTTGATTGCTCAGCAAAAACTCAAATCTGACCAATCAAATGCCTGAGAACGATTTCAGAGTGAACTCAAAAGCTTTATAACCTTAGGGCCTGATCATGATCACATATAGCAGGCGATATAAATGAATGTCTATGGAACGAATTTCGGTAAATATCTATATATTCAAGTGTAAAACGTTTTATTACGGATCTAGTTGAATTATGAAAAATTCAAATAGTTAGCGTATTCCAAACTCATGATCTTCCTATCTTTATTGATATGTATTCAATTTTTCTATATTGTAAATGCTGTCCATTGTAGTGGTGCTTCTGATCTTGATCCAAGCTGTTTGCAAGTGTAAACCAATTTCCCTCCCTATAACCACTCCCTCCGAACAACGCAAACAGTTTTTTACTGCCACGCTGTTGTTGACTGAATAAACATCGTGTGTCAACTAAAGTGACTCAGAATTGGCCAGTTCAGGATCCACTCCGCTTGAAAATAACAGAATTGCACATGGGCTATATCATTGAATTTCGTTTCCCTATATCTAACATATATATCTGAAACAGGAGATTAAAGTTCACTGTGTGTAAACATCTTTTTTAGACAGTAAAACTTCGATATCCTGAACTCGTTTAAATCGAATAGAACAATATTTTTCAGTTAAATGTCATCATTTAGGCTCTCCTTAAGTCGAATATATCCAAACAAAGTGGTTTACCTAGAAATACGGAAATGTTCGACTTCAGCTAGTTCCAGATATCAAAGTTTGCCTATAGCTGTAACATTCCAGTTCACATTGTATTAACTGGTATCACGTGATTTTTCATTTGTATAAAGCCAACGTCGCGAGTAGTCTCCCTTATTTCATGAACTAGTATTTGTAGTTTCGTTTTCCAACTAATCTGTACTTCCTCTTCGAAACTACAAATGGCGACAGCATTGCCTACATTTAAATGCTTCAACAACATTTAGACATATTCAGTGTACAACAAGGTGAGTATTATTTATTTTGTGTAGTAATGATTTTATACTTGTCAGACTCGGCCTACTACTTGTCAGACTCGGCCTACGTCGTGAGTGAACTTGTAAAACAGCGATGAGTTCAGTAAAAATATCGATTGCCGTCGTTGACAAACGCTTGCGAGTTGGTTACATGTCTGAAATACAAACGCAAACGCATTACAATGAAATATAGAAAATGACAACTTTTTGACAATTCTGACAACCAGCTATAATCTGAATCGCAAAAAGTTTGGAGCCTGATCAGACGCCGGGTTACCCGGCGTCTGATCTGGCTCTTAACTGTTTACAATGAAAATAATAGTTTTTTCTCTAATGTACACTGCACGCTGCACACGGTTCACAAACTGCTAACCTAAACCGCAAACAGTGGTAACTGAACACGCTACAGGGTTTCTCAGGTTGTATCAACTATTTAAATGACATTAATGCTACCGTCGTGTCTAAATGTGGTCTACTTTCAGTTTTGACTATCATATTGACTGTTGTATTTGAAATGTTTTAAACTTCTTTCTGCCGAAAATGAATTAATGTTGAATGCCACTAGTTTTTAACCTAGACCAGACGCCGCAATACGCACCGTCTGATCTGGGTCAAAACATTTTATAAGCCCCTCCTTGGTCGTCCTTAGGTTTCTTTCATTTTGAAATTGTGTTGAACTGGATGTACAAAGTTATGCATGTGTTATGAGTTGATAACAGCCTACAACAGGAAGACATTTTGAATGATTCGTAATATAAAGATATGTTTGTGTTAGGTCAAATTAACCATATATCAAGATCTTATGGGGTAATTTTACCGGGTACAATCTTGAAATATCGCACGCGATGGTATTGTCCCGTATAGTAGTGGGAAAACATAATACAAACATCAACATCTCCAAGGCATTGAATGAAGCAACACAGAACCAAATAAACCTAGTACCCCATCCATTTTAATTATACGCCTTTAGTTCATCCATAAACTGAATAAATAAGTGCCAGTGTGTACAGCTGCGGGTATACATCTTACAAAATAATTTTTATATTCTAGCAGATCGAAGCTTGAAAAGGGGGTGAGGCGGGTGGGATTCAGAAAATGTGTCCAAAATAAACAACAATTTCAAAACTTCACCTTGCTTCTTTCCTTCATAAAACCGGATATAGCGAGGGGCGCGACTAAATAATTTTCTTTGATGCCGATCGGACAAAGTAAAATGCGGGCGATGCGAACTCTAATAAATTTGGTTATCTATAGCAGATAACCCTTAATAACTCAAGTGTACATAATATCTCATAGATCTACAGTGTTCCCTCTCTACAACGGTACCTCCCAACAAAGACTTCCTCCTTTTGACGACCCTTGCCACAGTTCCCTAAACAAGACAATTATGTCTTACGCTTTTACTGCTACAATGTCGTCTGCTTTAAATTGTCGTCTGCTGTTTTT